>LNAC01000524.1:35489-189981 GCA_002007465.1 Ailurus styani | reverse complement strand
CGCTTATCTGCAATGGGGTTTGTTCGATTAGAGTGAGGCTTGAGCTCCCCTAGTACCCTACCTTGAGGACGCCCCCGGCAGCGGCTCCAGATGCGGTGGATTTACGTCTCTCCCCGACTGGATTTGCTCTGGAAGCTTTTCTTTCCACCCCCTGTGTAGGCAGGGAACCCAGAGACCCGCCCCCCCACCCCCGTGCCCTAACACCACGTCACCCAAATGCCAGGAGTTTGGGTTGTGGCATGAGCTCAGCTTTTACTCATCTCCTGCCTTCATCTCAATCTTTTCTTTCCAGAAAATGCTCTTTCAACAAAACCCCACACATGGGGGAATTAGAGCCGTGGCGGACTTAACCTAAACAAGGCGTTTTGAACGGACCTGTGGCCCGGAGACAGGTTCGTGCCCCGCATGATCATCTACCTGGATTAGAATGCTTAGCAGCCTTCTTGAGGTTACCCAGGGTAACCTGTGACCTGCTAAGAAAGGGGGGAACTTGAGAACGTTTTTGGAACCAGGCTGGATTTAAATAGTGACTGCTTAATGATACAAGTCCAGCACACTGGTTTGTAGTAAGTCGTCTCCCTCGTGGAGAGCCTGGAATCTCAGGGACCCACTCTTGTTCCAGCTTCCGGAGAGCATAACACGTGGGGGCTGACCAGCAGTTGTCTGTGAATGAATGAAGGACTAAAGAAAGAACAACCTCACTGTCACTGCCCTGCGGTAACTACCCGGTAGATATTGGACATTGTGTGCAGTATGACCGAAGCCACGCATCCGATATTGTGGTCTTATGTACCAAACAGGAAATGATATTTAGCAAATGCTCATTTTGGGCATCTTTTTACATTTAAAAGCACAATAGCTTTTCTTTAAGTATTTCTTCTGTGATGATTGAACATGTTGCAGGAACTGGTGCCCAAGTGTGAAACACTCCGACTAACAGGCTGCAGGAGGCTGACTACGGTTAGTCTTTAGCTAGGACAGATGTGATGAGTAATTTAAAAGTCGGTTGAGATAAAAGCATTCTTCATCCTTGTTTTAACTTCTCTGGCACCTTGATTCCGTTTGTAGTTAACAAAAAGACAGTTTTTGCCTTTTGATAGCTTGCTCCGGTCATTTTACCACCTTGCTACGGATCTCAATCACTCAGTCCTTTCATTCAGGAGACGCTCACTGACTTCCTGGCAGGGGCCGAACACTGTGCCACGCGCTAGGATTCAGAGGTGAACAGGAGCTCACGGATCACTGAAGACAAACCTGTTAACAAGTTGTTAGGGTGTGCTGTGACACATACACAATAGTGGTGTGTATCCAGGGCTGTGGGAAGCCAGATAGGCCAGCCCCTGGCTTTCTTGCTCTCTGGAGCAGTGACATTTGAATTGGGTCCCGAAGGTACTGTAAGAGGTTCTCCGAAAGAGGAGTTTTCGAGCAGTGTAGGACAAGAGTTGGGCAAATGCAGAATGCATAGAGATCTGAAAGAATGCAGCATACTCAGGGAGATAGAGAGCTCATGGCTAAGGCGTTTCTCAGTGTTAGGTGCAGACCGGGGACATCTGAGTCACTGGCCAGGAACCAGTAATTGATAGGACCCTCTCTTGATCTTCAGTGGAAGCCAATGAGTGCAAGATTTGCATTTTGAGAAAAATTACCCGGTATCCTTTTGGAGGATTGAGCAAGCACGGTTTCGAGTCAGGGGGTCAGAGTATCACGATGACAGATGATTTGGACCCGAGCTAGGGCAGTGCCATGGGGCTGGAGAGGCCTGGCTGCATTTGAGAGTCATTTAAGAGGTAAAATCGATTTACTTGGTAACTGATTAGATGTTGGGGAAAGAGTCTGGCCAACTCTGAATTTCCTGGCTTCAGCAATAAATACATTTGATTTAGTAATAGTCAAAACAAGGAGACAGAATTGGAAGCAGATTGAGGTTGTGGGTTATCATGCTAAGTTTGAAGTACGTGGAGGGTATTTGGGGGAGGGGGCCAGAGTTTGAGTTTCAGTGGTTATTAGGTTCCAGGAAGTAGACCAAGAGAAAAGCACTCAATTGGGGGCATGTAGTTAATTGTTGTTGGTTTGAGTTGCTTGTCAGGCTGCAGTGTCATGAATGAATATTATCCTTGATCTTCTGGTAGCACATGCTAAGCCTTCATAAACAGGGCAGAGCAATGGAAGCCTTCTCCAAGTGGTAGAAAAAACATAGGAAGGAGTATGTACCTTCTTTCCAAACTTAAAATGAGGCCTTGTTATATATCCTGTAGGGTACCAATAAAATATAACTCATTATTCACAGACCTGGACCCTTGACATTCTCAAAGGGTTCATCCATGACCTTCATGAGCCTCCAAAATCATGAATGTCACCATGACATATCATTTCCACTATAAAAAGCAGTAAAGTGTGAAAAATGTAAGGGATCCTTTTAGACTCTTAATGGTTCTATAAATAGGGAACCAAGGTGATTTCTAAAATGACTTAAATAAATTTTGCCATTAAAATAAACTCCTTACTTCATGACATCTGTACTTTATTAACTCCATCTTTCCCTGGCTCTGCAAATCAAGGAAAAAAACAAGGTTAGCCACAGTAGGAGCACGACTTCATAGATGTCAAAGAGAAGAGCTGAGCTGTATGGGGACATGAATGCCAGCCATTGGGTGTGGTGCATTTACCAGCCAAGTGGCTGGCAAGTCCACTCTGGCTTCCTGGCAAGCCATTCAAATTTGCATCTCAGCGATGACCTTATGGCGGAGACCTTGCAGATCACGCAGTGGAGACTGTGTTCATCCATGAATATTCAGTCTGCAAATGCCAATGGACTACTCCATGGAGCACACATGGAAGTCCTCAGGAGTGCCATGATGTCTCTGCGCTGTTCTTCTATCTCTCTTGGAGTAGTAAGTGTCCCTGCCCCGTGAGCCTCACCTACCTGCCTCTCTGAGCACCTTTTGTGCTGTGTGGCAGTAGAATGCTCACACAGATCTCCTTCAGTAAGCTGTTCACACCTCCAGGGAATGTGGCATCGTGCCTTGTTCTCCAGCTCAGGACCCCCACCTAGGATCTGCTGAGTAAATGTTAGAATGATTAAAATTATTTTTTAATATGATAAAATATTATTTCCCATAACCTAACTATCTGCTTTGTCTCCCTACAGCAAGACTATATTTTTATCCGAATTCTTTCTGCGTGGTCCTTCTTTGTCCTCCCGCTCTTCCCGTACAACGTGCCTTCTTGGTAGTAAGTGATGCCCTTTGTCTCTGAGCACCATACACCATCTCAAGCGGTACCAACTCTAGGAAAGACCAAGAAAGGGAAAGACTTCAATGACGAGACAGGGATGACAATCATTCCTTGTGAATAACCTCATTCGAGTTTATTCTCAGGGCACAGCACAAATGTTCCTTTGTACGTCATGCTTTTGATGGTCTTGTGCATGACAGAGACCCTCAGTTCCCCCAAGTTAGAGCCCCAGAGCATACTCCCCAGGCTGCTGGCCTCTTGGACCTCCTTTACAGTCCACTCCCTCAGCCTCCGATGACCCCATGCTCAGTCTTTCCAGAAGCAGGGTGATCTCTGACTTTATTTTTCCTACTGGTTGACTCATTACTCAATTTGTCAAGCGTGCTTTTTAGAAACTCTGGGTGACAAGCGCCTATTTTCTAGTTGACCTTGGCAAGGGTACTCAGAAACTGTGGAAGAGATTACCACAAGTTGTTGCATCTGGAGCTGTTAAAAATGGAGATGGATTTCTACCTAGCTTAGATGTCCTGAAGACAGGCAAGAGGCAAATGAATCCTCAAGGTCCAAGAGTTCAGGGTTAAAGAAACAACCGACTTTTTGGTGTGAGCTCCTCCTCCCAGCACTTCAAGTCAGAGAAGTCAGGCTACGCTCAATAGGAAGTGGACCTTGGCCATGGACTCTTCATGGAAGGCATTCAGCCCAATATGTGACAGCTGCTTCACGTAGCCAGTATCTATCAAGCCTTTCCCACCAGCCTCACATGACCTTAGGCTGCAGAGACTGTGAAGAAGGATGCCCTTCTGCTCAGCTGTCCTGTTGAAGGTCACTCATGCCTGTCTCTGCCATATAGGGTTTCATTCTCTTCTTTTAGTCCCATGATTCTTCAAATCATGATTCTTCTCCTAGCTTCTCTGACTCCTCTTGCTTCCCCGTCTCCCACAGAGTATTCCCAAGGGTCTCTCCTCTACCTGAACTCCCTCAGGGCATGTTACCCATGCTACTGGTTTATTATTATTTTCCATGAATGGAAAGTTCCAAGTTGGCCCCTCCAGCCCAAACATTTCCTCAATTCAAGGCCAATACATTTACCTGTCTACTAGATGTTTCCATTCAGAAGTACTGCCATCTTCTTCACGTTGGTGAATTGACACCTCTCTCCCTGCAAGCCAGTGTCTCCTCCTGACTACCCCACTTCTGGCTGAAGGCTCTTCCCTCTCCATCTTTGCCACTTTCATCCAACACATCAAGTGAAAACAAATTTTGATCATGACTCTTCTTATTGTAGAAACTTTCAGTGTCTCCTTGTCGCAGAATCACCACAAATCTCACAGGTTGGTGTTGAAGTGCTCCATGATGGCACCCCAAGAAGCCTTTGAGTCTTCTTAGCCTCTGCTTCCGGCATACCCTGGGCCTCAGCCTGAGCAGACGACTCACCATTCCCTCAAAAGAGCTCCATCCTTTCCACTTCTCTGTCTTTCTTTAAACTCAGCCTTCGACTGCATGGTCCAAGCCTGCCCTGCTCCATGACGATGATAATGATGGTGACCGTGTATGTCTCACGTCTCTACGTGAGTCTGTTATCCTCCTTCATGGATAGCGGTGCAAAGCAAGTAACAGACCGCCCCCAGGTCAAAGTGGTAAGTGGCTGGGCCAAGATTCTGTTCTCTGTCTGCCCACACACTGTGACCCTCTGACTCATAGAAACTGCGAGCACTTCAGCCAGGAAAGATCTTTTTCACCCCTGAACTCCTACACAGAACACAAACTGGACACTGAGTAACTCACACATGAATGAACAGAATAACAGGATTTTATAATGGCTTTAAGAAAGAGCAAAGGAGAAGGAAGATTCGGTGATAAATCTAAGATTTTTAGACTAATTACTTAAAGTGATAATACCACTTTCCAAGTAAATCACATGAGAAGAGGAGAAGAGGAGGGTCTGGTGGGTTGGGGGCTATAGTGACCTTGATGTCAGGGCACCCAGGTGTTCAAGTGGGGAAGTCACTGATGGACACATCTTGTTTGAGCTGTCATTTCAGAAACTATACTTAGTGCACTTCCTTCCTTCTCTCACTTCTCCTTCCTTCCCTTTCTCTGCATTTCCTTCCCTCCTTTACTTTCTTCCAGAAATATCACCAAGCCCTTTCTCAGTGCCTGGTATTATGATGCTGCTTGGAGACGGCAAGGCATATGAGATACTCCATCCTGTTCTTACTTTGTTCATAGCACTCACACTTTTAAAAATACTGTTTATTTACATGTCTCTCTCAGGAATACATCATCATCATCTTGAGTTTGTGTCTCATATTTAATTTGACTTTGCGTCCTCAGTTGTAAGTGCAGTGTCTGGTACGTTGTAAATACTCAAGTGATGTTGAGTCAAAGGTAGCCTGGTGAGGAGTAGGAGAAAGGGCACTTCAGGCTGAGACCAGTGCTCCTCAAATTATACATACGGACCCCCTGAGGATCTTGATAAAATGCAGATTCTGATTCAGTAGGTCTGGGTGGGCCTGAGACTCTGCATCTGTGGTGAGTTTCTAAGTCCTCGTTAGATCTGTCCTTGAAATGGGATCTGCGGACCCCCAGCATTGGTGTCCAAGTTCACGAAGCATGGTGGTGAGGATGACGTGTAGGAGGTGGCTGGATGTAGCACATGGGGATATAGGCATGGGGATTGAGGAAGCCAAAACAGGGCCACCCAGGTGCCCCCAAATTTCTATCTTTATGTATCTGGTATTAATGAATGTTTCCATATCGTGGTGCTCACATATATGGATAAATAAGTAAATAAGCAAACCTATGTGGCCACTTTTGAACCAGACAATTGCAACTTCTAGCTGGTTTCCTTGTCTCGATTCCTGCTTTGACATTACACTGAGAATTATTTTTGCTAAATGCCCTTGATCTTGTTCACTGGCCTGTCTGAAGCCATTCGTTCATTCATTTATGGTTTCATTCATTCATTCATTCATTCATTCATTCATTCCTTCATTCCTTCATTCATGTGCTGAGCAGCTGCCGTCTGTCAGGCATCGAATGCAGGAGATACAAAGTACCAAGATCTTATGCTCCTCCTGGTGATGAAGAAGATTTTGTAATCTGGCCCTTTCCTACCCCACAGCATAATCTCCAGCTTCCCCCTCACTCGGAGGAGCCACACCAAGGCCCACACACTGTTTGCGTGCTTTTCATTTTCACATCCCACAAGTACGCCAGCTCCATGAGGGGCAGGGAGCGTTGCCTTTTTGTTCACTAATGTACCCCAAATGCTTCGCGCGGTGCCTGGTATACAGTAGGCACCTCATAAATATTTATCAAACGTGTGAATGCTTAGCACTTACCTTTTCTCTCCCACGGGTGCCATTCACGTAGCCAACTCATCCCATGGGGCTCAACCGACATGTTCAACCCCGTCAGCAGCGCTCTTGACCTCCCGGGCCCAGCGAGGTCTCACTGGCGTGTGTTTGTAAAGCCCCCCTACCTCTTCCTCACAGCCCTTATCACCACAGGAATTAGTTAACCACTTCTGTGCTTATTTAATTAAGATCTCTCTTCCTTGCTAGATTATAAACTCCACGAGTGTGGGAACTATGTTTAATGTCTTTATGGCTGTTTCCCCGGGCATCAGAGCAATGTCCAATACACATAGGTTTGTTCACAGATCTCTGTGGAACGAGTTGGGGGCCTTGTCTTGCTGACCTGCCCGGTATCTCAGTCCTTCTAGACTTGCTGCCCTCTCTCCCCTGAGCCGCCCTCAGCCCCACAGTGGAAGAGAGATTGGATCCTGACACTTGCTCGCAGACTTCCATTTTCTCCCTGCCTTGTCACTGGCCCTGGCTTTGTCCCCTGCCAGGATGCATGTGTCACCCCAGTAGCAGCTCTGGGGCTGAGGCCTGGCCTTCCTGACACCGTGGTGTACCTGGGGGCCAGACGTGTTTCTCTCAGCACCTGCTTTGGCATTTTCCTGTTAAGATCCAAGTCCCGCTCCTCCTGAATTGCCCCATCTGATCTGTGAGCGGACATGTGTCTGAGATACGGCAGGAGGTTGTGAGGAGCTGGTGTGAGGATCCCCAGGGACTGACCATGTAAGGAACTCTAGCGTGTGTGGTGTTTACTCAGAAAATTCATCCTGGGCCTCAGTCCAGGCTAAATAAACACACATGAGGGTACAAATCTCTCTGAGCATTTACCGGTGGAATGAGTACTTATATTTATTACTGCTGGAACCTATTGATTTATGAATGGAAAGCAAGTCCAAATCCCATTATAATAAAGGGAATGAGCAGTATAGGAAGAAAACAATACAAAAAGGAAGGAGAAAGTCTGAGAATCTCTTTAAATTGGGCATTGTGTTTACTGGAATAGAAACGAATGCTATCTGTATCACTCAGTGAGTACTACACACAGTGGAAGCAAAGTAACATTAGTGTTTACACTTCCTGAGGCAGTTGGCAACACCCACAATCCTGTAGCAACATGAGACAACACCCAGTGGGTCACACGTCACAGTTTCATTTCACAGCACCCTCTCCCCTGCTCCATTGGAGCTCGGTCAAGAGGACCATACCGTTTCCTTAAAATGTTCAAAGTACAATTGATTGTGTCTTAAAAATCAACTCACAGCCTGGCACAGGGAGCTTTATGGGAAAGTTATATCTCAGCTCTGTGTCTTTAGTTAATGGGAGATTAGAAGTGATACCAACTCGCTGACCGTGGGCAGGTCACATAAAGCCTTTGAGACTCCGTTTCCTTGCTTGTATTGGGAATTCAGAAAGATGATCTTCATGGCTAGCTCTAGATTTCCTCCTGTGTTTGTTCTGGGAAACACCTTGATAAACTGCTTGGGCAGAAGATGAGAATTCAGTGACAAGGAGCCTGAGACCTGGTAAAAAGATATTGGTTGGTTCTCCCACAGAAATGAACATGAATTTTGGGAATGGGAAGAGAAGACAGGAAAGGAAAGAGTGGATGGCCTACTAAGATAGGTAGGGAGATCCACCCATTAGATCAGGGAAATCTAATGTCCAGTTTTAAAAAAGGTTTGTATTAATTTTTTTTTCATGTAAAAGACCCACTCTTCTTGTCCCTAAACCTTTAACAGAGTCTTTCTTATTTATGAAGACTGTGTGTGTGTGTGTGTGTGTGTGTGTGTACGTGTGTGCACGTAAATTAAAAAGTAATGCTGAGTTCCGTACATGGGTCAATCACAAGGCAGACAACTGGAGTAGAGTAAGAGTTGAAAAGTGACATGAAGTCAGAGTCAGAGGATGCTTTGAGGACATCAGCCTCCTGGAACTGCGGAAATCTTGCAAAAGCAAATGAACTTTCTGAGGGCATGGGTTAAGCATTTGAGCTAATCCAGTCTTTCTTTCTCAAGGAGAAGGAGGACCTGAGAATGCCAGGTCACATGCAAAAAGGTGAAAATAAACACAACACAAGGGCAGAAATCGTTGTGAGTGTTTACCATCGGAATAAGCAGCTGTTTTTATTACTGCTAGAAACTGCCCTGCCCTACTCACCTTAAATGGTTGTTAAGGGTGGAGGAATGCCATCAGTCAGAGAGTATGAAAAGCTTTACCAATGTCAGATATTGTTACCACTGCTACTATCTTAGGGACTTAAAGCTCTCTCTGCTTGTGTCCCTAAACTTTGTGACTCACTGTCCAATCTGGAAAGCATTACACAAGGATTACTGTCTGTTCTTCTTGGTTGTCAAAGATCAAGAGCCAGCCCTCTAGGGAGAGCATCTTTCTAACCATGCTGTGGTAATAACTAAAATGAATGCAAAACAGGGGCACCTGGGTGGCTCAGTTAGTTAAGTATCTGCCTTTGGCTCAAGTCATGGTCCTAGGATCCTGGGATGGAGCCCCACATTGGGCGCCCTACTCAGCAGGGAGGCTGCTTTTCCTCCTTATCTCCCAGCTCATGCTTGTGCTTGTACTCTCTCTCTCTCTCAAGTAAACAAATAAATAAAATTTAAAAAAATGAATGCAAAACAAAATAATTCTGGAGAGGTAAAAAGAGTCTAAGCCATGTTCTCCTCATACAGGAAGAGATTAAAATACTACATTATACAGATAAAAAAAGGAATGATCAAGGGGAAAGAATTCAGCTCCTTTTCTACATACAGAGTGATGGGATCTGAAAAGGGTGATGGAAAGAAAATTCCCAAGGTGAGGAGTAGAGACAAAAGCAAGAGATTTTATCTGTGTTACCCAAGTTTCACGGGGACAGGGACACAACTGAGCAGAATATATAAAGTTGAAGATAGATGAGCAGACATGGTAAAAACCAAAAGACCAACTAGGGAGATTAGTGTGAGAAGATAGGTGTCAAACAAGAATAATGGGACCAGGGTGCCTGGGTGGCTCAGTGGGTTAAAGCCTCTGCCTTCGGCTCAGGTCATGATCCCAGGGTCCTGGGATCGAGGCCCGCATCGGGCTCTCTGCTCGGCGGAGAGCCTGCTTCCTCCTCTCTCCTCTCTCTCTCTGCCTGCCTCTCTGCCTACTTGTGATCCCTCTCTCTGTGTCAAATAAATAAATAAAATCTTAAAAAAAAAAAAAAAGAATAATGGGACCAGTCTCAAGCATGTCAGGCTGGCCAGTGACCCACAGCACCCCAAGGTGAAGACGCCGTGGCCATGGAGATGGCTGACTGTGTCTGCGTGACCCCGTGATTTCTAAGATTTAAACTGGGAAGCCTCACTGGGCTATTGGCTGTACCTACTTGTCTTCCACTCAAACATATTCTCTTTTCCATTTTTATTGGTGTTCTAAGTGCTTTGCTAGAGATAAGAGCAATGCCCAGAAGGTCTAGAGGTCAAGGGGCAACCGGGGTTTCTATCAGGCTGGGGAGACCCCTAGTACCTTAGCCTAGAGTGGAAATCATCCAGAGGGCAGGCCGTTCAGAACTGCAGATGGGATGCCTGCAGTCCAGCGTGATGACCCTACTAATGTTCACTTCCTTCAGGTCGGGGTGGGAAACTATGGCATATGCTCAAAGGAGCAGGCAGCCTGGGGTACCGTGAGCCACCTGGGGGGTCTCAGTGGTTTGCCACTATCTCACTCCACGATCTTGGGTGAATAATTTATCCTTCCTCAGCTCCAGTTTCCTCCTGGAGAATGGGATGAGTCACATCTTCCTCATTGCCCTCAACACGAATATCATATGTATAAATGCTTCGATATGGTGGGGCTCCAAGCACATGTCAATTAGGTGATGTAATTTTGAGTGGAAAGATGATGAGTTTCTTTTCGGAACCCTTCCAAATCTCCGAGGCTCGTTTCTTCCTGGTGGGTTAGTTCCCTCTGTGCCACAGAACGCTAGACTGTATCTCAAGTGACTGTCAACTATTCTCTATGAAAGTGTCTACTGATCAGTAATTTATGAAGGGTCTCCCATGTGGCAGGCACTGTGCTAGGCATTGAGGATTCAAAGATGAATTGGACACCATTCTTGCCCTGATGGAACAGTCTGGGAGGAAAGGAAGAATTATAACAGAAGGTGAAGTCCTACAAGACGGGTCCCCTTGGAGTGCTGCAGAGAGATAGGGAAGATGGGGAGGAAGAGCCTGAGGCTAAAAGGGGAAGGTTTTTCAGAGCACAAGAAGAGATCTGTTCTAGGACACGAAGGGTGAATAAGAGTCCCCAGTGAGAAAGCTAGAGAGGACACTTTGCAGGAGAATAGCATGAGCGAAGGCGTGAGCGGGCAGAGACACTTTGTATATTTAGGAAATGCTGAGAAGGCTGATGCAGAGAACTTCTGAGTGAAGAGTGGAATGGGGAAAGGTGGAAGATGATATAGAGTGGGTTGCTGGAGGCCAGGTCTATTAAAGGGATTTGGAGCAGGTTGGAAAAGCAATGGAATATTGAGCCATAATAGCTTTCCTGGGTTACACCCTATCTGGGCATGAAGAATTATCTTCTTTATATATTGTTAGAGTAGATTTGCTTAAATTTGCTGAGGACATCTAGTGTAGTTATTCTGTGGTTTATTGTAATGCCATTGTCTGGTTTCAGTATCAAGATAATGCAGGCTTCATAGGATGAGTTGGAAGTATTCCCTGTTTATATTACTTTTCTATTGCTGCTGAACTAATGAACACAGATTTAGTGGCTTGAAACATCAGAAATTTATTATCTCACAGTTCTGGCAGTCAGAGGTCCACAGCGAGTCTTACAGTGCTAAAATCGGGGTGTTGGCAGGGCTGACTTCCTTCTGGGGGCTCTAGGAGATGCAATTTCCTTGCCTTTTCTGGCTTCTAGAGGCTGTTGCATTCCTTGGCTCACAGCCCCGTCTTCCTTCTTCAAAGCCAACAGTGTAGCGTCATCTGACCTCTTACTTCAACTCCCCTGCTTCTCTCTTTCACTTGCAAGCACTCCCATGATTACCCTGGGCCCATCAGGATAATGCAGGGTAATCTCTCCATCTTACGATCCATAGTTTGGTCACATCTGTAAAGCCCCTTTTGCCATGTGAGGTAACATATCCATTGGTTTCAGGGATTAGGACATAGGCATCTGTGGAAACCAGTATTCTGCCTGCCATACTCTTCTTCATTTTGAGGGGAGAGTTTGTGTAGAATTGGTATAATTTCTTCCTTAAATGTTTGGTAGAACATGACAGAGAAGTTTTCTGGGCCGGGAATTTCTTTGTCCAAAGATTTTTATGTAAAAAAAAAAATCATGTCTTTAATAGCTTTAAGACAATCCAGGTTATCTACTTCTTTTTGGTAGAGCATTGGAAGACTATGCCTTTTAAGAAATTTGTACCATTTCATCAAAATCGTTGAACCTGTTAGCATAAAGTTGTTTATCGTACCCCTTGTTATCCTTTTAATTCCGTAGGATCTGTGATGATATCCACTTTCTCATTCTGATACGGGTCATTTGGGTTCTCTCTTTTTTATTCATGATGACTATGTGTAGAGGTTTATAGATTTCATTGACATTCTCAAAGAATTGCCTTTTGGTTTCCTTTTTCTATTGTTATTCTTTTTAAAATTTAACTGATTTCAACTGTTAGCATTATTTCCTTCTTACACGAGGGCCACCAATTACACATATATTGACTTCTATTGATTGATGTTTCTCCTCATGAGAGGTCATACATATTTTATTGTTTGTATGCCTGGTAAGTTTTCATTTGATGCTAAGCACTTTACATTTTATGTTTTTGGGTGCTGAATTTTTGGTAGTCCTTTATGTGCTTTTGCGCTTTGTCCTGGGATACAGTTAAGAAAAAAACAGGGGGGTCCTTTTGAGACTTGCGTTTGAAATTTGTTGAGTGCTGCCTGACAATCTGATCTGGCAATGGTGTTTCAAATATCTTTCTGATATCCCACATAGTTCAGGTTTCTCCGCTCTAATTGTTGCAAACTACTCCCAGCTCTGTGTAAGCTTTGGAAGTTGTTTCTCCTGCTTTTTTCTGGTGGGTCTTTCTCCTGTCTCAGCTAGTTTCCTCACATGTAAGCACTAATTGGTATTTGGCCAAAGATTCCAAGGGAACCCTCTGAAGATGTCTGCAGCTTTCTCTCTGCACAGGTCCGTTCTCACTGACACCTGGCTCTGTGAACTGTAGCTGCCTTGGGTTCCTCAATCTTCCAACTGCACCTCCTAACTCAGGGAAGCTCTTTGCCTGGGTCTCCCCCCTCTGCTCTATGTCCTGGAAACTCTTTCTTGACGTCAGTCACCCTGGGACACCATTGGGCTTTCCTTGTTCTTCCTTTCTCAGGGATCCCTGTCCTTTACTGCTTGTCGTCCAACGTCTGAAACCTGTTGTTCCATACATTTTGTCCAGTTTTTAAGCTGTTTAAGGAGGGAGAGTAACTTTAGTCATTTTGACCCCATCTTGTTTAGAAGTGGAAGTAGACATAAAATAACTTAAAATGAGATTGCTTTAAGACTTGGTTTTTAAAAAAGCCTCAGATCCAAAAGAATGGGACCATGGCCATGAAATCTAGAGCATGAACACCTGGAGTATGGTAAGGAGCAAGAGACTAACCTCAATATGCCTAAAATCTGCATGATTGGTTCTACACTGCCTCGCATCAGAAGTGCACACTATACCTTTCTGAAAGCTTAACTAAAGCAAGATATAGACGCCCCCATTATCCTGGGGGCTGGGGCATTGACCTTACCCTTAATTTTAGGGAATCCACTTACCCCAATCTGCTAGAAGTTGCTGAAGTCTGTGAGTAACACTGGGCCTGGGCCCCTGGGCCCCTGGTCACAGTGGATTTGCTTGGCTTCCTTGAAGACTCTTTGCCTGTGTTTCCAGGGAAACAGGCCAGAACCCCATGGGGCCTCCTAACCCCTCAACACTAAAACTCAAGACTGAGAATTGAAGCCATCCACTCAGGGCCTCCCTTCTGCCCTTTGGGATCATGATGAACTCTGCGACAGAGTTGTGATAAATGACCTTCTTTCCCCACAGGGGTGCAGTGGCTCTGCTGGGGGGAGGAATGAGAGTCTAGCAGCTCCCCGGGCTGCAGGAGAACTGGCGGCATGGATGCTGGAGCATTCCGGAGCATTCCCGCTGGGAGAGACAGATGGAAACAGAGTTAGCAGTGGCTTAAGCCTCTCCCCCCAGGCCTAGAGTCCTCATTTCAAAGACTAGGTGGCCTACAAGGTCCTTTTCCTACATGGCCTTGGAACTCAGTACTTCTTCCTTTTGGGTTTCTTTTATTGAGGCAGTGTCCATGGAAACCAATGCCAAGTAGGGGCAGCCAGGGTAGGCTGCCAAAGGAAGCTCTGACCTCCCTGAACGATAAAGGAAGCCTGCTCTCCCAGGGCAAACCGTGATGGTGGGTGACCACAGTGATGACAAATGTCAGGCGTCACCCCCACCCACTTTGCACAGAAGGCCCAGGGACTGCAGGGCATGAGCCCACGTGTGCCCCGTACAGGTGCTGAGACAGCTGCGGTGACACACACAGGTCCGTGGTGGAGACCTGTTGAACGAGTAAGCACGGAGGGTTCTACGGTCATCGTGAGCTTGGAGAGGAGCTGCTCCTGGGTGTGTGGCATCAACAACGTGCCACACGAAGCCAAAAATGACACCTCATCTGCCACGGGGAGTTTCCCAGTCTGGGGGAAAGAACTATCGTATAAACTAAAAAGTTGTGATGACTACAAAAGCAGTGATTGGCAAAGCCCAGGAAGAAGAGATCACTTAATTCCAGCTTCTTCCTCACACGGGAGCCCAATATCTGGAGCTAATATCTGTCTGTTTCCTAATCACATGCTCTAAAACCCCTCTTGTGTTTGGGGTATTTTCTGCAACACGAACCTCCCCTTCCCAAGGAGAAAGGCTTCCCGGCCTTCCTTGGAGCTGGGGTTTACTCACAGATCCAAGTTCTGAGAATCAGATACGTTGCCTGGAGTCTTCGATTAGGACCACAGCGGACTGAGGAAGCAGGTGTTGGAAACTGCTTTCTGTTGAGGGGAACTGTGGAGCACTGGGCTGCTGGGGGCAGCAGAGTTTGGGGCTTCCAGGGTCAGGGGTGTGAACTGTGTGCTGTCATGCCCCCCCCTCCAGTGGGGTCTCCTTAGAAGTCATCCACAGTGTGGTCCCAGTCTGACCCCAGCCTTGTGGCTCCCAGGCCTAGCCCTCTGCCCTCCTGGACATTTTCTGAGTTACCCAGTATCCTTTAATAAATTCATTTCCTGCTTATGGTTGCTGAAGGGGGTTCTGTTATGTGTACCTGGAAACCTGACTGAAAAACCCAGGGCCAGCATTTTTCTGCTCATGTGGATGCAAATGGGACTCACTTGTTCTGTGACTCAGGTGCGACTTCGTCCTCACAGTAGCTGGATCAGAATGAGTGAGCAGGTCCTAACCAACCCTGCAAGGAGTGAGCACAAATCTCACTACTCGAAGCTTCCTTGCAACATCTGCACTCTAAACATACTGTTAAGGACAAAATTCAGCTGAGTACATTTGATGGAAAGAAGAGCAAAGAAAAGAAAAGAAAGAAAGAGAGGGAGGAAGGGAGGGAGGGAGGGAAGAAGGAAGGAAGGAAGGAAGGAAGGAAGGAAGGAAGGAAGGAAGGAAGGAAAGAAAAAGAAACAAGCTCAGAATGGTGTCAATTGCTCCGATAATAGCAAACCAAGATTTAATTACAGTTTTAATTGTGACCTTTTAAAAGTTAATCAGGAAAAAAAAGTTAATCAGAAATTTCCTGATCAGCCCTAGTGAGGTAACCTGCATGAAAAAAATAAAATAAAATAACCCTGCTGTTGTGTGTCAATTATACTTCAATAAAAAATATATTTTTAAAATTGTATTTTTATCCATGGCAAAAAAAAAAAAAAGAAAGAAAGAAGAAACAAGAAACTGCTGTTTCCTTCCTTGAAAAAAAGAGGTCATGTCCTGAAACAATCCTTTCTCTCTCACTCTTTCTCGCTCGCTCTCATTTTTTTTTCTTCCCCTTATAACTTCCTTGCCCCCTCTTCCTGCCTGTAAACACCTTCCGTTTCATACAACTCCTTGGAGTATCTCTCTGCTTGCTGGGTGGGATGCTGCCCAATTCGTGAATTACTTAATGAGGCCAATTGGATCTGCAGAGACGCTCCTCTCCATCTGCACCGCTGCTCCCCCAGATTGGAGCTTCGTCCACTGTATGCGTCTCCCCGTTCAGTTCCCTGCCTCCAGCCCCTTCGCTGTGCAGACCACCTTCCATGCCACCAAAGTTAATCAGGTCTCCCTTCTAGGATAAAACCCTTCGGTGGCTCCTTATTACCTGGGGGCTAAAGTCCAAGCTCCCTTGTGATCTTGTCCCCAGAAAACTGGTTTAAACTCACTTTCTGCTCCTCCCTCATCACCTCCTGTGTCTAGCCACCCACCAGTCTCCAAACACCAGGTGCTCATAGCTGCCTCTGACACGCACTCCTCTCTCTTCTTGAAATGTCCTTTGTCACATTATGCGTTTGGCATACTCCTACTCAGCTTTCAGGATTTACTGAGAATGCCACCAACTTCGGGAAATGGTTTTTGCCATTTCCAGCAAAGTGTAGCGGCTCTTTTCTGTGCTCCCTAGCCTACTGATAGAGCACTCACCACATTGCTGTGGTTCTGACTCACCCACGTGGCTTCCCGCTAGATGGTGAGGAGTGAGTGGCAGGGCTGGAGTTCCTCTGTTCATCTCTGCGTCTTCAGGGCCAAGGACAGTGCCTGGCACTTAGTAGATACTCAGTTAATGCTTGTGAATTAACTAAATAACTAATAATGAAAGTGATTGCAGAAAAGAACCTTGAAAGTTATCTAAAACATTGGCAACCTGTATCCCAAATAGAGGTTGTCATTCAAGTAGGAAGATTCTAGCCACTCCGCCCACCACCAACCCCTCTCTGACGGGCCATATGCATCTCCTGAGGGGAATCTTTCTGCCCTGGCAGCCTAAAGACAGACCCAGGAAAGGAAACGAAGCACCTGCTAATTTACCAGCACCTAGGAATTTGAGATAGTAATTAACACAAAGCTCACTAATATTTAGGGAGTAATTAATAGCTAAATGATGGCATTTAGCAAAATGATGTTTTTCCCTTTTTCTACCCAAGCAAAGACTTTAAGTTGAGGATGCTGAAAATGGCTTGAAATGGGAGGAAATCATTCCAGACAGCACGTGTATTTAAAAGGCAGTGCTACTGGTGGGCGTCCCTCATTGCAATCACCCACAATGGCAAGTGCAAGCATTTACGAGCCCCCGCCAGCCAAGGCAGAGGTGCAGAACTGAAGGCAGGCCCGCGTTCTCAAAAAACCTCTCTTATGAGAACGAATTACACTTGCAAAGCAAATGAATCGAGAGGGAGGCGAGGTTATCATTCACAACCCAGAAGGACCCTTTGCTATACAAAAGGGTCTCCCACAGGGCTCCTTTCAATAGGGAACTCCTGGAAACACTTAAAATATCATTGAGTTTATAAAGAATCAATTAAGAACTAATTCTTTCAGCAACCATTCTGTGGCACCATGGGGGTATTAGCTACCTTTAGAATTGCTTGCCATCAGCTTTTGCCAGCAACCAATAGGCAGCAACATTGTGTAAAAGAAAATGCCTGGACAGGGTCAGGACCCCTGGGCTTGAGCCTGGCCTTTGACCATGCTGGCCCAGCCTCAGTGTTCTCATCTGGAAGTGGGGCCAACAGTCTTGGGGGCAAGGAAGTAGAAGAGAAAATGAGTGGAAATGGCCCATGACATAGGTAGTTGCTCACTCCTGTATTGTTTTGCTAGGGCTACTCTAGCAAAAAGTAACACAGACTGGGTGGCTTAAGCAACAGAAATGTATCATCTTGGTTCTGGAGGCTGGAAGTCTGAGATCAAGGTGTTGGTGGGGTTTGCTCTTTGGAAGGCTCTTCTATGCCTCTCTGCTGGCTTCTGGTGGTGGGCTGGCAATCGTTGGGGTCCTTAGCTTCTGCAGCATCACCATGATCTCTGCTGCATCATCACAAGTCTGTCCTTTCTGTGTGCATGACTCCATCTTAACTAATGGCATCTGCAATGACCCTATTTGCAAAGCGGTCACATTCTGAGATCCTGGGAGTTAGAACTTGAACACACGAATTTTGAGGGGCCACAATTCAACCCGTAATAACTCAGTAACAAATTATTGTTCTGGCCCTAAGTCCCTGAGATGACAGACAAGCTGTGTTGTTTTCTTGTTAGATATTTTCCTTTTCTTGGCTAAGATGTTGCCAAGTAAAAGACATTTTTAGAGAAACAACAGCAAGCCACAAGGAGAAGATTTGGAATCTAGAAATCAAGACAAAAGGAACATTAGCAGAGAGCAGATTGGGGCAGCTTCACCAGGGGCACTTTTTCTTTCTCCTGCCGGGTTCTTTGATTTCTTGCCTCCCAGGAAAGGGAGTGCACTCCTCAGGGATTTGGTCACATTCTCCTTGCCACACTGAGGAGTACGAGGGAGGTCTGGCACTCTATTCTTATCATGACTCACTTTGTACAGGAAGAAGATTTCTCACACCCAGTGGAACCATCCTTCTGTCAGATGGAGACGACTCTCTGCTCCCAGACTTCTGCCAAACCAGCCACAGGAACAATGAATCGGTCATTTCTTCCCAAGCTTGGTTTCCAGTAAACTCCAAAAAAACCCAACCGATGCTGTTGCTCGTCCCCCCTCCTCCAGATCGTATTACTCTTGGTGGAGGTTTGGAAGTCAGGGTTGGAAAGTCGGTGACACGGTTGTTTTGTGCTCTGGTCCCCAAACAGTGACCCTTGGCTCTTGGAGTAGATTGATTGTGGTGATGACCACATTTGCTCCCACCTCCTGTATCCAAGCATTGGATAATGCCCTCCCACGTCACTGTTGGCACAGCCACCTGTCTTGATTTGACTTGAAAAGTGCCTGTGGGCTGAGGTTTCTTCTCTTGCTGCTCTTGTGACCTTGGCTGCTGCCATCCAGCTCAAGTTAGCCTGCTGGAGGAAGAGACACTACATGGAGCAGAGGTAAGCCATTTCAGCCAAGCCATGACAGACTAGGCAGCTGCCAGGCAGCTCTGCAGCTGAGCACAGGTGTGTGCATGCCCAGTCGATATCAACAGAGTCTGGCCCTGGCTGGAAGAACCATTCAGCTGTGGGAGGCCCCAGCTGCACACTCTCCAAACTGTGAGCTACAATTACATTTTTCTTTGCTTTTTTCTTTTCATTGTTGCTGTAGGCCACTTGGTGTTGAAGTGCTTTGTCATGTAGCAAAAGCTCCACAGATATTTTCCTATGGGTTCTCCTGGAATCTAGTACTACTGATGGAATCATGTGTGATGGGGCTTTAGGGAGAGTTTTCTCTGCAACCAGGTGTAATTTGGGGAATCTGGGGTAGGAGGTAGGATCTGTTTTCAATCATGCTCTGTGCCCTTTGGGACTGCAGGCTTGGAGTCAAACTGGCCTTGATTCAAACTATGGCACTGTGTCTCTGTGGTGTAACAGCTGCAAAAACATCAAAATCTCAGTGGCTTCACATCATAAAGGTACATTTTTCCCCCACGTCACGGCCCATTTATATATTTATATACTGGGTGTCTCATACATATGTGAGAATCTTCAGAGCTGGCTGGGGCTGGCTAGTCGAAGATGGTTTGGGGGGGGGGATGGTTTGTCTCTGCTCTGTGTGGCATCTCATTCCCTGATAGGCTAGCTTGTGTTTCATCACACTGGCATATACCCATGTAGAGATTTGGGGACCCAGATTCCTTCCATCTGGTGCCTCCTCTGAGCCCTCCACGGGACCGTTGGCTTCCACCCAGGAGACAAGAAAAAAGAAAGAGCATGGAGCATCTGGTAGGACTTGTTGTAAGGGTCAGGGTCAGAATGGGCACAAACCACTTCCTCCCTTATTCCATTGGCTGGCACTAGTCATCTGACCCCACCTAAATGCAAGGCGACTGGGAACATGATCTAGTAGTGTGCCAAAGAAAGAGAGAAGACAGATGTTGGTGAGTTCCAGAAGTTTGTCTCATGTAGCTACTCATTAACTAGGTACTTGGGCAAGTCATTTGACTTCCCTGGCAGTCAAACAGTCCCTCCTGGGTTGTGCAATCTATGCAGAAGGTGTTTGCTCCAATCTGTGTCTCTTCATTCTGGTCTGTGGTCATCCAGATTGGGGGAACTGAGGTCGTTTAGTACTACATCCCTATGCTGTTGCTTTGCAGAATCAGGCTCTGTTTGGCATACCAATGACAAGGCAGTGGGAATGATCACTCTCGGTGTAGGTAATAAGTTGGTGCATCTCCTCCTCCTCCCCCTTGTCCTCCTCCTCCTCCTCCTCCTCCTCCTCCTCCTCCTTCTTCATTCAGGATTTTATTTACCCATCTTTCAAGGGTGGGGGAGGGGCAGAGGGAGAGGGAGTGATTGAATCTTGAGCAGACGCCGCACTGAGCTCAGAAACCAATGCAGGGCTCTATTCTGGGACCCCAGGATCACAACCTGAGCCAAAACCAAGAGTCCGATGCTCAACGAACTGAGCCACCCAGTTGCTCCTAATTTGGTGCTTTTTCTGTGGAGACTTTTTAAAATTATAAAATGAACCGGAAGTTGGCCTGTTTTGTATTATCATCACATGCCACCAATAATAATAAAACATTCCTTACTAAATAAAAATTGTTTTCTAAGTGCAGAACAGTGGTGGCAATACTATTGACATTTAAAAAAAATTCCTTATGTAAATTCTATTTAGTTAGCATATACTGTATTACTAGCTTCACGAGTAGAATCATTAGGGGTTCATCAGTTGCATAGAACACCCAGTGCTCATTACATCAAGTGTCCTCCTTAATGCCCATCACCCAGTTACCCCATCTCCTTACCCACCTCCCCTCGAACAACCCTCAGTTTGTTTCCTAGAGTTCAGCCTCTCTTATGGTTTGCCTCCCTCTCTGTTTTCATCTTGTTTTTCCTTCCCTTCCTCTATGTTCATCTGTTTTGTTTCTTATATTCCACATATGAGTGAAATCATATGGTATTTTTCTTTCCCTGACTAATTTTACTTAGCATAATACCCTCTAGTTCAATCAATCTCATTTACAACGGCACTAAAACCCATAAGATACCTAGGAATAAACCTAACTACAGAGGAAAAAGATCTGTACTCTGAAAACTATAGAACACTTATGAAAGAAATTGAGGAAGACACAAAGAAATGTAAAAACAGGCGTATCTGGGTGACTCAGTCATTAAGCATCTGCCTTCAGGTCAGATCATGATCCCAGGTTCCTGGGATGGAGCCCCACATTGGGCTCCCTGCTCAGTGGGAAGCCTGCTTCTCCCTCTCCCACTCCCCCTGCTTATATTCTCTCACGTCTCTCTCTGTGTCAAATAAATAGATAAAATCTTTAAAAAAAACAACAAAAGAAATGGAAAAACAGTCATGCTCATGGATTGGAAGGACAAATACTGTTACTATTGAGATTTAATGATATACATAGCTACGACTGAGTCCTAACGTGCAAACTCCTGCACACAGTTTGGATTTAAGAATATATTATAGAGGTATCTAGAGTTCAGATTCACTTAAGCATATATTTTCAAATGGTCACTCCAGCGACTGTGTTTCACCATTTAAAAGTTTTAAACATGAAAAAAAAAAAAACAAAACTCCAAAAAAAACTCCAAGTGGTCCCATAGAGTGACAAAACAGAAGTAACTCCAGTTCTGTTTTGTTGACTTTGTAGGCATTGTTTTTACTTTATGGCTTTAAGGCAGGAATATCTAGTGCCATAGATTGGAAACACAAGCTGCTCTCCAGGAGAGCTTGAACTACTCTGAACCACTGTGAACTTACTGGGAGTTCACCAAGTTCACTTCCATGTAGAATACAGCATCTATTTAAAGGGTAAGTGTCTTAGTCAGCTTGGGCTGCTATAGTGAAATACCATAGACTGGGAAGCTTAAACAATAGACATTTATTTTTCAAAGTTCTGGAGGCTGAGAATCCAAGGTGAATGTGATGACTATTTGGTTCTTGGTAAGGGCTCTTTTCCTGGCTTGTAGACGACAGCCTTCTTGCTATATCATCACATGGCAGAGAAGCTCTAATGTCTCTTCCTTTTCTTATAAGAACACTGATCCCATCATGGGGGCTCCATCCTTGTGACATTCCTGCAGCCTAGTCATCTCCCAAAGGCCCTCCATCCTAATACCATTGCATTGGGGTTAGGACTCCAACAAATGAATTTGAGGTAGGACACAAACATTTGGTCCATAACAATAAGTAATGGCACGGTGCTACTTTGAAGATAAGTTGGGGGGAACCTGGAAAATTATCTTCTTTGGATTCAAATTCACTAGCTTAGTCATTGGCCCCTCTGGAGAGGATCAGTCTTTGGTAACCTCTCCTTGTCAGCACTCTCCTCTCCACTGGGGTTTCTGCATCCACCTTGATGTATTAGGATCTTCTTAGAAAGGAGAGTAACTGGAAAGGACTCCAGAATTCCAAGTCTCAGATCCAGACATTAATTGTGACTTGGGCCAAGCTGTATACTGGCTGGTGGGGCAAAGCCATGCTCATTGCAAGTGGGCCAAGCATAGAAGTTCCTGAATCCCTGCCTTCCTCTTTCTTACCCATAGTCTGCTGCTCCAGTCTTTTTTGTTTGTTTTGCCATCAACTGCTTCTACAATAGCTGTGTTTAGTTGTCCTCTTGTCCAAATGAGTAAGTCCAAATCTGAATGGATCTTTTCTTCCTATATATGAATGACTCTTGTTCCAATTATCCCACATTCTTCCCTCTTTTTCTTTTCTTTTCTCTTCCTTTCTTCCCCTTCTCCTCCTCCTCCTCTTCCTCCTCCTCCTCCTCTTCTTCCTCCTCCTCCTCCTTCCTCTTCCTCTTCCTCTTCCTCTTCATGACATCACTGTTCTCCCAGTCTCAGTAATCTTTGGCATGCTCCCTTTCATTTTCTATAATTCACTAAGTTCTATAGCCAAGTTCTCTCCTTTTCCATCTACCCTGGTTTGGATGCAGGTCAGCTTGCATGTGAGCTCATGCCTCATTACCCCACCCACACTCCCTGAAACCTGTCTGCACGCTGCTGCCAGATGAACCTTCCCAAATACTACTTCATCATATCACTGCTCCACTAGCATCTGTGATGGTTTCCTGTTGCTAATGCATCAAAGTCACCTCCCCTCAGGCCTAAGGACACTCCAGTCAGTGACAAACAGACTTAAAATTTTTTTAAAAGATTTTATTTATTTATTTGACAGAGAGATAGAGAGCACAAGTAGGTAGAGCAGCAGGCAGAGGGAGAGGGAGAAGTAGGCTCTCTGCTGAGCACGGAGCCTGATGTGGGACTCGATCCAGACTTAAAATTTAACTAAACATTTCAACTGTCAACTACAGATATTTTCCTAAATCTAAATCTAAGCTTGGGTTTTGAGGAGAGAACACATGAGTGGGGCAAAGGAGACACCATTTTCCTGTGTGCACAAGAAGGATGTGTTGACCCATGAAGGGGCTCAACAAATATTTTTTAAATAGAGAAAAGAAACTAATGAATAGTACATGAAAATGTAACTTCCTCAGATAGTATACTTTGCCCATATTCACTCACCGATGCTGTTTTAGTTATCTATGGAGGCACGAATGAACTACTTTCAAACTTGGTGGCTTAAAACAACCATTTTATTATCTTTCAAATTTCTGTAGGGTGACTGGGCTCAGAGGTGCCGTTCTTTTGCTGTCTCTCTTGGGGTCTCTTTAGCAGCTGTACTTACATGGAGGCTTGGCTGGGATGCTGGCACAGCTGGGCCTCTTCCCTCTTTAAGTGGTCTTATCTCTCCCTCTCCATGTGGCTTCTCTATGTCATCTTGCCATGTGGTCTTTCCAGAGGAAGAGCCAGACTTATGTGAAAGCTCCAGGTTTCCAAAAATGAAATAGTGGGAGCTTCCGGGCCTATGGAACTAAGGCCCTAGCTGGCACAGTGTCAGCTCTGCCTTATTCTGTTAGTTAAATCGAGTCCCAGGGAATCCCAGTTTCAGTGAGGAAAGGGTCTGTACAATGGTATGATGCAGGGAGGTGCGGTTCTTCTGGCTTTTAATGATTCATGTCTTTTCTTTTCTTTTCTTTTTCTTTCTTTTCTTCTCTCTCTCTCTCTCTCTCTCTCTCTTTTTCTTTCTTTTTTAAAGATTTTATTTATTTATTTGAGAGAGAGAGAGAGCATGATCTGGGGAGGGGAAGACGGGGAGGGACAAGCAGACTCTCCTTTGACAAGAGAGCCTGACTCAGGGACCCCAGGATCATGACCCGAGCCGAAGGCAGACTCTTAACCAACTGAGCCACCAAGCCATCCCTGATTCATGTCCTTTCTATGTGAAAAATTCACTCACCCCCTGCAAATCTCAGCCCAATAAGGCATCAGTTTAAAACCCAGGATGTTGTCCAGTAAATCAGGTGCTGGTATGGATGGGACTCACTGGGGGCAGTCTCTTACATGCACTTCCTCTAGTGCAGAGAACAGCGAAAGACAGGTTATCTGCCCCTCACCCACCCACCGTATAATAATGAAAGAGACAGAAAAACTACAATTGACTTCCCTGTGTAAAAAGAGAGAGAAAGGGAGACATGAGCAGTCACTGATTTATAGCAATTCTGAAAAATCCAGCTTGGCACATGTCCCAATTTCTCTGACTCCAAGCAGGGAATGTTCCTTGATTAAGGCACAATTTTGCTTTTTAGGAATGGTTCTTCTCAGCTCCTGGTTTCATCCTCTAGGCTCTGGTTCTGAGTCATTCTTTCTTTTTCATAAGAATGGCCCATGTTTGCAGCTATGTGCTTCTAAGCCTGCTTCCTGCCTCAATGGAAGTTAGTGGCCCAGAGTGAGGGCAAGCTGGTGTGGTTAGTTCACAAAAACTGCCCCCGTGAGCCACACCTCCTTTTCCTATCCTTCTGTAGTTCCCTCACTTACTGACCCTGGGCTGGCTCTGTGACCTGCTTTGACCCATGGACTATGGAGGAAGGGACACCATACAGCTAGCTCCAGACCCAAGTCTTCAGAAGCCCCGGCAGCTTCTGATTTTGTACTTTGGGGATCCCTGAGCCACCACCGTGTAGGAAGTCTGACTGCCCTGCTGCAAAGACCACAGGGAGAGTCCCCATGCAGAGGAGGCCTTGAGACTACAGCAAGAAGGCGACGAGCCTCCAGAGAATTCATTGCCCTCTGACTGCAAATACAGGAGAGAACCCAAGTGAGACCTTGAGAATTTCTCACCAAGCCTAGTCAACCGAGCGAACTGTGAGACATAAGAAGGCTGCTGTTTTAAGCCATTCAATCAGGGAGGCATGATATGCAGCAGTAGGTAAACAAAACCCATGTGTTTATTCACTGCAAGCTATTTAACTCTCCCTCTGTGCCTGATACTGTGTTAGGAAACATGGATGCTAAATTAAATAAAGCATTGATTCTGAACTCTTATCTTATTTGCTAATGAAAAATCTTTGTATTTTAATTGTACATTTTAAAGGTGAAAGATTCTGTTTCATGAAAATATCCATGCAGGGAATCCTTTTTTTAATTAAAGATTTTATTTATTTATTTATGTATTTATTTGTTTGTTTGTTTGTTTGTTTAAGAAAGCGCGGATGCATGAGCAAGGGGAGCGGCAGGGGGAGGGGCAGGGGGAGGGAGAGGGTGAGAGAGAATCCCAAGCAGACTGAGCATGGAGCCCAACTTGGGACACGGGGCTCCATGCCACGACCCTGAGATCATGACCGAAGCCAAACCAAGGGTTGGAAGCTCAGCCCACTAAGTCACCCAAGCACCCCAGCAGTGAATCCTTTTGTAAAAAGGAGTAATTATTCCGAGACTTGTCATATTTTTCATTTTCTTCATGTCAGAGTTTTTACGTAGTGAAGCACACCTGACCTTTTAATAATATAATTCAGTAAATATTTTTTGAGCACTTACTATGTGCTTCCTCTGTATATCTTTGAAAACCGTGCTGAAATTCATGGGCCGTTTTCTACCTGGAGTCTCTTGGCTTGCCTGGGGCTCATTTTCCTGAGTTACTTGGGGGATCCCGGGGACCCTGTTTTTGTCTGTTAGCATGTATTCCTATTTCTGTTATGCAGCCCCTGGTGGTTTTCTTACTGCTTCAGCAAGAATTACGTTCAGTTGTTCTGTTTCTAAATGACCTAATTAGCAGTACTTTTCCATTCTTCCTTTAGAATTCTCAGTCTCCTGTTGGACTCCCTCCCTATTACTCTTTTCCTCTCTGAGTTTTACTCAACATCCTGCTAATGAGTTCACGCTCCACTCCTGTCCCTCCATGGATTGCTGCCCAGGCATTTGGAGGCCTCCTTGCCTTAATTATCAGGAAAGAATAAAATCTCTTCTTGGTCTTTCCTTGCTAGACTCCGTTTGCTCTGCCTTTCCAGCTTCTTACCTCGTATGTGTCTGTTTTTCAGGCAAACAGAGACAGTAAAGCAGAGAGGAGCCCTGGAGATCACATAATTATACGAATGAGCAAACTTTGGCCAGAGAGCCAAGTGACTTGTTCCAAGAACCACAACCAGTTAGTGGTAGAGCCAGGCCAGGACTTGTATCTCCAGACTAAGAAGTCCTGGCTTCACTAATGTAACGAAGGCACTATCAAGCCACATCACACGAATGCAAGTGGACTAACTGATGGTTGATCAATCAGGCCTATTTATAATTAATTAATGGGTTTTACTTACATCTCTAGGCTTAGTTCTGGATTAAAGCTGGGGGGGGGAAATAAGAGGGAAAAAAGAAGCACAGTGGATTCAGAAGCTGGAAGATGTATAGCAGTAGTTCATAATAACTTTTAGGGTTTAGACTTTTTTAAAAAGATTATTTATTTATTTGAGAGACAGAGAGAGCATGAGCAAGGGTGGAGAGGGGGAGGGAGAGGCAGAGGAAGAAGCAGACTTCCTGCTGAGCAGGGAGCCTGACTCAGGGCTTGATCCCAGGACCCTGAGATCATGACCTGAGCCAAAGGCAAATGCTTGGCCGACTGAGCCTCCCAAGCACCCCTAGGGTTTAGGATTTGGATGAACACTCTTGAGTCTCTCATTAATTTATTCAGTTGATATTTGTTGAGTGTCGCCTATGTGCGTGCCTCTGTGCAGGAATGTGCACACATACACATCTCACCAGATCTTCTTTTAAGGGGACACTGAAAAATAACGTACAGTATCCTCATAAATATTGGTATAGTGCATAGTATTGCAAAGTTCATGCCCGTAGCAAGGTATCACAGATTTGTTGTTTTTTTTTTTTTTTGGAAAAATGAACACATTAATTCCTTATAGATACTTTGTCTTCTTAATCATGCTTGTGTTCCCAATGCCTAAAACCATCTGATCCTTGTATTTCAAATGCCTTCAAGGGCCACGCAGTTAAGGTAAATAAGCGGAGTAGGCTCAGTGATGCAAAGGGAAGATCCTGGGGACTCCGGGGGCACTGAAACTACAAATCCCATTTATTTATTTATTTATTTATTTAAAAGATTTTATTTATTTATTTCACAGAGGGAGAGAGATCACAAGGAGGCAGAGAGGCAGGCAGAGAGAGAGAGAGAGGGGGAAGCAGGCTCCCTGCTGAGCAGGGCCCCCGACGCGGGCCTTGATCCCAGGACCCTGAGATCATGACCTGAGCCGAAAGCAGAGGCTTTAACCCACTGAGCCACCCAGGCGCCCTACAAATCCCATTTAGAGAGCGCAGCTGCTACTCAGTGTCAGGTGACTTTTGTCATGTGGGAATTAGAAGGCCGGTATTTCTAGAACTTCTAGACAGGCTAGGGGGGTGCCTGGGTGGCTCAGTGGGTTAAGCCTCTGCCTTCGGCTCAGGTCATGATCTCAGGGTCCTGGGATCAGCCCCGCATCGGGCTCCCTGCTCAGCGGGAAGCCGGCTCCCACCCCCCAGCTCTGCCTGCCTCTCTGCCTACTTGTGATCTCTCTCTCTAATAAATACATAAAATCTTAAAAAAAAAAAAAGACAGGGTGGAATTCTTTATTTTATGTGAACTCTTCTGATTTTTAAAATGCTGGTAAGAGGTGCCTGGGTGGCTCAGTCTGTTAAGTGTTCGACTCTTGATCTCAGCTCAGGTGTCGATTCCCCATGCTGGGCTCCATACTGAGTATGCAACTCCTTAAAAAAATAAAAATAAAATAAAATGCTGGTGGTTCAAATAAAAAACTTAAAACCACGATGTGGGCCAAATAAAACCTGTTTACCCAACTCAACTCCTGGGCAGACTGTTGGTCCCACCACCTGGGCGTGCTCCTTCTTCATCAGCGGACATGGCAGGGTTCCAGCTCTCTGGCCACAAGACTCTACCATTTCCTAAGAATTCTGTAAATAAGGGCTCAGGAGCGGGCAGCTGGGTGACTCAGTCGTTAAGCATCTGCCTTCGGCTCAGGTCATGATCCCAGGGTCCTGGAATCGAGTCCTGCATTGGGCTCCCTGCTCAGCGGGGAACCTGCTTCTCCCTCTGCCCCTCCCCTCCCCCTGCTCATACACACACTGTCTCTCTCAAATAAATAAATAAAATCTTTTTAAAAAGGTAAGGGTTCAGGGGCAACAGTTCTTACTCATTGACCTCTATGGAGTAGTTCAACAACCCATTCAGTGATTTGCCTGCTCAGTCTCCACTTGAAGTCACTGAGAAAATCAAAGTACCCAATTAGAAGAAGTAAATGGGGAAACATTCCTCATTCCCTTCTACTTTTGCAGAGATCCAAATATGGAGTTGTCTTACTTTTGTTAGTTCAAAATGTATTGGTTATTCTAGAAATGAAAGTGTAGTATTGGCACAGTCACCCAATGAGTTGGTTAGATGCCTGTTTCTACATGGGTCATGCTAACACAAGGCTAACATGGCATCTCAGATCCCGCTTCTCCAAACCCAACAATGAGTGTCTGGTATCAGCCTAAACCGTTCAGTTCAAGGTCCTCAATAGTCTCCTCAGCCTCAAATCTAATTGTGTGCTCTCATTGCTTGTCTTATTTCATTTGCTCATTTGTCAAATATTTATAGAGTGCCTTCTGGGTGTCAGGTGTGTTTTAAACACTACAGGGATGACAAACACGGACTATTCTTTCATGGAGCTTACTTTCTGTGACGGTGAGGGAAACAACAGTCAAGTAAACAAATGAATATGTAGCATAGTTGCAAATAGTGATAACTGTTATGAGGAAATAGAATAAGAGTGATTGAAGAAAGGCTTTACTGCATAGTCATTTGAGCTGAGACCTGAATGGGGAGGAGCAGACAGCAATGTAAATATACAGGGCCAAGGGATTCCAGTCAGGGGAAACAGCTGGTGCAAAAGCCCCAAAACAGGAATGGATTCGAAGTTTCAAGAACCAGAAAGAAAATCTGTGGCTGGATATCTAACTTGAGTTCTTTCCCGCATCCCGCATTCCCTCATTGTTCACAGAGCTGGTTCTCTCTCTCTTTTTTTTTAACTCTAAATTCTACTTCTATTTCATCTTTAGATAGATGTAAATTTTTATATTTGGTATTGTACATTTATATTTCATAGTTAAAATCTATTTTTGTATTTTATTTACTTTTGTATTTTATTTTATTTTTTCAGTGTTCCAAGATTTATTGTTTATGCACCACACCCAATGCTCCATATAATACGTGTCCTCCTTGATACCTACCCCCAGGCTCACCCATCCTCCCATCCCCCTCCCCTCCAAAACCCTCAGTTTGATTCTCATAGTCCACAGTCTCTTATGCTTCGTTGGCCCTCTGATTAACCCCAATTCACTTTTCCTTTCCTTCTCCTAAAGTCCTCCATGTTATTCCTTATGCTATACAAGTAAGTGAAACCATATGGTAATTGTCTTTCTCTGCTTGCTTATTTCACTCAGCATAATCTCCTCCAGACCCATCCATGTTGATACAAAAGTTGGGTATTCATCCTTTCTGATGGCTGCATAATATCCCATTATATATATGGACCATATCTTCTTTATCCATTCATCTGTTGAAGGGCATCTTGACTCTTTCCACAGTTTGGCAATTGTGGCCATTGGTACTATGAACATTGGGGTACAGGTGGTCTTTCTTTTCACTACATCTGTATCTTTGGGGTAAATATGGTCAATTAATCTTCAACAAAGCAGGAAAAAATATCCAGTGGAAAGAAGACAGTCTCTTCAATAAATGGTGCTGGGAAAATTGGACGGCCATGCATGGAAGAATGAAACTCGACCATTCTTTTATACCATACACAAAGATAAACTCAAAATGGATGAAAGATCTCAACGTGAGACAGGAATCTATCAAAATCCTAGAGGAGAACATAGTCAGTAACTTCTTCGGCATCGACCACAGCAACTTCTTTCAAGACATGTCTCCAAAGGCTAAGGAAACAAAAGTGAAAATGAACTTTTGGGACTTCATCAAGATAAAAATCTTCTGCAAAACAAAGGAAACTGTCAACAAAACAAAGAGGCAACCCATGGAATGGGAGAAGATATTCCCAAATGACACTACAGACAAAGGGCTGATATCCAAGATCTATAAAGAACTCCTCAAACTCAACACCCAAAAAACATAATCATGTCAAAAAATGGGCAGAAGACATGAACAGACACTTCTCTAAAGAATACATACATATAGCTAACAGACACTTGAAAAAATGTTCATCATCACTAGCCATCAGGAAAATTCAAATCAAAACCACATTGGGATACCACCGTACACCAGTTAGGATGGCCAAAATTAGCGGAATAGGAAACAACGAGTGTTGGAGAGGATGTGGAGAAAGGGGAGCCCTCTTACCCTGTTGGTGGGAATGCAAGTTGGTGTGGCCACTTTGGAAAACAGTGTGGTGATTCCTCAAAAAATTAAAAATAGAGCTACCCCATGATCCTTGCACAGAGCTGGTTCTGACAGCACTTGCCTACATCTATTTATAGGCAGCCTCTGCTGGTTCTCTCCAAGGTCCTGAAGAATGAGTGTGCCCTTTTTGGAGAGTTTATCCCCTTCTATAGTGTCATCTATTACCTCTATGTTGTAGTCACCTAAATACACTTACAAACCTATGAATTCAGGTAATTTTCCATGCATAGAAATGGCAAAAAGACTTACAGCATTTATAGCTTTCTTCTCCCTGGAACACAGAAACATTTCGCAGTAGTTCAGAAAGATAATATCTTGAACTAAAGTAAAGGCTAAGGTAGAATCACTGGTACCTGGTAGCCTGTTAAGGGGTGTGTGTGTGTGTGTGTGTGTGTGTGAGATAGCAGTGAGGGGCATACCGAGTAAGGATGATTCCAAATTGTCAGACTGGAGTCCCTAGGTGGTGCCATTCACTGAGATTCAGGAAATAGGAAGAGAAGAGGCTTCCATCAGGGTACAGAGCAGGGTGACTAGGTGAGTACGGGTAATGGAAAGTAAGACTGAGTTGAAAGGGGGGTTAAAGAGGAGTTCTTGAATCTGAAACTGGGACTCTAGCAAGAAAATGTCTCTTTCTGCCATCTCAGATTGGAGCTCCAAATAAATCTTGCCAAGTAAACATAATTACAATAGGAATATGGTTCTATGCTGCTGTTGAACACCTTCATTAGTTCTACGTTGAGATGCAAGAATCCTATCGTTGGTCTAAAAACTTACCCACCAATGATAGAACTGCTTTCATTGAAGTCAGAATGTTACCAGTCAAGCAAGTTAAAAGTTGAGGCAATACCCTAGGAATTTCAGACCAGGGTTTTTTTGGTGCCATTTTGATTTTCCTTCTGCCCAACTAAGTAGATTTCACAAGTATAATCATTGGTTTTTGAGAATCAGAGCATGGTGGCAGGCATGACCATCATTATATACTGGCTAATGTTCATCAATCATTAAACAAAATTTATTGGGCACTGACTGTGCATCAAACATTGTTTTGGGTACTGGGGGTGCAAAGATGAATAAGACATTGGACCTTCCTCCAAATTACTAACAAATTACACCTGGGCTGACTTTTCTTCTTTGTCCTAGTGATTCCTTTCCATAACTGATTAATACTGTCTTTCTAAATGATCTGCTATGTGTCAAGAGCATGTGGGACCAACTTGTGTTTACTCTTTTATTCCTAAAGCTAATTTCAAATCACCACCTCTCTAAAGAGCTCTCTGGTGCCAAGTGACTGTAGGTCACTTGGAAGGGGGAAGAAGTATAGAAGGGGTCAAAACATGCTATATTTATTTTTTTTAGAAGTTTCTATTACCAGGAATAGTTTCCTTGGTTATTACTTATGAATCATCTCACCTAGTTCTCTGATAAAGCAGCTCGAGGGCCTATGTTCTGGCATTTTGATGGAATGGGTTTATTTTCTCTACCTTAGACACCAGGTGTTACTTGCTAAAAACAGCAGAAGACTGAATCTCTTCCCTTAAGGGTCCTGGCAACCCTGCAGCAAATTTAGGCACTGAGCCAGCCCAGGCTCCATTACTTCCTAAAAGAAGTGTGTGTGTGTGTGTGTGTGTGTGTGTGTGTGTGTGTGTGTGTGTGTGTGTTTGGTTGGGGTGGGGGTGGAGGGGGAGACAGAGAGAGGGAGAGGGAGAGAATGTGCTTCAGTGTCTCCCTACTCTCAAACGCAGATGGTGTTCTCTGTCTTAGTTTTCTCACAACTGGTTGCTCTGAAAGTAAAATAAAGTAAAATAGGACAATAAATATGACCGTGCCTAGAAAAAACTGAGTTGTGACATTTTAAAATATTATTTGCTAACTTGTGATATAAATCAATATTACTCTGCATTCCCATGAAAGACAGAATAGTCTAGTCTTTTAGGACATGGGCTCTTTGATTTGGCCCTACTAGCTGTGTGATCTTGGGCAAGTTACTTAATCTCTTTGAGCCTCAATGTCTTTCTCTGTAAAATAAGGATAGTAAGTTTATCTGCTCTGTGTAGTTGCTATGAGAATTGAATAATTTGTTATATGTAAAGTGCTTACCCTAGTGTCTGACAAATGGAATCATTTACTTAGCCAAGTATTTGCATTTTTTGTCCCTGCCGTGCCCAAGAAGACCTAACAGTTCTTTCCAAATGTATATGTACAGAAATAACTACCTATATCCTCCCACGACCCCCTGAAAATCCAACATTTGCAAAATAGAGAGACATCATGCACCCAAGAGAATACACTGTTAAAGGATCCAGATTTCAGTCCTGATACTTCGGCCAGTTGGCTAGGTGATCTTGGACAGACTTGGTTATGGCGGTATTAGCATTTCTGCAATATGCAGCTGAAGAAGCTGAGGCCCTACCTCATTCTCCCAAGAGAGTAGAAATGCTCAAGTCTCTCCCAACTCTAAAACCAACCAACCAGTCAATATCAAACATTGTAATAAAATATTTTCTCTTTGTGGCCATAGCCAAGCTTCTCTAAAGGCTGTCTACATTATTTCCCCCCACGTTTTCACCTACGTTCACTTCTTAACAAGGCATGGCCATCTATCCTTGGTCCCTATCACTTTAGTACACCTGTTCTTTGTTGGCAAAAACTAGTGGCCATCTTTCAATCTTCATCTTCTTTAACTTCTGGCCACAAGGAGAAGGCAAATGACCTTCACATGTGGAAAGTATGTTTTCAAGTTCGAGTCCAGACATAGCAATTCTTGTTGCTGAAATCAAAACTGCCATTTAAAGGGACTTTGTTCTGCTGAAAACATCCTATATTCAGATACAAAATGTGAATTATTCAAGTAATCAAGGAAACTAGGTCTACTAAAATATCTTACTGTGACATCAGACACCAGAAGTGAAATCTGATGACAGGAAAATGATTAGAGCACAAAGCAATCTGTTGCTTTGTTCTGATATGAGATGATGATGGTGAAATAGGCACCTGCTGCCATTTGTACCTGATGGGTCCTAATACATTTCAGGTCATTGTCTAATCATTCTACCCCTGTCCAATCAAGACGTATTTGTCCGTGTCACATTCCATCAAGACCTTCATCTTTGTTAAGGAGCTGCTACAAAGATAGAAGCAAAATGTTAAATGTAGTCATTTGCATTACAAGACATTTTCAACGTTGAATTCCAGACACACAGGCAGGTGGATGCAGGCAATACTTTTGGTCAGGGGAACTTTCTGCAAGCCCCCTGAAATCCACCACCACCTTGGAGCTGACTGCATTTTAATGGGGCATTTGGTGAAGCTGCTACTCTGAGCTGAGTCAGATCACTGCGGAGAAAGTTTATCATTCTCAGAGGCTGTCAAGATGATTAAATAGGGCTGTTGTGCAATAGGTCCCAAATGGCACCATCAATGGAGTGGAATAAACACTGGACTGGGAATCAGGGGAACTGGTCTGGTCTGGTTCTGTGCCTCTCAGCAAGCGCCTTCTGCTCCTCCAGCCTGGGTTTTGTCACTGGTAAAAAAGGGGCTGGCCCAGGTAGATTTCTAAGGTCATGTCCAGTTCCATGATTCTGCAGTTATTTTTTAAATCTCCTCTCTCGACTCTATAGCTCTCCTTCTAATTTCTTTGACCTGTTTTTACCTTGCCTGATTTTACCACTACTTTCCAAAGTGATTACTTCTTATCTCTCTGCCTCTTCACTTACTTTCTGGCTAGTTCACTCAGAGATAACTCCAGGAAATATGTATCTCACAAGCAAATCATCTTCTTCTTTGGAGATAGTATATCTCTATGCTATGTTCACAGCAGAGCAATTACATGGTAGATTCAGGATGTGTTCAGAATATTCACTCTTACCAAGCAAAGCTCTTCAGCCTGAATTTTGGGTCCTTTCCTAAGATTGTTCACTGATGCTGTGTGACATGATGATTGGGTGGCCAGGCTGCAAACCAGATAATTTAACTAGATGACCAGGCCCTATATGGAGTTCACTGGAGTCTTCCTATGCCTCTCTTTTTTGATAATGCTTTCTCTAAAGATTTTTAAAACTCTATGTTTGACAAAACTTTTTTTCTTGCTCCGTTTCCTCAAACCCAAACTGACAGAGGGCTGGAGCTTGGAAACAGTCGTGACTCATCAGTCAGGCAGGTCAGCAAAAACCATACCTTCTTTCTTGGGGCTCAATTAGCATTAACAGGATGATTTTTTTTTAAAGACTCACACTTAGAAATACTGTGAGGGGAACCTGGGTGGCTTGGCCGGTTAAGCATCTGCCTTGGGCTCAGGTCTTGATCTTGGGGTCCTGGGATCGAGCCCTGTGTGGGGCTCCCTGCTCAGCAGGGGGTCTTCTTGTCCCTCTGCCCCTCCCCCCAATTGTGCGTGCTCTCTCTCTCTCTCACATAAATAAATATGTAAAATCTTTGAAAAAAGACTGTGAAATTCCAGTAGATCAAGGATAATGAGAATACCCTAAAAGCTTTCCCAACAGGGGTAAAACATAAAACACAGGACACACAATTTAATCTGAAGTCATATAAACAAGGATAATTTTTTAGAATACATATGTCCCAAATATTTCCTTGTTTATCTGAAATGCAAATTCAATCAGGTGTTCTGTATTTTTACTTGCTAAATGTGGCAATCCTGTTTTCCAGAATCAAGCTAGATCACCCAAATACCCCACCACCAGCAATGGATGGTAAGAGGCAATTTGAGTGATTAAATTTTCAAAATTCTGAGATATTATGATTTCCTTCTAGAATTCGTTACCTACCCAACTCATCAATGAAGTATATTGGATAAATTAAAACATTTTGAGACATTTAAGGACTTAGAAATAAACAACTACTCAGGAAGTTGTCCAGCATGTGTTCTAGTAAAACAAGAGAGTAAATAAAGAGAAGAAGACATGGGATCTACCAAAGTAGATCAAGTTCAGAAAGGCAGTGAGGAGGATTCCTAAGACAGCAGGTGTCCAGCAGAACTAAGGTAGCAGATAAGATTCTTTGACTGCAAGTAATAGAAAATCCTTTGGTTTAAACAAAAACCAGATGTAGGGAGGTCTCCCAGATCCATTCAATGGTTCAAAGATCAACAAAAACCCAGGCTTTTTACCATTTTTGCTCTGTCATCCTGATATTGGCTTCATCCTAAAGCTGCTTTTCCTCCTGGTCATGAGATGATTGCCAGAAGCAACATGGAACAAAGGCTTCTTTGTTCACACCTAACAGGAGAGAGACTGGCTTCTCCTTCCCAGCAAGTATCTCCTCACATCTCATTGTCGCAAATTGGTCTAGAAGGGCTACTTTCCCAGAAGAGTCTCTAGGAAAGGAAATGGAGTCATTTTGATTCTTCCAGTTAGTGCCTGCTGTGTGCCAGGCACTGTTCTTGGCACTGGGATAAAGCAGAGACTATACAGACAAAACTCTGCCTTGGGGCGCCTGGGTGGCTCAGTGGGTTAAGCCTCTGCCTTCGTTCGGCTCAGGTCATGATCTCAGGGTCCTGGGATCAGCCCCGCATCGGGCTTTCTGCTCAGCAGGGAGCCTGCTTCCCCCTCTCCCTCTGCCTGCCTCTCTGCCTACTTGTGATCTCTCTCTGTGTCAAACAAATAAATAAAAAATATTAAAAAAAAACAACAAACCTCTCTGCCTTCATGAAGCTTACATTTAGGTAAACAGATGACAAACAAGTATGTAAAAAACCTCCATGCTGTATGGTGATGTGTGCTGGTGGATAAACAAAGCAGAGGAGGGGACAGCAAATGCTAAAGGGCAATGGTGTTTTAGGGAAGACTTCCAGGAAAGTCCTCACCAAGAATCTGACTGTTGTCTTAGTCTAATGATCTGGGACGAAATGGGTTTGGGAGAATCAACCACACTGTCCATTGTACCTGCAGAGCATGCAACCCAGAGGCCCTGGGAGAGAGGTCTACTGGGGAAAAAAGAGACTATAGAACGAATACCTGATGTGCCGGAACATTTTAAATTAGTGTTAGAATCAAGAGAAACAAAAACACGTATAAGAAAGAAATAATACTCACAGATTACTGTGACGCATGGGTCCTTGTGAATACTATTGACACAGTCACAATAATATAAATGCTGTTAGTAGTTTTCAAATTTTAAGAATGAACTGATAGAAGCAGCATAGAAGAGGGCGCCTGGGTGGCTCAGTGGGTTAAGGCCTCTGCCTTCAGCTCAGGTCATGATCTCAGGGTCCTGGGATCGAGGCCTACATCGGGCTCTCTGTTCGGCGGGGAGCCTGCTTCCTCCTCTCTCTCTGCCTGCCTCTCTGCCTACTTGTGATCTCTCTCTCTCTGTGTGTCACATAAATAAATAAAATCTTTAAAAAAAAAAGAAGAAGAAGCATAGAAGATTGAATTATCATTACAGAACCAAATGTAAATGTTATCAACTTGAATGCTCTAAGATTGGAATGCTGAAGAAGGAGAAAGAAGACCCAAGGGCAAGGCCAGGAGCACCAATGTTCTCACTGTACCCACACAGATGTGAAGAGAGACTGACTACATTTGGTGGGATAGAAGATGATGGTGCGTGTGTATTACCTAAAATTTCAAAGTAACCAAACAATAGTGAAAATAAATATGTATTATAACTGTATTGGGAAGTTGGGAAGGACAGGCAGGAGGTGATATAAGTGAGCTAAATCTAATGGCAGGAAGTTGAATATCTAAAATGGACAAAATCAGAAAAAGCATATAAACCCATGTACACTGCAGAACCATAGAAGAACTACATATTTCTATTCAACTACAGAATGACCATGTTGAAGAGTTAGTGGGTTGACTTTGGGGATAAGACTGAGTGGGGAGTGAAGGACAAAGTATACTTTTTGTTATTAGTCCTTTGGGAAAATTTGCCTTTTAAACTATGTGCAGGTATTACTTTGATTTTTAAAATATCTGGTCTCCCTCATAGAAAAATTTTTCTGTATTCCTAAAAGTGATCCATGATCATTATAGAAAATTTGAAAACTAAAGAAAATGTCCCAGCATTTAAAGACAACTCTTAAAAAATTGGTGTATTTTCTTTTAGTCTTTTTAAACCAGTTATATTTATACACATTTTCAATTAAATGGAGTAAGGATACATTTTGATGAATTCAAATTCACGACTCTAAACTGATTAGCTTAGGTTCCATAGATAATTCATAACATTTTATTTTTATTTATTTATGTTTTCATTTATTTTTAAGGAGAGAGAGCACATGAGCAGGGTGAGAGAGAATGGGCTAGAGGGAGGGACAGAGGGAGAATACCAAGCAAGTTCCATGCTTTATGCAGAGCCAGATGCAGGGCTTGATCTCAGAACCCTGATCATGACCTATGCCGAAATCAAGAGTCAGATGCCAAACTGACTGAGCCACCCAGGCACCCCTAATTTGTAACATTTTAAATCTCTCTTAGGATTGAATGTAAATCCAAAACAAACATGATATTAAAGTCTTTATGTGAAGAGATCTTTGACATTAAAGAGTAACAGTGAAAAGTAGCCTGTTCAAGGAGACTGGATCCCAGCAAACTAAAGTCAAGTTCACTCTGATGGTAATCAGGCAGTGAGAGATACTGAGTGCCAGGCAAATTAAATGACATGTTTGTTTCATATCTGAGGACATTTACTCAGATAACTTGTGTCATTTAGGCATGGTATTCAGATACTGCCTTCTTCCCAGTCCTCACCTCCCATTCTTCCCCAACCGTGCTCAATGCCCAATCCTGTCTGGTCTAGTTGTATGTCACAGAATACACCCGGCTTTTTCCTGTCTTTGTGCTAAGGCAACGCTGTTCCTGTGCTCGGGTTGTCTTTTCCAAGCTAGTTTCGTCTCAGCTCAAATGCTCTCTTTCCTGTGATACTTAACTAAGTCCTTTGTGCATATTTTGCTGCTTCTTTCCTTGTGCTACCACTAAATTTTATTCATCCCGTGACTAGTGTACTCATGGTATGGAGTTGAGAGTATGTGTTATGGCTTGGACTGCCTGAGCTTGGCTCCCAGCTCCACTTCTAACTGGCCATGTGAGTTGGGCAAGTCACTTAAGCACTTTGAGCCTCGGTTTAGTCATCTGTAAAATGGCATTAATAATAATACCTACCTCCCCGGTTATGGAAAGGATTAAAAGAAATAGTACAAAGAAGGCACTTGGCACAGTGCCTGGATATGGCAAGTGTTCAGTGATTATGATTAGCTTGTGTGTCTTGCCATTGAGGTTAGGAACTGTAACTTTTTATCTTTGTCATCTGCACCACTGTAAACTTGACCTTGTGTCCTTGAAAAAGTTGGTAAACTAAGTGAATAAGTGAATGATTTTTAAAGTGTTTTTGTAATGATCATTTTTAGGGATAGCGATTCCAAGCATGGGCCTCATGGTCATGCAGAAAAGTAACCAGCATAATTCAATGTACCACTATTTTTCTTATTAAAACAAAGAACCACTCTCTGAGTACATTTCTTACGTTGTCAGCTTCAGAGGGATGCATCTGAGAGACCTAAGAAGTCCCTCAACTGTAGGAACTCAACTCTTTCCTCGAGATCCCAAAGCCATGCAGATGCTGATACTTCTGGTCTAAGAGATTGAGGACTAATAGGATAGTGCATTTCAAGGAAACACAAAGAATTCTTAACCACGGCACAAGTAAGAGGATCGTGAGAGCATCTTTGTATTACCTTATGAAATGCATCTTTCCTAATTTTCTACATGATTGTTTTTCTTCTCTGTCTATGGAATTATTGCTCATTGGCCTGAGATATTCCTGTTCAAGCCTAGGTATATTTCGTGCCTTTGACCTTGTGTAGGTTTTCCTTGGGACGCCCGACTACAAGAACTGAGGGTGATTCTATTCTGACTAGGTGGCTCCACCTGTCTGTGCCTCACCCCGAACCAAGGTTCCAGAACACTCCACCAGGAGAATGAGAAGACGTCTTATTTGCGTGCAAGAGAAATGGATTCTGCTGGTATTTTTCAAGCCAGACTCCAAGCTAGACACTCCGGTGGTTACTTGGGAGAATAATATTTGTCCTGCTTATCTTTGAAGGCTGCTGGAAGACTATAGTGAACCATTTTATAAAGTACAGAGTGATCTACAAATACAAGGGTTTTATTATTTTTAAAAACATATCTCATCTTCTACTGGAACGTCTAGGTAAAGGAATGCTGGGTATGATAAAGAGTTGGGGCTAAAGAGAGAGAAACACTAAAAAACCCAATTACCAAATATCACACAAATGCCACAAAGAGAGTGATGACTTGATTAATTAATGACAGTGGCTGCATGTTTAGGTTTTTCAATTGTATTGGCATCAGCCCACTTTGCCTATCAGGGTCTGCGTATTTCTGCCGACGAAAACCCATCAAACCACTGAGGTCTAACTGACGTGTGATTAATGTGGGCTCTGTTAATTGTGTGGTTGAGTTTTATGCATGAAGCTGTATCCTTGATTTTTCTCCCTTCATTTCCTCCTGTTTAACTGTTGATCATAAAACAGCTTCGAGTATATCTGCTGAGCATGAGAACAAGTTTTGCAGCTTGAAAAGTGCCTGAGTCAGTCTGGGCATTTCATGTACTAAAACAGACTTGAGGGAACTCTTAGGCTGTAAGACGGATTGCTGCTTGGTTTCCACTCCCAACCCTGCTGGCTCCTTTTCTGCAGCTGCTGGCTGCATTGGATCTCATCTGTTATCATTAAGCACATGCGTAGCATCCATAGTGGCAAAAGGCTTAATCGCCTTCTTTCTGACAGCCCTACTCATGCTCAGTCTAGACGGACGGAGATGGTGCCACCTGCCAATCCAGTCTTCCCAGCATCCATTTACCCTTTGTGTTAACAGCACCTGATTTTCCTTTGGGAACCTACCTCTCGTCCCATTCCTCTGTTTACAGTCTCTGTGATTCACGCAGAACTGATCTCAAAGGTTCCCTTGCTCCGGGGCTAGCCTTGCACAATTAGAATCCCAGTGATTGGTGCAGGGATGGGCATGAGACCCAAGCTCAGCCAGTGAGAGGCAGTTCTGGGACTTTAGCAGGAATCACTGAGAAAGAGAAGCTTTTTTTTTCCTCCTGGGTTTTTAGACTGGTAAAACTTGAAGCCTGGAGTTTCTGGACTCTTTGGCACTAACAAAGGAGAATCCAGTTGAGAATTAAGCCAACACAGAAGAAAGAAGAACCAAGAGATGGAGAGAGACAAACTCCTGCTGGCATTGTTTGAATACGTGCATTCAGTCATGCTTGAAGACAAGTAATTTTCTATCATATGAGCCAGTTTAAATAGGTTTTTCTCACTTATAACTTAGAACCCTGACCCAAATGATGATGCTGATCACGGTAACTTTCTGCCTCAGCATGACATATGTGTAGAGATCCTTAAGAAAAATTTGAATGAGACAGAAAGAACTCAGTCTGCAGGAAATAAAGTTCATAATGTTAGAAATATGTACAGAGATTTAAAAATATAAATTTCTCCCCTAGAAAAAGTTTGCTTGCGTCCATTGACATTTTCCCTTGTGCTGCTAGAGAGGTCTGATTGAAATAATTCCATGACTTCTAGCCGGTAGGAGAACGTACTGCGTACTCACTGGGGGAGACCATGCAGCTCACTCATCTCATTCACTCCCTCGATGACAGGGTGCCTGAACTAGATAATGAGGGCTTGACAGGTAAATAAGTAGCTCTGTTCATTTCCCTCATGGAGTTTATGCTCTAATAGATTTTAGTGAATCAAGAACCTCGGATCCATAAGGGAAATCAACAGACTTTGACAATGAAAGCCCTTATTGACAGATCCAGTAATTTCCAATGTGTGTGGATGATGTCATTAGTTATAGAAACATTCTTGCTTTGATGTTCACTGTAGTTTATGATGACCTTCAGATCTTTTTGTTTTCAACCTTGAGAAGGAAAAGTTTCTTTAAAAAGGAAATTGAGGAAGCTCAACAGCAAGAAGGTTGTAAGGACTGAAAAGTACCACCCATTAATCCTATTGCTCTAAAACAATTGGCTTTCTTTGGGGCTGCTAAGATTGTTGTAGATTTAGGGCCCCTTTACTCCAGTGAGCTGTAAACACTTCATGAGGCTGAATGCATCTTATTTTCCCCAGTCTCTGCCGACTGTATCAGAGGCCAGAATTATAGTCCCCAATTCACAGAGGAAAAAAAAACCAATGCAGAGAAGACTAGGGACTTGTCCAAGTTGTCATAGTTAGAGGCAGAGATGATACTGATCCATTCTTATCCTTGTGAGAAGCTGTCATCCCCCTGAGCTCCCAGCCCGCACGGAGTTGATATGCTTCTCATGTAGCCCCTGCCTTCTATCCCCACTGCCCCAGCCCCGGCTGAGACCTTAGTCAATAAAAATTGGGGTTTGTGCAATTTCCTCCTTGTCCTCCTCACTGCTACTTCTACCAATCTGCTCTACTGCACGTTGTTTCCAGAGGAATCTATCTCACGCACAGCAACAAGCATGTCACTCCCCTGACCAGAAACCTTCACTGATTCTCTTTTGCCAGCAAAGCAAATTCCAAATTCCTTAACCAGGTAAGCAAGGCCCCATAGGATTGGGCCTCCATCCATGAAGCCATGTCTCCACATCTTCCTTTCTGGGATTTCTCTCTCCAGTCCCAGACCCATCACTCCAGCCCAACTTCCCACTCCCCAGGTGAGCCGCCTTCCTCCCCCAGCCTTTATTCCCACTGTTCCCCATCCTGGAATATGGTGGCACCTCTGCTTCCCTGCTTCCCCAACGTGTTCGCTTAGTGAATTCCTTCCTGTCCTTCTGGGCCTTGAGAAAGACCTTTCCCTTTCACTGAGCTCTCTGAGATCTTTCTGAGCTGGGAGTAATTTCTTCACATTTTCTCTCCTCATTATATTTGATTTAGGCCTGCATTTTAGTCTGATATTTACGTACAGCCCATTCTGTCTCTCCTGACAGCATGTAAACTCATCAAGACAAGAAACCATGCCTGTCTCTTCTTTGTGACCCCCGTTGTGTCTGCTGCTTTGGGAGATAACTAAAGAAGCATTTGCTGAATGGACGATGAGTGGGTTCTCTCCCAGCTTAATCAGTCAGCGGCACACTAACGCTTCATACTTAGTTCTTAAGAGCAATCTATTTCTCCTGGCTACAGACACGAAGCCTCCTGAGATGACATGACCCACCAGGAGGAGAGAGGCAGGCTCCAGCTGCAATCGATCGGCAGATAACAGCCACAGCCCTGACCTCTCAGTACCCAGCACCAGCTCTGTGCCAAGTATATTTTGGGGCATTAGCTTTGGAGCCCAAGGCTGTGTCTCTGCAGTGCAACTGAGACCTGCCTCTGTACTAGATTTGGTATTTGTGCTTGTCATGTGGGCACGGTGCCCAGCAGTGGTTCAGGCTATGTACGATGGTTCTAATTTGGTTGTTGAAGCTGCCAAAAGAATGACTAACACCACTGACAAAAATATTTTTGGTGAACAAATGACATCAACCACTTGACCACTGCCTCTATTAGAGTTGGAAAATCCAAATGAAGCAAAATAAATAGTCCATAGGATGAGGAGATATTCATCATGGGGCGTCTCATGAGGAATTATCTCCTTTCCCTGGGGTCATGATATGCACAGCAGGGATGCTGCCGGAGTCCTGTGAGAGCTCTTTCCTCTCCTGCTTCTTATGCCCATCTCCCTGAGAGACACTTTTCTTCCCTTCCAGGCTGAATATGCCTTGGACGATTTCTTCTTAGATAAAGTCATATGCATCTGCCTCCCAAGATGACTCTCATTTCATTAGGTGCTGTCCATATTTCTAATCTGCTAAGTCCACTTATATTATCATTTGGCCTTGCCTGACGCTTGGCCTATTTCTCCGTTCAGTGTTGCCATGACTTCAGAGTGACCACAGAGCAGGCCAGGAGCACGCGTCCTTCCATTACGGGAAGAAGGTGGGGAGAAGAGGAAGACAAAGCCAACAAGAAGAAAAACAGCCATATTGTACTTCCTGAACAGGAACAGGCTGTGGTTTTGTACAAAATTTGCAGTGAAGAACAAGTCATACAGATAATAATAAATAGCAAACAATAAGATGTGTGTTTAATACACACTAACATTTTTAGTCCTCATACCCCCTCTCTGAAGCAGGTACCTTATTATCTCCCCTTTAACTGAGGAATCTGAGGCACAGAGAGGTGAAGTAATGTGCCCAAGACAACACAGCTAGAACATGGCAGAAACTGGATCCTGTGGAACATACATGTCAATTATACGGATCTTAAGTTTTAGTAGCTTTAAAATGTTCTGTCCTTAAGCTCGGGTGACAGACATGTCGCTCAGGTGACAGACATAATCTGATTGGGAAACCCAAGCAATATCATTTTCTTCCATAGCTCCAATGACCCACCCAGTCCTGGGGCATTCCTCCACACTTGTGCTTATGCTGAGATGATCAGGTACTCTGTGTGTGTGTGTGTGTGTGTGTGTGTGTTTGTGTGTGTGTGCATGCATGCGCACACATGTGCACACACACACAGATATATGCATAGGAAACAGGTCTTTTGGTCACTGCTTATTTTACAAAAATGTGATCCCATTATAGACACAGTTATTCAATTTGTCTTGCTCACTCATAAAAACTAAGGAAATCCTTTCAATGCTATTGTTAGGGCATGAATCCATGCTTTGTAATGGCTGCATCGTATTTCATGGCGTGAATGTATTAGACTAATGCAAACAACCCCCTATAGATGAACAGTCACTTTGTTTTCATGACCTTAATTGTGATTCTAATTGTAATTGTTATGGTGTTGGTGTGAACAATGATGCAATAAAAATCCCTGGGTGTGTATTCTTATGTCCTTTGAATTGTATTTCTGGGGAAACCATTCAATGGTTTTTAGAATATTTACAGAGTTGTGCAGTCATCACAACCCATATCAGAACGTTTTTATCACCGTGCAAGAAACCTCATACCCAATAGTGGTCACTTTTCATTTCTCCCGAAACTTCCATCTTTTGGCATCCACTAATCTACTTTCTGTCGCTATAAAAAAATCCTGAGCATTTTAGAGAAATGGAGTTCTGCAATATGTGGTCTGTTATGATTGACTTCTTTGGCTTAGCATAATGTTTTCAAGGCTCCTCCATGGTGTAGCAGGTTTAAGTACCTTATTCTTTCCATGGCTGAATCATAGTCAACTATACGGCTCTACCACATTCTGTTTGTCCATTTACCCGTGAGTGGTTCTTAGGACTGTTTCCACCTTTTGGCTACTGTGAATAGTACTATTCTGAACATGGTGAACATGTATTGGTTTGAGTCTCTGTTTTCAATTCTTTTGAGCACATACTGTATTAGTCAAGCTTCTCCAAAGAAACAGAATCAATATATAAATGAAGAGATTTATTTGATGGTATTGGCTCATGTAATTATGGAGGCTGAGAAGTCCCATGATCAGCTTTCTGCCAGCTGGAGTCCCAGGAGAGCCAATGGTAGATTGAAGACCTAAGAACCAGAGAGGGGGTGGTATAGATTCCAGTCTGAAGGCCGGACAACCAAGAGCACCAAGGGCAGGAGACTGATGCCCCAGCTCAAACACTCAGGCAGAGCGCAAATTCAGCCTTCTTTGGCTTTTTCATTCTATTCAGGCCTTCAGGGTTTTTTTTTAAATTAACATATAATGTATTATTTACCCCAAGGGTACAGGTCTGTGAATCATCAGGCTTACACATTTCACAGCACTCATCATAGCACTAATCCTCCCCCAACGTCCATAACCCAGCCACCCTATCCCTACCCTCCCACCCCCCAGTAACCCTCAGTTTGTTTCGTGAGATTAAGAGTCTCTTATGGTTTGTCTCCCTCCTGATCCCATCTTGTTTCATTTTCCCCTCCCTTCCCCCCACGATCCCCCACCCTATCTCTCAAATTCCTCATATCAGAGAGATCATATGATAATTGTCTTTCTCTGACTGACTTATATCATTTAGCATAATACCCTCTAGTTCCATCCACATCATTGCAAATNCCCTATCTCTCAAATTCCTCATATCAGAGAGATCATATGATAATTGTCTTTCTCTGACTGACATATCATTTAGCATAATACCCTCTAGTTCCATCCACATCATTGCAAATGGCAAGACTTCATTTCTTTCGATGGCTGCATAGTATTCCTTCGTGTGTGTGTGTGTGTGTGTGTGTGTGTGTGTGTGTGCGTGTGTATGTATATACCACATCTTCTTTATCCATTCATCTGTGGATGGACATCTAGGTTCTTTCCATAGTTTGGCTATTGTAGACATTGCTGCTATAAACACTCTGGTGCACGNGATGGACATCTAGGTTCTTTCCATAGTTTGGCTATTGTGGACATTGCTGCTATAAACACTCTGGTGCACATGCCCCTTCGGATCACTATAAATACCCAGTAGTTATTCAGGCCCTCAATTAATTGAGTGATACCCACCTGCATTGGGGAGGACCCTCTGTTTCACTCTGTCCACCAATTCAAATGCCAATCTCTTCTGGAAAAACCCTTTCTGAAAATACCCAGAAATAATGTTTAAGTGGCCATCTGGGCATACCATAACCCAGTTAAGCTGACACATGACATTAACCATCACATATACCGAGGAGTGGCATTGCTGGGTTGTATGATAACTATATGTTAATTGTTTCAGGAACTGCTAAACTGTTTCCAAAGTGGAAAGTAGAATTATTTTCTTAATTTTTTCCCCCAGATTCCTCATTATTAGTGTATAGACACACAAATTATTTTTGTGGGTCAGTCTGGTATCCTGAAACTTTGCTGAATTCACTCATTATCTCTAATGGTTTTGTGTGTGTGTGTGTGTGTGTGTGTGTGTGTGTGTGTGTGTGTTGATTCTTTAGGATTTTCTATGTATAACATCATATTATCTGTGAAAAGAGATAGTTTTGCACCTTCTTTTTCAGCTTGGTTGTCTTTTATTTTATGTTCTTGCTTAATTGCACTGGCCAGGACCTCTAATACCATATTGAATAAAAGTGGTAAGAATGGGCATCCTTGTATTGTTCTTGATCTTAGGGAGAGAGTTTTCAGTCCTTCCCCATTAAGTAAGATTTTGCTGTGAGTTTTACATATGTGCCATTTATCAGGCTGAGAAAGTTATCTTCTATTCCTAGTTTACTGAGGTTTTTTTTAATCCTAAAGGTGTGTTGGACATTTTCAAATGCCTTTCTCTAAGTCTATTTAGATGAACACATGATTTTTGCCCTTTATTATATTGGTATGGTGCATTACATTAATTAATTTTTGGATATTAGCTAACCTTTCTGGGGATAAACCCCACTTGTCATAGTATATGATCCTTTTAATATGTTGTTAGATTTGATGTGCTTGTATTTTGTTGAGGAATTTTACATCTATATTCCTAAGATAAATTAAAGTCTATAGTTTTCTTGTGATGTCTTTGCTTTTGGTATGAGGGTAATACAGGCTCAGAATAAATTGGGAAAATTTCTCTCTTCTTTGAGTTTTTGGAAGAGCTTGTGAATAATTCTTTAAATGATTGGTAGAATTCACTATTGAAACTATCTGGGTCTAGGCTTTTCTTTGTGGGAAGTTTTTTCAATTAATAAAGCAATCTCTTCACTTGTTACAAGTCCACGTATGATGTTCCAATTTGAATCTTGGAACACTGAAAAAAAAATAAAAAAAAATAAAGTCAGTTCCCTTGTGGAGAGCTTTGGAGCTTTCTGTTTTATGACATACCTGTCTCTCTGGGCAACATCTCTGGGTCACTTTTTTGGAGCTGGACACAGGGATGTAGCCCGCTTCTTTTGGAATGACTCCTGCTTTGCAGATAGGTCATTGGGCAGAGGTGGTAGCTTCTGGTCTTCTCAGCTTTCCTCTTGTGGTAGAACCTACACCCAATAAGTGAGCTGGGATGGTAGTCCTCAATTACCTGCTGCATATAGGGTAGAACCTTCAGCATTTGAGTATAGGCTGTGGGAGGAATAAAGCCTCTGACTTCTTGGTTTTGCTTGCCTAGAATTTAGCCTCTGTAATAGAGACTACAGGGAGGGTAGTGGGCGGTAATGTGAAATGCTCACAGCCTGCTCCTCCTGGGTTGATACCATATCCTTGATTGTGAGGTTGAGGACGAGAGACCCTCATCCTCCTGACCACAGTTGCCTGAGACGAAACTTCCATCACAAAGAGCTAGGGGCAAGGGGAGAGGAGAAACAAGCTGTCACGTACATGGGATAGATTCTTGCTTTTCTTACCAAAATTAAATAGATTTTCTTAAACAAATGCTTCTTTGCTCTATGCCCTTAGGACAATTTCTAGAGACTCTAAAATGTTGGTATTTTAATATATATATATATATTTTTTTACCAGTTTTGCTTACTTTTCTGGGAAATGGGGTCTGCATGGCCCCTGATGCCAACTCATCAGAAATTGTTCACCCTTTCCAACGTTAGTACAAGTTTCTGGATTGCTTTTGTAAAAGGCCGCAGTAGTTTGTTTTCTCCACTGGTATGTGGGGTTACTCTTTTCTCTATATCTCCGCCAATGGCAGATACTATCAGCATTCTTACTTTTAGCCACTCTGATAGGTGGAAAGTGAATTTTCATTGTCACTCTATATTTCTTTACTACTAGTAAGCTTGAGCATTTGTTTATAAACTTTGTGGGCATTTGGGTTGGCTGTTCTGTATGCAGCCTCTTCATGTCTACTGCCCATTTTTCAATTGGTTTGTCAGACTTGCTCCTGTCAATTTATAAGGGCTCCTTTTATAATATGGATGTTAATTCTGTTTGTTCTCTGAATTGCAAAATCCCCCCCCCCAGATTTATCGTGCAGCTCTTATGGGTTGAATCATGTCTCTCCAAAAACAGTGTGTTGGATTCCTAACCTCAGACTTCAGAACATGCATGACCTTATTTGGAGATAGTATTTTTATAGAGGTATTCAAATTAAAATGGGGTCATTGGTGTGGGCCCTAATCCAAGATGACTGGTGTCTTTATAAGAAGAGGAAATTTGGACAGAGGCACAAAGAGAGGGAAGGCCACACGAAGACCCGGGAAGAAGAGAGCTCTAACAGGCAAGGAGACAGCCTTGGAGCAGATCCTTCGCTTATGGCCTGCGGGAAGAGGTCAGCTTTGATTTCAGACTTCTACACGGTGAGACAATAAATTATGCTGTTTAAACCACAGTAAGAGGCTTCTTACAGCAGCCTTAGCAAGCTAATGTGGCACCTACTGACTTCACTTACAGTATCCTTTCTTCTTCCATAAGCCATTTCCATATATTTCCACGGTGATCCTTCTTTAATGTCAGTAATACCATCACCCTTTGGCTCAAACTTCCAATGGCTCCCCATCTCACTCCAAGAGTCAAAGACTCTGGTCTCTGAGGCCTTCAATGGTTAGGGTCTCTGCTACGTCTCTCTCGTCTCCTACTACCATCCCTCGCTTGGCATGCAGCAACCACATTGACCTCCTTGCCATTACTTAACCGGTTCTCCGGGGCTTATAAAACACTTATTTTTCTGATTCATAGGTTAAGCCAAGCTCACCTGGGCTAGGCTGGATCCAAGCTTCAGGTTGCATGCAGACCTACTACATGCATATTCAATATTTCTAGGACTGGTGGCTGCTCATGCATGTTCTTTTTACAGTGGCCACAGAAGCACAAGGGGCCCAGCCAGACCCCTATAAGTACATTTAAAGCCTCTGCTCAAGAAAGAAAGAAAGAAAGAAAGAAAGAAAGAAAGAAAGAAAGAAAGGAAGGAAGGAAGATCCTCTGCTTAAGTTAACTCCTTTAACAATCTGTTGGCCAAGCAAATGATACTGCCAAACCCAAAGCCCATGGATGGAAATGTATTCTCTATTTTACTGGTAAGTACTGTAAGGTCACACAGCGGAAAGAAAAGGTGAGGAACTGGGGACAATTATCCAGTCTATCCCACATGTCCTCTATGTTTCTGCCTCAGAGACTTGCACTTGCTGTACCCAAACACCCAGAGGGAGTTTCTTGCACCTGATATCCTCTTGGCTTTCTACCTCAATTCTTTCCTGACTCTGGTCTTGCATTTTTACTTTAAAAATGAGTTCTTCTGTGACCATGTGTGTCATTTTGGGACCACCAGGAAGCAAAGGTCAGGACAGAAGTAGAAGTGTAAGAGATACACAGGAGGAAGAGCAGCAGTAGGCAGAAGTAGTTTTCAGACTGCAATGCAGGTAGGACAGCCGTGGTAGGAGCGACGGAAGAACAGAGGACGGGGTCAGAAGATGTCCAAAAGACAATATAGCTCTGAGAACATCTTAGCCGGGCCTTGGGGAGCTCTGAGAACAAGGATTGTCTAGGAGAAGGGTCCTATGCGGGTCAGGAAGGTCCCAGCTGTTGTAACCACACCGCGCCATGCCCAGGTACGGACTGGGAGGAGCTTGTGAAGCAAGTGCCCTTGACATGAATACTGCAGGGAATCCTGAAGGTATGACAACAGCTAATGGTATCAATGACCTTGCTTGAAGCAAGTTTTCTCTCGAGGAGAGACCTGAGAGGCTGCCACCAAGGCTATCACACCATCCTATGCACAAGAATAACCCTCTCACTCTATCCTCACACTCAGCTTTGTTCTTCATGGTACTTCCCATCCCTTGAATCGCAATATATGTGTCTATTTGTTCATTGTCTTCCCCACCCAAGATGAGAGCTCTGTAAGAGCAGAGACGTCGTCTCAAGTGTGTAGTGCATAGCAGAATACTGGGAACTGGATTGCACGCGATAAATATCTGTTGAATAGGGACAAATATGCTTATCTCTTCCTTACAGCTCCAAGGTTTTAGTCGTGGTTAAGAAGGTCTTTCCTTAAAAGAAAACAACAACAACAAAAAAGAAAAGGTCTTTCCTTTCCCTAGATTATTTATGTAATCATCTAGAGTTTTAGCAAAATTTTAATTGTCTATTATTTTTGCACTTAAATATTTAAGTAATCTGAACTTTATTCTACTATAGGGCTTAAGATAGATGTACAAAGTTTTTCTTCCAGATTGATAATTAGTGGGGCCACCAATAATTATTAAATTATCCATTATTTTCCCATTGTCATAAAATGGATTATCATATACAATGAGATCTATTTCTGGGTTTTATATTTTGTTCTGATCTATTTTCCTCATCTCATGGAAATAGATTAGTAGTTTGACTACAATGGCCTTATCATATATTTGTTATCTGATAAGTCAAGATGCCCTCCTTAAGCTGTACTTGGTCACTTTTTTCCTTTACATACGTCTTAAGATCACTTTGGCTGGGGCTCCTGGGTGGCTCAGTGGTTTAAAGCCTCTGCCTTCGGGGCTCAGGTCATGATCTCAGGGTCCTGGGATCAAGCCCTGCATCGGGCTCCCTGCTCAGCGGGGAGCCTGCTTCCTCCTCTCCCTGTCTCTCTGCCTGCCTCTCTGCCTACTTGTAATCTCTCTCTCTCTGTGTGTCAAATAAATAAATAAAATCTTTAAAAAATCACTTTATCTAATTAAAAAAACTAATTGAGATTTTAATTGGAAAAATTTTATGAAATGATTTCGGGAATACTGTTTTTGGTACTAAGTTTTAAGATTGAATTATGGTATGCTTGTGTGTTTTCCCCATATTGTTTTATATCTTTAAGATTTTATATTTTCTCTGTATCAGTCTTGTGCTTTTTGTGCTAAATTTCTCAAGTATTCTATAATTTTTGTTACCATTGTAATTGAAATATATTTTAGGTGCTTTTTGCCAGACTACTTAATGGTTTATTTTATGTTTTCCATTATCTGCATAACTATAGGTAATTATATATCAACGATATAATTTCTACTGATTTGATGATTGTCTTTTTTTTGGTCTATTGGATCTATCTAAATGTAAAAGAGGTATAATGAAGCCTCTCACTATATTTGAAATTTTAAGTTCTCCTTACATTCCTAATAGTTTTGTTCCTTAAGTATTTAAGTGCCATAATTACTTTAAGCACACAGGGTTATGAGTCATATTGTCTTCCAAATTTTGCCTTATGCCTTGTCTCAGTACATAATGTTTCTCTTTATGCTGTTAATCTGTTTAAATTTAAATTTGTGTTGATCTTAGCTCCTGCTTTTAAAAAAGTAGTTGTTTGGTGCCTATGCCTTTAATTAATTAATTAATATCTTTGCTTTCTTTTAAATATGTTCATAGTAAATAGCATATGTCTAGTCTTGTTCCCCCTTTCCTCCGCCACCCACTAAACAGTCTCTGCTTTTTAATGGGAATTCAGTTATTTAACATTTATTGGAATGACTGATATGCTGGACTTTATTTCTCTCATGTTTATGCTTTTTTAAAAGTTTATTTTATAGGAGGGAAGAGACAAATCTTCATTCTAGAATTCCCAAAACAAAATAGATGTAGGTGTTCCCCGGGTCCAGCAGGTGGGGCTTAATTTCATCCTCGAAGGGCACCCCCACCCCCCCATCCCCACCCCACTGGGGGTCAGACACCTACTGGCTGGCATCCAAAGAATAGATCAGGGAAAGGAAATATTGGTCACAATTATGCCGGAAACCTGGCCAACGCTACCTGAACCAAGGGATGAAAATTCATGTCACCAGCGATGTGTGTGTGTCATCTATCACCTGATAGGATGCGATGGCAGGGCATTTCACTCCTGTGGTTTCTCTTTCCAAAAACCCATAATCCCGTGTAACCATGAGAAAACATGAGACAAACCCAGCTCCGTCAAGAAATGATTTTATGTTGTTATTTCTTTTCTTGTATTTGCTGGTGTGTTCACACAGCTCTTGACTGCATTTCCCACTCCACCTTTCTTGTTAATTCGAAAGTTTTACTTTGCTTTTCCTTTTATTGATGCGTGATTCACTCTCTGCACATTAGGAATCAGATACATATGCTTCTTGCATTATTTGAAAACAACATACCAACTGTTCCCTCTGCTAAGTCACACATTTGCCCCCAAGACAATTTTTTCCCCAGCTTTCCTCTGACCTAATAAAATGAGAATTCCACACTGGGGAGGGTATGTGCTATGGTGAGGGGGAAAAAATGAGAACTCCGGAAAACTTTTACATCTTCCTCTTCACCCTCAACTGTTGGGGGGAGATGGGTGGTGGGATGGGTGAGCCTGGTGGTGGGTACTAAGGAGGGCACATATTGCATGGAGCACTGGGTGCGGTGCATAAGCAATGAATCGTGGATCAACGAAAAAAAATTATTGGGCTTTGCCACTTCTAGGTCTTTAAGTACTTTTTGGTTCAGACAATTTTCTTGTAGTATATTCCTTCTGTTTCAAGAGACCTTTTAAAACACATATATTTCATATTCATAGTTCACTAGCATCCGCTGAGATTCAATTACTCACATGGCATGGCACAGCTCATTGCCTACCACTGTTTCTTCTCATATTTTTCTCTTTTGTCTCAAAAGTACCTGTTTCAGTTCATTTGTCACTTGCTTTAAGTCCCCCGCCCCTGATTTTTAAAAATATGGCTCATGTGATTAAAGACATTAATTTTTAATTTAATTGCTAAAAACATCTTAGTTGAAATATAATTCACATAAAGTATACAACCCAGTGGTTTTCAGTATATTCAGTCATGTAACTATCACTAATATAACTTTAGAACATTTCACCACCCCCAAAAGAAACCCCATACTCTGTACCCCTTACCTATTGCAGTCACCCCCGATCCCATCCCTGCCGCTCTCCTGAGCCCCAGGCAATGGCTAACATGTTTTCATTTTCTATAGAATTGCCAATCTGGACATTTCATACAAATGGAGTTATATAATGTGTGGTCTTTTGTGGCTGGCTTCTTTCACTTAGCATCATGTTTTTAAGGTTCTTCTAACTTGTAGTTCTTCCAACTCTTTGACCGTTGTGAATAATGCTTCTATGAGCATTCATGCACGAGATTTTGTGTAAATAAATGTTTCCATTACTTTGGGGTCTATACCCAGGAGTGGAAACACTGAGTCATATGGTAACTTCATGTTTAACATTTTGAGGAACCGCCAAACTATTTTCCGAAGCAGCCACCCCATTTTCCATTCCTATTGGCGACATAGAGAGGAACAACCCTTCCCTCTCTCCTCCCCCACACTCACTATTGCATGTTTTGTTTTATTTTATTTCATTTTAGCCATCCTAGTGGGTGTGAAGTGGCATCTTATTGTGGTTTTGGTTGCATTTCTCTAATGACTAGTGATGTTGAGCTCTTTCCATGTGCTTATTGGCCATTTGTATATTTTCTTTGGAGAAGTGTCTACTCAGATCCTTTGCCCATTTTTTTAAATTGAGTTGTCTATCTTTTTAATATTGAATTGAAAAGAATTCTTTTTACATTCTGGATACAAGTCTCTTGTCCAATATATGATTAGCAAATACTTTCTCCCATTCTATGAGTCATCTTTTCACTTTCCTGATGATGTCCTTTGAAGCACAAATTTTTTTTAAAGATTTTATTTATTTGAAAGAAAGAGAGAGAAAGTTAACGTACCACTGGGGGGAGGGGAAGAGGGAGAGGGACTAGCAGATCCCCTGCTGAGTGTGGAGCCCAAGGCAGGGATCAATCCCAGGACCCTGAGATCATGACCTGAGTCGAAGTCAGATGCTTAACTTACTGAACCTCCCAGGCACCCCCAATTTTTTTTTGAGAGAGAGAGAGAGAGAGAGAGAGCTCACAAGTGGGGGTTTGTGAGGCAGAGGGAGAGGGAAAGAGAGACTCTTAAGCAGGTTCTATGCCCAGTGCAGAGCCAGGTGAGGGACTCCATCCCATGACCCTGAGATCATGACCTGAGCTGAAATCAAGAGTCGGACACTTAACTGACTGAGCTACCCTGGCACACCCCAAATGTCTTTTATTTTGATGAAGTTCAATTTTTCTCTCCATTTTTATTTGTTGTTTATGATTTTGTTGACCTATCTAAGAAGCCGTTGCTTCACCCAAGGTCATGAAGACTTACTCTTAAGTTTTCTTCTAGGAGTTTCATAATTGTCACTCGTACTCAGGTCTATGACCCATTTTGAGTTAATTTTTGCAGGGTAATAAGGGCCTGACTTCATTCTTTTGCATCTGGCTATCCTCCCTGGACTCTTTTCTTAAGGTGAGCTATCGGCGTGATGCCCTCCCCGATTTCTGGCATGTTTCCATGCATTTCTCTTTCATTCTACTCAGGGAATGATCTTTTCTGGATGTAGGGTCTTGGTTGCAGTATCGATGTCTGCGGATGTTCTTGTACAGTTTTTCCCCTTCCAAGGTTGCAGTAAAGAAATCCGGTGCCATTGTGATTATATTTCCCTTGTAGAGCTTATGTTCCTTTTCTTTGAATGCTTGGCAGGCTTTTTTTCTTACCTAACGTTTGAAATGTTACTAGGATATTCTTGGTGGATCCCTTTTTCTTCAGCCCTGACAGAACTCCAAGAGGCCATATTTATTATGTGTCCTTTTTCTTCTTCTGGGATATTTATAATCCACCTGGTAAGTTTCCTAAATATGTTCACCCTGTCTCATATGTTTTCCTTCCCAATTTCCATCTCTCTATTTTTTTTCCTCTGTGCTTTGAAATATTTCTTATATTTGACCGTCCAGGTCACTAATTTGTGTCTGAACAATGACTACCCTCTATGTGATTTCTCTCCTTAATCTTTTGAGATTTTTTTTTTAATTTCCAGAAGACTGTTTGGTTGTTGCTGCTGTTGCTGTGTGCACTTGACCCTCCCTGAGTTCTCATTATTCCTATATTCAAGAAGATGGCATTCTTCTTCGGGAGCTCTATTTTAGTGCATTGTTCAGTTTCCTCTGTTGGGTAGTTCACTCTGGCAGCCAGAGGAGAGACACTTCAGCTTCCTGAGGATGAGGTCTGGTTGTGTAAGCCCCTCACATGGCAGCACCCCAAGCCATGGCGGAAGATGATACTATTTTCACCTGGGCTAGGGCAGTGTGTGCAAACTAGCAGATTGCCAGGGTCCTGGAAGAAGGCTTTTTGCCCCCTAGTTTTGTCATGTTCTCCCATTTTCTGGAGCAGGGAGGACTTTGTCTACTAGTCCTGTTCTTCTTGGCCTTTTAGGGCCAGGAAACCAAGGCAACTTCCCTGGGGACTCCAGCTCTTACTGTGGTCCTCTGCTTATGACCTCAGCCTGGAGCTCTCCAGCTCTGGCTCCAGTTCAGCCCATTACAGAGAATGTTTGCATAGGCTTTCTCAATGACTGCTCTGTGATACCCAAATCCTCACTTGCACCTGCTGTTCATAGGCCCCTGAAGCCATTAAAATTGGGCATGGTAGAGAGATTGAAGGGAGGGAAGAAGTTCAGATCCTCATCTTCCCAGGAGTCTTTGCCATAGATCAAGTCACTTCAATTTTAATTGTTGATTTAATTCTGTCTCCTTAAGCAGAGTGTGTCCCCTTAAGCCTTGGACTGAATCCTTTTTGTTTTTGTACACCCAAAAATTGGCACAGTGCGTGAGCCCTTATGGACTTTCATTAACTGTATTCGGAATGAATGAAAGCGAATATGAAGCTGCAATGAATGACTTGGTCAGGCCTCAGGAAATCCATCTAGACTTTTGGGTTGCACACAAAGCCTCTGACCTTGATAATTTAGACAATGGATATTTTAAAGATCTTATGTGTGTATGTATGTATGTATGTATTTAGAAAGTATGAGTGTAGGGAGAGCAGAGGAAGAGGGAGAGAATCTCAAGCAGACTCCCCATTGAGTGCAGAGCCCAACATGGGGCTCAATCTCACAACCCTGAGATCATGACCTGAGCAGAAATCAAGAGTCAGATGCTTAATTGACTAAGTCACCCAGGGGACCTTGGGTATGTTATTGGAATTGAGATGAGTCTAGAGAGTTAGGCTTGGAAATGGGCAGGAGTAAAGGCCCTCCCCAGGAAGTGAGAGGTCAGGACTCACTCAGCAATAATGTGGTCAGGGACACATTACTGGGGGAATGTCCTCTGGTCACTTTTTTTTAAATGCNTGGAATTGAGATGAGTCTAGAGAGTTAGGCTTGGAAATGGGCAGGAGTAAAGGCCCTCCCCACGAAGTGAGAGGTCAGGAATCACTCAGCAATAATGTGGTCAGGGTCACATTACTGGGGGAATGTCCTCTGGTCACTTTTTTTTTTAATGCCTTTACATTGCACACTAAATATTCAAGATCCTGAGAGAGAATCTATTAGCCGTGACAATGTATGACAGCATGGTGGGGAGGATTTGATCTATTGGCTTCCAAAGTGGGAGGCAGGCATCTGGGTTTCCTATCCCGCCAAGGCTACCCACAGGAGTGTGTAAGGAAGGGGAAGGTAGTGCTAGGTGCCCACAAAACAACATCTGTTCCCAACAAGGGAGTATGTTAGAAGACAGGTCTCTGATTTCCAAAGCAGTGCATGTGAGCCCTCCCTGACTCCCATCCCTTTCACCCTGTGGCTGGAACCCCTGACCCCACTGCTAGGGTTGAAGGGAGGGAGGAGAGGAGCAGGGGCGGATGAAACCACAGCCAGACTCCTACCCTCTACCTCCTTCTTCCAGCCCCCACTGCTCTGAAATGGACCCGCTCCCACTTAGGAGGCAGGGGAATTCCCAGAACGGGTTTTAGGGGAAGCCAGATGGGCTCTACAGACAACCCAGCTCATGCCCTTCTCTCATAAACACAGTGTAGAAGATGACATTTAGGTTCTTAGATTGAACAGGCTTTTGTGGGTTGGTTTGAGACTCTAGTCACTACACGTTACCAGTTTCCAAGCAACCTTCCTTTCTCCTTGTCTCCCTTTCTTTACAAATGTTTACTGAACAACAGTCATTGGAAACCAAAATAGCCCCTTTCTTCGCAGCACTTACGGTCTAGTGGGAGAAAACACATGTGACACAAACAATCACACGACGAAGCATGCATTTGCAAACTGGCTTCATGCTACACGCAGGAAGTAGAGGGTGCCATGATTGGGGACCAGATTCAGATGATGGAGAAACAAAAAAGGCGTCTTTGAGGAAGTGACATGCGAGCCGTAGACCTGACTGAACGGTGGGGACACTGTGGCGCCAGCAAGTGTTTCTTTCTCAGGTCTCCTCTCATGGCAAAAAGTCACAAAGTTTCTAACCATGGGTGGTGTTCAGTTGTGTGTGGTTGGGGTAAGGGACAATTTGTTGGTGTTGTCACAATGATTCAGGGAATATTACTGGAAATGAGTGTGAAGAAACGGAGATGTTAAATGTCAAAGATGGTTCTGCACAACTGTCCTGCTCCGAATGAACAGCACCTTATTCTAAGAAGCCCTAGAGGCTGGGGGTGCCTGGGTGGCTTAGTCAGTTAGGCGTCTGACTCATCATTTTGGCTTAGGTTGGGATCTCAGGGTCATGAGATGGAGTCCTGCATCAGGCTCTGGGCTCAGTGGGGAGTCTGCTTGAAAATTCGCTCCTTCTACCTCTCCCAATGCTCATTCTCTCTCTCTAAGAAATAAGTGAATCTTTAAAAAAAGAAAGAAAGGAAGGAAGGAAGGAAGAAAGCAAGCAAGCAAGCAAGCAAGCAAGCAAGCAAGCCAGCCCAGAAGCTGAAGTCAATTTCCTGGCAGTCGACCTTATCAGAGAGTTGCTCCTTCCACAGTGTTTGCTCTCAGAGTCCTGGGATGGAACCAGACTGGCACAGCTTGGGTCCTCTCTGTCCACCCCTTCACCAAGCATAGTGGCTGGGGCTGGAGTGGTGACTCAGAGTGGTGAAGGGGGGAATTTGCCAAGGAAAACAGTAGGGCTGTTGGCAGAAGAGGAGGCACGGCTGCTGGGCAGGTCAAGTAGTTGATGAGGACGGCAGAGGCGAGAAGGGCAGCCATGCCAGAAAAGGCTGGACGGGGAGGCCAGACCATCCAGGGTCTGGTCAAAGATGTTAGACTTCTCTGAAGTGCCCTGGAAAACAGCAGACAGGTTTTAAACAGAGGAAGAGGGTGACAAATCTGTGCCACACGTCAGAGACTTGGATAAGTTTAGGTTTCGTGGGCATCTGGCCCAGAACTTCCTCCATGGAGGGAATAGTATCTCCCCTGCCTAACCAGAGGTAAAGGACAAAGGCAGAATTGGGCTCTGGGAAAGCACTATTCTTCCACTGGCCTCTATCCACTGTGATTTTATGAACTGGATCACATTTCAGAATTTCTTTCTGCTCTGGAGACAAGAGGTAGGACTGGGCAAGTGTCCTCAACCCAGGAAGTCACTGTTTTAATCCAATTAAGGACCTAGTGGGACATCTTCTCCATCCCAGAGATGCTTATCCCATTATGGCCAAAGCCAGGGCTCTGGAAGTACATCTTTGCAAATTTCATCTGCAGCGGCGATTCCTGTTGACTTCTGGGTCATTCACGAGTTTGCTCAACACGGCCCGTTCCGACGCCAGCCTGTGATTTGCCCCGGCTTTGCTCCCACCCAGATGCAGTTCCCATTTATCCCTGATTCCGTGGTTTTCTCACTCGGCCAGCATGCCATGTCGATGAGAGCATTCCCAAACAGGGAATTTCAGTTGGAGTACCACTTTTATGGAAGTGGTTGTCAAATGCTTCACTGACACCCACGTCCCTTTGCTGCTCTCCCGTCACCTGCTCCTGCCTTCGTTCTGTCTCTCTCGCGCCTCCTCCTATTGCTGCTCTCCCAATAGGGCTTGTTGGTCCTGATTGTGGTTAATACACGTAACGTAAAATGTGCTGTTTTTGCCCTTTCTAAGTGCACAGTTCAGTAGTGTTAAGAATATTCACACAGCTTTTTCAAGGACTTTTCCAGAACTTTTTCATTTTACAAAACTGAAACTCTACACCCATTAAACAATAATTCCCCATTTCCTCTTCTCCCCAGCCCCAAGAAACCACCCCTCTACTTCCCGTTTCTGTGAATTGGGCTGCTCTAGATACGTCTTATAAGTGGAATCATACAGCATTTGTCTTTTGGTGACTGGCTTATTCCATTTAGCATAATGTCCGCAGGGTTCATCTATGTGTCAACTTTTTTTCCTTTTTAAGGCATTGTATGGGTATAACATATTTTGTTTATCCGTTCATCTACTGAGGGATGCTTGGGTTGCTTTTTCACCTTTTAACTATTGTGCATATTGCTGCTATGAAGATGGGTGTGCAAATGTCTCTTCAAGACCCTGTTTTCAATTATTTTGAGTTTATTATTATTTGAATTTATTATTATTTATACCCAGAAGTGGAATTACTGGATCAGAAAGTAGTTCTATTTTTAACTTTTGGAGGAAACTCCATACTGTTTTCCATAGTGGCCGTACCGCTTTAGAGTCCCAACAGTGTGCAAGGGTTCCAATTTCTCCACATCCTCACAGACACTTGCTGTTTCTATTCCTTTGATAGCAGCCATCCTAATGGAGATGAGGTGACATCATGTGGTAGTTTTGATGGGCATTTCCCTAATGATTAGTGATGTTCAACATCTTTTTGTTGGTCATTTGTGTATCTTCTTTGGAAAAAATGTCTATTTAAGTCCTATGCCCATTTTCAAATAGGGTTACTTTTGTTGGTGTTGTTAAGTTATAGAAGTTCTTTATATTTTCTAGATAGGAACCTCTTATCAGATACATGAAATGAAAATTTTTATTCTGTTCCATGGGTTGCCTTTTCACTCTATTACTCATGTCCCCTGATACACAGAAGTTTTCAATTTTGATGTAGTTTCCTAAGAGTTTTCAGGATTTTAGAAATTATCCCATTTCCTAAAAAAAAACTACCATTTTTGTGGGCTTGCCATTTTTCCCTCTATCATCCAGTGCTGATTCTTGTACTTTTATTGGGGGGTAGCATTTCTGATTGTAACTGTTGCTATCAATTTCCACAATATAAAAGAAATCCTAATAACCACTTGAAATAAGAAAAATAAGAAAGTGGGATAGGTAGTTTGCCACTTCATTTGGGAATATGAAGAAGTGTCAAGGGTTAACGAAGTCAAACTGTAATATCATTAGCATGGTGTCTCATTCTGCTGCTAATCAGTTCTTTCTGCCTGGACCCCAAGTAAAAGAAATTGTTATTCCCACTTTAATACGAGAAAGCTGAGAATAAGGAGAGGTATCTTGCTCAGCTTCACACAGCGGTATGCATGTAAACACCATAAACATTTTTCTATTCTGTGCCTGGTCTCCAAGGAGCTATCTTCAAATTCTTCTGAAAATATGTGGATTCCTTCTCATCACATTCCTCTACCTGCACCCCACCCAGTGTTCTGATTGATACTGGCTCCCCGGCCACACACAGGTGCATGAGTTCACTAATCCACACTTCACCGTGGAAGGCAGCCTGAGGCTCAGGGAAGTAAAAGAATTTTGCCCAAGGTCACCCTTCTGGAAGGATAGAGCAAAGACTTTTACCCTACCCAGTCTGATTCCAGAGCTGCCTCACCTCAAGCTTAGATGGTAGAAAAGCGCATGAGTCAGATTTTCTCAACTTAAATTGTCTTCACACTAGCGGTGTGACTTTTGGTAGCACAGGAAACCCCTCAGCCTTGATTTCTTCATCTGAAACTATCCGTTATCTTCCCTACCTCATGTGGTTGACCTGCGTAGGAAATGAAACTAGGTATGCACGAGTGCTTAGCAGATACCCTGGCCCACAGTAAACAGCCAGGAAATGCCAGCTATTATTATTATTATTACTTTTATTTATTTATTTATTTTTTTAAAAGATTTTATTTATTTATTTGACACAGAGAGATCAGATCACAAGTAGGCTGAGAGGCAGGCAGAGAGAGAGAGAGGAGGAAGCAGGCTCCCCGCTGAGCAGAGAGCCCGATGCGGGCCTCGATCCCAGGACCCTGAGATCATGACCTGAGCCGAAGGCAGGGGCTTTAACCCACTGAGCCACCCAGGCGCCCTATTATTACTTTTAAATATTTTATTTATTTATTTGAGAGAGACAGAGAGAGAGAGCATGAGTCGGGGGAGAGTCAGAGGGAGAAGCAGACTTCCTGCTGAGCAGGGAGACTGACATGGGACTGGATGCCAAAATCCTGGGATCATGACCTGAGCCAAAGGCAGATGATTAACTGACTGAGCCACCCAGGCGCCTTGTATTATTATTAATTTTATAAACAAATTCAATCCAAACGGTGTACACCATAATGTCAGTATGGCCTTACCCTAGTTCTATAATTCTTCCTTTCCAAACAGTACATGAGAAGAGACCCAAGTGGAAAAAGTAACTACAGAGAGAAAAATCTAAACAACATTTCATTAGACACGTTGGACTTAAAATTTCACATAAAAGAAGTCAGAGACAGACAACGGAAAACTGGTATGGCAGCACCATGAAGTCACACAGGACCGGGCTCTGTCCTTTTCCTGCCCCACATCTCTGGAGCATAGCCTAGAACCTCCAAGTAACCTCATAGCCCAATATGGCTGTGGGGGCTCTGGCCATCATCCATCTATTACAGGCAGCGAGGAGGAGGAAGAATGGAAGGGCAGAAGGGGAATGATTCTCAGTTTTACGGAGTCTTCCCAGGAATCTTTCATGATTCTTCCAGTTACCTATCATTGCCCGAACTTTAATCACCTGGCTGGGATTGCCTGGCCCCGTGACAGGCTGGGAAATGTAGTCTTTTAGTTGGTTTTATTCCCACTGGTTAGAACTCTGTTACTAAGAAAGAAGGGGAAGGGATGGAGGATGGCAAGGTGCAGTGCCTGCCTCAGAGGCGCACACGGAGCAGCTGTGTTCCTCACGCTCTAGGGTTTCTTCTGAGGCTGGAGAGAGTCTCAGGGAAGAGAGACTCCAAGATCTCTGCTTATATGTTTAAAGATTGGAGTCACATGGAAGTTTTGTTCTTCTAAAAGGATTTCACCGCCCAGAGTAACTCTGTAAACCACCGCTGGTGAGGAAGGACAATGTCAGTCGATTCTAAACAACACTGAAGACAGGAGCACTACAGAGAGCCGTGGGGAGGGGATATACTTGGAGATCTGAGAAATAGAGGAGCACGAACAGGTTAGGAAAAAAGTGATCTCTGCATGTGTCCCTACAGCCAGCCAGAGAGGCCATCACCTTGATTTTGTCGCCCTGTGTGGTGGAGTTGCGTTGGGAAAGGGTGACATCTCATTCCTTTGTACAGATGGCTGTGCCCATCTTTGGTGTTGGATCAGAACTCATGTTTGGATTACATTAGATTTAACCACAGGTGTGCAGACCTAGTTAATTGTTTCGATCAATGATCCCATTGAACTTTCCAGGTTTATTTCAAGCAAGCAAAATCTTGGCTTTTCTGAGGTAGTTCTATACTCAACTTTTCTGTTCCAGCAGACTCACAGGGACATTTATGCTTGTCAGATCATGTGTTCTGATTTCTGGTACTTGATGCTCTGCCAAAGGATTGATTCACTCTTGCCCACATGTTCCTCAGGCCCAGTGCATCAGTGGATATTTGATCAATGTTTGTTGACAGAAATTGCTGCTCATCATTCAACGCAACTGTGTTTGAAAACACAGTGGCCCTTATTTTAAAATTCTTCAGAATCTCTCTGGTACAATCACCTTATAATGAGGCCAAGTTCCCTTTCTAACTTCCTTCCCAGTGACGACCACTGGGGTTCTATCTCTGCTCTCTCTCTGTCACCAGTAACCCCCAGAAAGAAGGGCAGTCAGGGTCTGGCTCTCGTTACCTCACCTCAGGGAGAAATTGTTCCTGGAAGCCCCAGTGGGGGGACTTTGCTGTCCATTTTCTCACAAAAGCTCTTTGAGAAGACATGGAAGGCTCTGGAGCACTGTCCAAGTCTACAGGGATCTGCAGTCAGTGTTTCTGTGGAGGAAAGAATTCTGTATTGCCCGCCACCACTGACTTACTCACGCAGCTCTGAAACCCACAGGGTGCCACCGGGGGAAAACACCACATTGTAGGGAAGATCAAACACGAGAATTCAGGGGAATGTGTCTGTTCCTGTGGGCACGAGCCACTCGGTGGCTCGATTCGGAAGCCTTTGTGGTGGAAACCAGGGCTTCAAAACCTAGCGCTGAATGTCCTCCACATTAGGGGAAGGGGAAAAGGAAGGGGGAGAAATCGGAGTGAGAGACGAACCATGAGAGACTGTGGACTCCTGGAAACAAGCCGAGGGTTTCAGAGGGAAGGTGGGTGGGGAATGGCTGAGTCTGGTGATGGTATTACGAAGGGCATGGATTGTGTGGAGCACTGGGTGTTCTGCGCCAACAGTGAATCATGAAACCACTACATCAAAAACCAATGATGTACTGTATGGTGACTAACATGACACAATTAAAAAAAAAACCTGGCTCTGCTTCACATTCACCTGTGAAGCTTATTAAAAATGGGGAATCTTGGGTCTCACCTAAGATATGCTGAATCAGAGGGACCCGTGTGGGGATCAGACGTTGCATTTTTGTCAAGTTCTTTGAGTGGTTCTAAGGCAGCCTCTGGTTACTGGACATCTGTGTAGAAGAGAGTGGCTCTGTGGGAACAGACACTGCCCAGTGCTGGGGGTTGGCGTGGGCTCTGCCTCTGAGGATGGAACCAAATTCTCCTCCAGTCCAAACCCACAGACCACTTGGCAAATCAACGGCTGTTGGGAACACTGCAGCCTTCGGAGAGATTAAACTTTTAACCTAATTTATGTTACGCAGGGTGGGAGGCAACTCTCCAAAGGACGGAAGAGATCCCAAAGGGGTCAACTGGCATGGGGAGTAGGGGGGAGCGTTGTGAGGGCATTTGGGAAAGACCGCGATTTCGGTCCTTGTACTCAAGAGGATTTTAGGAAGAGGGATGGGTAAAGAGGAGTTTCGGGGTGTTGGCAATGGAACTGGCCTCTTTGCCTTGTCTTCTAAGACTTCCCTAAAGACCTACATGAGTTTGCAGTTTTGTTGGGTTTATTTTGGAGGTCTCACCGTGCTGAGACTGGCCTATAGGCAGCCCGGTTGTATTCAGGTGACAAATGAAAAATACTGCCCTCATGGGATTGTTGTGAGGATTTGAGATAGCCTCTTTAAAATGTTTATCAAATAGTAGATGTTTTTTAAAAAAATGGTAGCTGTTTTTGAATTCCCAGTCATTACCGAGTGCCCACTAGGCACCGCGTGTATCGCCAGGCACTGAGGACGCAGGTTAACGAGGAGCTCACAGTTGAAGTGAGTCAGTTAACTTTTACCACAAATACAGGCTCCAGAAAGGTCTTCTGTGTGGTTCAGACACCGCCCGGTACTTGGCTACAGAAGCTCGGAAGAAGTATCTGGAAGGAGCAAAACCCCACATTTAAGAATCTGGCCAGATTCAAAAGTGTCTGAGCTGGAAAGTGCCCTAGAGGCCATGGATTTCATTTCCCACATTTTACTGATAAAGAACTGAGGACTGCAGAGAGAAAGGATTTAGGACTGTTGATAAACGGTTACTATTTTATTCAGTGTTTAAAGATGTGGTCATTAGTTATAGGGCATCTCTAGAAATTATTATAATATAACCCTTCTTAACAGATAGATAGAGCATGAAGCAAAAAATGTCAGTGCTGAAATTTACCCAGGGATCATCTGGTTCAGATTGCTTATTTTACTAATGAGGAAACTGGGGATGTATTTTATTTTGTTTACTGCTGAGTCATAGCCTCCTGGTGAGTGCATCTGCGCGAGATTCAGGGTAGGGGAATAGTAAGTGATAACACAACTGTCCTGAACTTCCCCCCCGCCCCCAGAACAGTGTTGATTAACTGCTGCTCAAATACACTGCCTTTCCTTTCTTAACTGACTGGTTTTAACTGGTCAAATAGCTCTAAATCAAGTGGCATAGACAAGGTGGAAAATGTATAGACTTGACATAGGTCTACACATAGGCAAAGGATACAAGTGTAAGTCAGGATACATTTGAATGCAAAGTGACTAATGCCTAACAATGGCTTAAGCAACAAAGATGTATAATTATCCTATGTAGCAAGACAAGAAGTCTGGAGATACAGGCATCCAAGTTTGGTGTTGTTGGCTCAATCTGTCAGGAGACCCAGGTTTTTAAAAAATCTTTCTGCTATGCCATCTTCGGTATATTGGCTTTTTGTCCTTAGGCTGACAAACCTAAAATGGTGGTCTCAACTCCAAGCATCATGCTTCATACACACTCAAAAAAGGAAAAAATGTGGTGGACTATCTCTCTGTATCAGTTTATCATGGAGCAAAATCCTTTCCAGACACCTCCTGCAAAACTGCATCAGTTCTAATAGCTAGATCTGCATCCCCTGTCCATCAATCCCCAGCAAAGAGAAAGGAGGTCACTCTGTGTGGCTCAGATCAATGACAGTTCACCGCCAAGGTCTGAAGGAGGGTCCCTTTTCCTTTAAGATGTTACTTTTCAAACAATTTGAAATTCTACAAAGAGGAGGCTGGGACTAGCTGGGAATAAACGAGGCCGGTGTGTGCTACACTGTAGGTGAGATGCATAGACCCGAAATTGTTTTTGGAGTAAGATATTGTAAGAACACTTTATTTATTTGTTTGTTTGTTTGTTTGCTTGCTTGCTTATTCTCACCTTAGCACATACCCTCCCCAATGTCCATCACCCAACCACCCCATCTCTCCTACCCCCCTCCCCTCCAGCAACCCTCAGTTTATTTCCTGAGATTTAGAGTCTCCCATGGTTTGTCTCCCTCTCTGGTTTCATTTTGTTTCATTTTTCCCTCCCTTCCCCTATGATCCTTTGTCTTATTTCTCAGATTCCTCATATCAGTGAGATCATATGCTAATTGTCTTTCTCTTTTTGACTTATTTCCCTTAGCATAATACCCTCTAGTTCCATCCATGTTGTTACAAATGGCAAGAATTCATTTTTGATGGCTGCATAATATTCCATTGTATATATGTACCACATCTTCTTTATCCATTCATCTGTTGATCTAGGCTCTTTCCATAGTTTGGTTATTGTGGACGTTGCTGCTATAAACATTTGGGGTGCACATGCCCCTTTGGATCACTACATCTGTATGTAAGAACACTTCCTAGGTAGGTTAAGCATATGGAGTTTAGAGTCAGATATGCTAGGTTTGAATCTTGGCTCCAGTACACACTAGCTATGATTCAGTTTTCTCATCTGTAAATCACGTATAATAGTAATACCTACCTCATAGCTTTGGTGGGATGAATATGATGATGATTGTGATGATTTTATAAATAGTAAATAGGTAATGTCAGGTAATTGTTAAATACTTGAAACAGTGTCAAGTACAGAGTAAGCACTCATGAAATGTTACCTGCCTTTATTTTGAAATCATTGGTGCTGTATATTTAAATTCCGTCCAATTTTCCCAGCACCATTTCTTGAACAGACTGTCATTTTGTCATTGGATATTTTTTCCTGCTTTGTCGAAGATCAGTTGACCATAGAGTTGAGAGTCTATTCTGTTCCATTGGTCTGTGTGTCTGTTTTGTGCCAGTACCATGCTATCTTGGTGATCACAGCTTTGTAATACAATGGAATATTACTCAGCCATGAGAAGGGATGAATACCCACCATTTGTATCGACATGGATGGAACCGGAAGAGATTATGCTAAGTGAGATAGGTCAAACAAAGAAAGACAATTATATGGTTTCACTTATTTGTGGAACATAAGGAATAGCATGGAGGACATTAGGGAAAGGAAAGGGAAAATGAAGTGGGGGAAATCAGAGGGGGAGAAGAACCATGCGAGATTACAGACTCCGGGAAACAAACTGGGGGTTTTAGAAGGGAGGGGAGTGGAGATGGGTGAGCCCGGTGGTGGGTATTAAGGAGGCCATTATTGCATGGAGCACTGGGTGTTATACACAAACAATGAATCATGGAACCCTACATAGAAAATGAATGAATTACTGTATGGTGACTAACATAACGTAATAAAAAAATTATAAAAAAAAGAAATTCCATTTATCTTCATTTGGGTCAAAATTATCTAATATCCTTCCCTATTCCCTAAGCCTGTTCTGTAAATATAAAACAGCATTTGGTATGGATGGGGGAGGGGTCTCTTTTTTAGCCCAAGAAGTATGGGCAGAATTTCACTGGCACTTCCTTCTAATATTTCAACGGCTCTAGAGTGAATCCTATTTAAAAAGTTTACTCAGACCCAGGATCCATTTATTTGATCTCAAATTGGATGTTTGCCTCTCAGGTCCAACCAAACAGCGATGCAGTTACCAGGCCTGCTTTACATTTCTGGCTCCCTGAGAGCTGCACTTGGCTGGCACTTCATCTCCCAGGATGCTAGGGCACATGGCCTACCGGGCTTTCTGTCCCAGGCCCAGCAAACAGAGCTGATCTGGAAAATTTAGAAATGTTCAGAAGACTAGCAAAATAATTGCCTCCATTCGGTTTACAATTCTGATGGGCGGGCAGGTTTGCTTGGAAGCCAGTCACCAGGTTTCCGAGTGTGTCTGACAGCAAGTGCAGCGGGTGGCGAGGACCAGAGCCATCTCTGTGGTCCCTCCTTCCAAGACGGCAGGTGGGCCAATCTGTTCAAGGTCCTTTTGCCCACGTATGCCCTCGACAAGTGCTGGCATGATGGGTTGCCTGGATTTTACTGCTACCTTTCTGTTTCTTCCCAAGAGTCTCCCCGAGAGTTCTGGAAGCAAAGAGGACCCCTGCGAGGGACTCGGTGCTAGGAATTGGTGGTCCGAAGGCACATGCTTCTTGTAGAGTGGACTTCAGATCATGCCTGGCAAAAGCCTGGCTTCCCAATGTGGGGGAAAAGGAAAACTTGCTTCTCTTCACATGTTGATTCCAATGTAAACTCTGCTGTGCCTTCCATAAGGTGTCCTTGCTGAACTTGAGAAAGGTCGTGAACCTGGGCAGCTTGGGTTTTGGGTGATCATCTTGGCAACTGGGAAAACCCAGGGAGCCAGCAGGTGGCCGGGACCTTGACGTGACGCTATTTCACATAGGCCCTCTGGTCACAGAACCTCACGTACACCACAGCCCCCAGCCATGGTGTTGTGGCTTTTCTCAGCTTCCTTTCGAGGGTGGTGGAGCCTGGGTTCGAGAAGTGACCTAGATTCTGGTGCTGCACGTGAGAAATGCTCCCTTTTAGCAGCCGGCACGAGGGGCCCCCTCTGCCTCCTTCTGCGTCCTGGGCCCCATGGCTATGCTTAGCTCTCTCACATTTCTTCTGTTTCTGTCACACACACCTGCTGCCTGTCTGTCTGTCTGTCTGTCTCTCTCTGTCCTTGCTGCAAGTCGGTGACTACTGAAAATATGATCTTCTAGGGTCACCCTGCTGCAAGTCCTTGCTTGGTAACAGAAGAACTGCACAAGCCATCTGCCCGCTCCCATCAGCAAGCTGGGAGCCCGACAGGGCAAAGTAGCGGACACAGGTCCGCTCTATCAGATGCAGTGCTCCCACTCAAACTCCCTCCGATCCCGGTGTGCAGGAGTGGGGGGACTCTGACTCACGGGGCTGCTCGCCCCGCCCCAAGCTGCTACCCAGCATCAGTGATGATCGCTATGAAGGGATGAAGAAGACACCGTGTTGTGGGAATACCTAATTTCCCCAAGAGAAAGAAGTAGGAATGATTAAAAGAGTGTGTTTCATATTTATAAAGGAAAACTGTTTTGACTTTCAGTTGAAATCCCCGGAGCTCTAAGTGTTGACCATGGATGAGACGTGTGCTGAACGCCCGTGGCCATCGGTGTGGCCCGTGAGCTGCCTCATTGTGACCCATCCACAGACGTTATTTGTTGCTGCCTTCATCTACCCTGGTCACATCTGGGCTTCCAGAGGCTTCGTGCTAGCCTTCTGGAGCTGAGCGACATTTGAAGTGCTGTGCAGTCTTTTTGGAAGAAGGCGAGCATGACTTGTGAATTACAAATAAAAAATTAAATGCTCTTCTGTTTGTTTTCATCTTTGGCAAGCATTTATATATTCCATCTTGCATATGGAACACTGTGATTGGAGATGTGAGAGGAAGCACATTTGGTATGAAAACTGTCTGGCCATTAAGCATCAAGCTTTCGGGTAGGCAGGCTCAGGTTTGAATGTGGGTCCTCTGTTTTCTAGAGGATTGGCCTTGGGCAAATTACCCCCTCTGAGCTCTGCTGTCCTCATCTCTCCCCTGTGGAAAATAACACCTCCTTCCTGTGCTGCCGTGAGGTTGGAGGAGATAATAAAGAGCAGAACACCTGGCACAGAGGGAGGTTCAGGAGGGGTGGCTCTTATTAGCAGCCCAGATCCACTCTTCAGAAATCCTCCGCACACATGTGGGAAACCTCACCTGAACCGATTGATAACAAGCTGGTTGTCATCTTAATGTATCCCACTTCGTGTGACTGTTCATGTTTCATTGAACAAACATTAACGTGTTTGGTTAGGGGTGCTACCTTAGAACCTCTATTACCTTTCTAAGATCTGAAAAGTTCTGAATTCCGAAACACATTTCCCTCCACAGGTTTTGGATAAAGGATAAACAATCTGTAGTCTTAACAATACATCAACAGGTGGAAAAGGACACAACCCAAACTGAACACAAAACCACACGACTGCTGGAAGGGGAGAGCAAATACATGATTGGAGATGATGGGAGCTGGTAAGTTTGGGAGGGCTTCCTGGAGAACTTGGAGCCTGATTTTGGGAGAAATGAAAGAACCACATTTGGCAAAGAGGAGGTAGAACATGCCAGGGGAATACAGAAGAGTATTGAGTGTCTTTCCAAGGCTTCTAGCAAACCAGTGACTTGCCTTCAGGGCTGTGTAATCTTGGAAGAAGGCGTGATAACCTTTAGAAAGATGCTCCTGGGGGCAGGGAAAAGAGTCTCTGACTGGGGCGAGTGTGAAGACTCGAGTCAGAACATGCACACTCTGACGAAGCCCTGTTGGGGTGAAAGCATGTTTCACATGGCTCCAGAGAGATGCTTTGCCTCTCCACCTGGGACCGAGCTTGGACAGTGACAGCTCTCTTCATGTGATTTCTGCATACACCAGTGAGCAATTGCTGCATTTAATGTTCTCCTGGAGTTGGAACCCTGGTGAGACAAACTTCTAAACCGCATGTCCTTAATCTTTCCCACTCTGTGTGTCTGTTTCTGATAACCCGGAGATGGAGCTGAAGAGATGTTCTGGCTGAGTGGGGAGAGGCAGGGGGCAGGGCAGTGACAAAGCTGGTGTGTATTTCAGAAAAGTGCTCTGTCACTCTGTGCATAAGAGATGGGACATCTGAGGCTTAGAACCCATGTCTTATTTATCGTTTGACTCGCAATACTTAGGACAGAGCCAGACACATGCTGGTTTACTTTATTAACAAACATGGTGCCCATCTCGGCAAGGTCTTCTCCTGGCATGGAAAACAGTGCATTGACGATATGATTAAAATGTGGTGCAGGAGAACGCCTGGGTGGCTCAGTCAGCTGAGTGGCCAACTCTTGATTTCAGTTCAGGTCATGATCTCAGGGTCCTGGGATCAATTCCTGTGTTGGGCTCTGTGCCGGCTGGGGAGTCAGCTTGAGGATTTTCTCTCTTTCTCTCTCTCTCTCTCCTCTCTCTCATTCCCTCTGCCCTTACCTCCACTCACGTGCATGCTTTCTCTCTCTCTCTCTCAAATAACTAAGTAAACAAATCTTTTTTTTTTAAAGGTGGTGCAGGACCCACACCTCTTTCACTCTGTGGGAGTAGTGATGGTTGGAGGACAGGGAGGTTCCACGACTAGAAGTTTCCATAGTAACGTTTAGTTGCAGTTAGATATGCTACTTTTGTCTACAACTGCAGGACAGGAGCTAAGAGAAACACGAGGGAACAGAAAAACACTAACCACTTCCCGGGACACTAACTATTAGGGGTTAGCCTGTACTAACGGGCGCAGCTCTGGGCTCTGACTCTAACACAGTAGCCACAAGGCTTTCTAATGAGAAGGTAACTTTATTTTCTCAAAGTCGTCTTTTTTTTGAGGTTTATTTATTTGTTTTAGAGAGAGAGAGCACGAGTTGGAGGGGCAGAGGGGAGGGGAGAGAGTATTTCAAGCAGACTCGCAGCTAAGCATGGAGTCCAGTACAGGGCTCGATCTAAAGGTGCCAAGATGATGATCTGAGCTGAAACCAAGGCTTGGATGCTCAACTGACTGAGCCACCCAGGTGCCCCTATTTTCTCAAAGTACTATTCTCACTGATGGGGACAGTGGTTCCAGGAAGATGAGGTAGACCCAGGTTGTGTGGGGACTGAGAGGTTGAGAACTGAAAGTATTAGAAGGGACACAGAAAAGACACATCACGATGGTGCCCATGGAATACTCATAGATTTTGGAGAGCAAGGGCAGTCTCACTTGGCCACCAGAAAGTGACGATTTGCTGGTTGCAGATCACTGGTTTGAGGCAGCGTTAGTAATCTAGCTCTGGTTTATCTAGTTGATGTTTTATCTGAAATTTCCACCACGCATCTGCAGGGTTGAAATTACAGTTCATCCTACGTGTGTTGGAGTGGTCTGCCTCGCTGCTATGTTGCCTCCAAGGGGCCATCTCCACTTAAGGGATGGTGCAACACTCTTCTTAGGATTACCTGAATTTTCACATTTTTAGATTCCTGTAATAGCACAGGTGGTGGTGTTGAGGATAACAGCCCCTCACCTGCACTGGCATTGGGTATAAGACTATCCTGAGCACTGTGTGAGTTTTATCTCACATATTCCTCACCATGGCACTTCGTGAAGGGTACTACCATGACTTCCATTTATGGGTGAAGACACAGAAGATTTAAAGAGTCAAATAACTCAAGGACACATGGTCATTAAACATCGGACTGAGGATTTTGATCCAGGCAGATCTGAGGAAGGCTGTGCCAAGTTCTCGATAAATATTGAGGTCCTACCACGATCAAAACACTGCGTCCAATATGGCAGGGATTTCAAAAGGGCAGCACACAAACCCGAGTCCTCAAGGAATTCTAACTGCATCCATGGGAAGGAAGACATCACAAGGCAAATGGACGTAGAACACAAAACAGCAACGTCAGAGGTGAGCAGGGTGTGGTCAAGATGTCAGACGGAAGAGCCATGGAAACAGGGACAGCTCCAGGAGAGACCCACAGAGGAGGCTCATGTGGGAACCAGAATTTCAGAAGAAGAGGCAAGTCACTGCAGGGAGGGAGAGGGCCAAAAATGTGTGTACATGGGATGTGCCTGGTGTGTTTGAGGGACAGAGAGTGGGGCAGGTTGACTGGAGAAAAGTTCTTGAGGGAAAAACAAGGAAGAGGAACTTGGATTGAAAAGTGCAAGGGATTGGAAGAAAAAGGTGAAGAATTTGTTTTTCATTCTGTAACTAAGAGGGACTGGTGACGTTTCTGAAGTTAGAATTGTGTATTACATTAGGAGGAGTTGCTGGAAGAAACATGCCCATGGATTGTAGGGGGAAGACTCTTGGAAACTGGCCAGGAGCCAGCTGCAAGCTCCCAAGAGTGAACAGAACTCAGAATTCCAGGGTCCAGTGATTCCGAAGTTGGTTGAATGGGGGCGATGCTGACAACCATGTGTCCGAGAGGAGGCGGGGTGATTGCTCAGAGTTGCTATAGCTAAATCACTCCCAATGACAAGTGTCTAGACTAATGGCAGACCTGGAGCTTTGTGCATAGGAAATTTACAACTAATTAATTTACTGATATTCTTCTTCCCAATTTAATTATCTCAAGGATTTTAAACAAGTATTGCCTCTTTTGACCTCACCAGCCCATGAGTCCATTTTTATAAGAGGACATCTAATTGAAACAGTTGCTTATGATCTCAGAAGAATGGCTCTCTATGTACCTGTCCTATATCGCTCAACCAGAAGCTTTTAAGACTCTTTGCTCTTGGCCCAACACAGTTGGGGCCAAGGGCTGCCACCACTCATAATTATTCAGGATCATGACTCTCTTTGACAGTCTGATCATAATCTTAGGGGACTGCCCCCCTCCCGAAGTCCTTTCTGAATCCAGATTAGAAACCTGAAGCATTGAGGAACGATGAATTGAACAGAAAATATTTTTTTTTTAGAAAGGACAAAGTGAAATATAATCTTAAAGCATGAAAAAAGTTGAGTGAACAGAAAGAACTTTTTAAAAGAGAGTAATTATTTTAGGAATTAGTTTCTCCTTTTCTTTAAAATGCAGTTCAGGAATCCTGGCCCCCTCCCTGTCCCTCAGGGTTATCATGGGCAGCTTGATGGTTATCATGGGCAGCTTGATGGTTATCATGGGCCTTTGCCTGTAGAACCCCTTGCCACCTGTGTCCCCAGTCACTTAGAGAGCAGAGCCTGGAATGCGGTCCAGTCAGGGGACGCTAATGGGCTCCAGGAAGCACAGGCAGAAGTAGTCCTTTTTAGCCATTGGGAAGGGAAAGAAAAGGCAGGAAGAACTGTCATGGGGTAAAGCCTTTCTTTTGGTTGGACTCCTGTGTGCCTTCCCCCAAGCCTTCTGCCCCTCAGGCCCTCTGGTCTATAAAGACAGCCCTCAGAAAGCCACCACTGGGCAACTATTAAGCAGGAACAAATTCCAGCTTCTAGTGGCCTCCTCAGCCCTTAGGCGCATTTGGCCAGAGCACTCTGGGTTTCCTCACAGCTCAATCCGTAAGGGCCTGTGGGGAGGGATGTGAGGTCAGGGTTGACAGTCATAGATCAAAGGACACCAGAGCTTCTTGGGTTACAGAAAGGACTAAACCCAACCCTTTGTGTGACTGTTGGATGTGATTTCTCCGAGGTCCCACAGCTGGAAAACAGGATGAGGGCCCAGGGGTCTCCTCCACTTTCTCCCTTATTCTTCACAGAGCTGGGAAGATGGCTGATGCTGTATAGGTAAAAATATTTATAAATTGTAAAGAATATATCTATTTCTTATCATCATATATCTATTCTGTATCATCTATTATATGTGTGTGAGCACCTGCGTGTGCATTACAAAGAGCCAGTTGTCCTAGATGCTGAACACATGGAGTGTGGATAAGGCTTCTTATTCTGAAGAAACTTAGGTTTAACCCCAAGCTCCCCCTTCCACTTAACTCTCTAATTTACTTAATTTCTTTGAACCACAGTTCTGTCATTGACAAAATGGGAGTAACAATGGTGTCTACCTCATATGCTGGTTGTTTGGCTCAGGCTCAGCATACAGACAACCCTCAGTAAAGTCTGTCAAACAAATGAGGTGACACAATCTATTTGCTCAAAATAGTCTTAGATGTTATGTTCAGTTCATGGAAAGTGTGTTTCCATCTGAGCTCATGCCTGGCACATCAAGGTGGTCAACGGTTGTTTGCTGAATTCGTGCACAGATGAATGCCTTGGTTTTCTTGGTCATTTTTGGTCAATGAGTAAAGCCAGGGGAGGGTGGCAGGGTGCTGACTGTCTGGGGTAAGAAAAGTGTGAGTGCCGGCAGGTTGTAAGTGACCCCATGAGAGGAAGTAAGTGAATCTTAACTCTTCAGTATCCTGGTGTCAAGTGGAGATGCCATTGGAGTGCGTGACTTCTTACCCATTTCTGGGAAGAGGTTTGTGAACAATGGGACCTGAATCTCCAAGCATCCAAGAATTGTTGTGATTTCTTTTCCCATCCTAAATAAATACACCTAGTTTTTCTGCCCATATATATTTGTAATTTTGTATTTTTTCTTAAAGAGTGTCTCCGAAACTACAAGTTTTAGACACGGCTACACCTGGGTCCACCCCTATACATTTCTCCCATGAGAATAAACTAACTGAGGTCATCTTTCTCCTTCAGAGAGTAAGGGTTCAAATCCGGGACTGGCCTCTGACAGCACATCCACACAATATGAATTGAGTTTTGTGGTCTTGGTTGACTCCCAGGGCAGACAAGGTCATTAAAGACACAGATGTGATGGGGTAAAGGAAAAATTGTCCTAAATGTAGACTAGTACAGAATTTTTTGTGAGATGAATTTCTGAATCTCGTTGTGGGAAGACATTAGCATTTCTGATAAAAATGCTTAACCTATTTTCTGGAACGTACAACGGGATTGAGACTTGCTCTGAGAAAACTAACCACCCACTCACCCACCCACCCCGCTGACTGTCAGTTAAGTGTCTAGTGACCTTCAACTGAACATTCTTCTTGTATCTAGTCTAACAATGATCATCTATTCATTCTCTCCTCCTCTATAGTTTTCCTACCAAGAGGGAATCTTTGGGTTGATTTACTGGAGGCTATTTCTCTTGTAGCAAGATTATAACAAATCTTGGGCCAATCTCATAACCCCATTTTCTGACACACTCCTCTCTGCTGCCATTTGTCATTCTTTGAACTACCTTGACAACTTTCACCCATTATATACATTCTTCTGGGACTTCCCTTCTGCATTTTGCCTTGTTAAATGTCCCTATGGAGCTATCTTCTCTCCCCAACTGAATAGCAAGTTTTGTTTTGTTTCGTTTTTTCAACAATGATACAGTGTTCTGTTCATTTCTTTCATCTTTCTGTCTTTTCCCTGCCTTGTTCTCTGACTGCTGGTTCCCCCCAAGTCCAGCACAGGGATGGTGCATAAACAGGTCTCAGTATGTATTGGACCAGGGACTTGTTGTTTCCTTGGAGGTGCTAGAAAGTGAGCCATGTTTTGTCCCAGGTCACTTTGACCTGATCAAGGTAGCACACCTTCCAGACTTGGGGTCCTATAATCATGAACTGGAGCCACAAGCCAAAGTCACAAACCCAGGGTCTGGAACATGGGGGAGAAGTCCAGCATGAGCTTTTTGGATCCATGGCTTTGAGTGTGGTTTGCAACCTTATAGCAGAGAATGCTTCTCTGTTCCTACAATTGGCTACCCCAAGCCTTTATGTGTGTGTGTGTGTGTGTGTGTGTGTGTGTGTGTGTGTGTGTGTGTGTATTAACTAATATTTGAAATTTCACAATGATGGTCTTGGTTCAAGAAGAAATGGGCCCATCAAACACACGTGGTCCTCACAATCATTCTTTGACCTACCATGGAATTAGTTCTTAGTGATTGATCAAAAGGTCTGACTGGGCTCAGGTGCAGACTCTTCCACTCACTTTCTGTGTGACCTCTGTGAGTCATTGCATCTCCGCGAGCCTTATTTGCTCATTTGTAAAATGTAGGCTTGCCAGTGCTCAATAATGAAATGGACCCTTTTGAATTTCAGTTTCTCCAATTGTAAAATGAAAATGATAATAAAATAAGTGAATTACATCACTGTCCAGCATTTTGTACTTTTTAAAACTCTTGAGCATGTCATGAGGTGCTTTGAGACTGCACATCAAAATTTTGGAACGCTCTTGGCTTGAAACAGACAAAAGGGCTATTCTAAGGAGATCGGCATTCCCCACCCCCCCCCTCCATTAACCCAAGAGGGCAAAGTAGCTTTTAAGGCAGAGTCTTGGTTCTGAAGAAACACAGCTTGGGTGAGTCCTCTTTTTGTTTAGGTGAATGTAAGTCAAGTAACAGTTTTTAAAATTTTTTTTAAACATTGTCTCTGAAGTTTGTGAAGTAATCAAATGCAAAAACTTTAGCTTGGGATTTTAATATTTTTAATCAGGTAAAATTATACATAGTAAGGAGGGATGCAAGGAGAGAATACAGCTTTATAAAAATATAAATTTGTTCTTTATAAAAATGTGAATTTGTTTTTTCACCCTCTACTCTTTCCCAGTGGAGCTGTGTTGAATTTGAGGCAGGTAACAAAATAAACCCCACAGGACTGTTGTAAAATACTTGTTTCAACACAGTGTTTTGCTATATGAGTCGTAATGGTTATTATTACCGAGTGTAGGAGGGGATCCCTCATCCGTTTCCAGCCTGTGGCCTGAGGTCCAGGGACTCCCAGGGCCCGCCCATGTGGGTGCTGTGGGATGCTGGGACTCAGGCCAGGGAGCAAGGCTTCAAAGTCCAGGCAGGGCGAGGAGCCTGCCCTGAGGTTGTGCAAGGCCCCAGAGCTAGGTGGGCCATTCAATGCCACTCGGGTCACGCCCTTTGGCACTTTTGGGCCACAGTCTATCTCTGTTCAGTCCAGACACTGAGGTCCCTTGCCTTGCTTTCTTCGTTTCTCTTCTGGTCCTAAGTCCTATGATTTCAGGGCCTCCTACAGAAAAACGTTCATTAAATCCCTTTCTGCCTGTAGTGGGGCTGGTTGATCCACCAGGCTGAACCCAGGATGTGGAAGAGGGAGGCTGTTTCTCATCCCCGAGGGGGCAGGGAGGGCCCAGTCTTTGGGATCACAGTGCGGGAGTGCCAGCGGGGAGCGTGTGGTCAGGATCACCGTTCTTCTCACTTGCCTCACCCCACGCAGCCGCTCGTTATCCTGGTGCTTTCAAACACACACAGGGCTCTCCCCACCGTGTGGGGAGAAAGTAATTCTTTGTCTCATGGCATAGAACAAACTGGCGAGGAATGTGTCAGACGGAGCAGATGTCGAAGACCCCTCCCACTTTGAGCACACAGAAATGCTCAGTGAAAGATTTTTAAAATTTTATTTAAATATGTAACTGAGCTATGTATTTTCAAAAGCTATATCGTAAAGAAAGATTCGAAAATTCCTAGGTGCCAGAAAAAAAAGAGGGCCAGAAAACTTGAGTGGTAGGTGGGAGCTAATTCTAGAAGAGTCAGGGCAGAGGGAGAGGGCAGAGGGAGGAAAGTAGAGGGGGGAAGTAGAAGGGGGGGAGAGAGGTGAGGGGAAAGGGGAAAAACAAAGTAGGGAGAGCAGAGGGGGCAGAACAGAGGGCAGAGAGCTTAGGGCAGGAGGCAGAGCGGGGAGGACAAAAAGGGGAGAAGAGGGGAGGGCGGAGCAGGGAGAGCAGGGGGGAGCGGACCCAGATAAAAGCCTTGCCCGGGGCCCGGTGGGGGTTTTATTGCCCAGCTGGAAACAGGAAGTGAGGCCTCAGGCTTGTGTAAGGTGGGAGTTGAAAGGGAACCACCTGCATCTAACTAGGACCCTCAAAGGCTGTCCCTTCTTTGAGGGAAACACTAGAAGAACTCTGAGGGCCCGAGGACCTTGCCATCTGTTTGAGACCCTCTGCAGAAATCACGTCACCTTAGAGAGATCACAATTCTGAGTGTGGCCCATGTTTGAATATTCAGTCAAAATTACCTGGATAGCGCAGAATGCCTGTTTGCCAATTCGAGAAATGGAAATGATAATGGATCCAGCCAATACAAACCTTTCTGGCGTTGAATCCACAATCCTGGGNGCGCAGAATGCCTGTTTGCCAATTCGAGAAATGGAAATGATAATGGATCCAGCCAATACAAACCTTTCTGGCATTGAATCCACAATCCTGGGCATACGAAGGTCCAAAAGAAAAGATCTCTGGGGCTGGTAAGCTTAAAAAAAAAAAAAAAATCACAGGCCCACACCGAGAAACAAGTTTCATGAGACAAAAGTGTTCAAGGTGGGAAATAATAAAATTAATAGCCTAAAAATTAGAGAAAATCAAATAATGTTGAAAAGACTATAAAATATGACTCTTTCAGATCATGACAATTCTTAGTACTTCTCCTATGCCAAGCACTGTTGTAAGCACTTTCCACATGGTGCCTTTCCCTCATTCCACTGAATCGGAGATTGACACTGTGTACATTGTAGAGAAGAGGAGACTGAGGCACACACTGGTTAGCTAAGGTCACGCAGTTAGGAAATAGTGGAGCCAGATTAGAAACAGCAGACCCACAGCCGTACTTACCCCTGACCCACTACGACATAGACTGAAGCTGTCTGGCCGAATCCATGGTCACCTTCCTCCAGAGTGATGGACTTACAGCCCAGCATATGGTGGGCTCACTACTTGACATTTCCCAGCCTCTCACATAGATAGGTTTGGCCACATGGCTTGCTCAGTTCCCTCCAGTGCAATGCGAGAAGTGGGTGTCACGTTCCGGCTGGCTCCTGACAACGGTAGGGATTTCTCCTCCATCCCTCCCTCCCTTTCACATGGATCCAGCTGAGGTGTGGTGTCCCAGCTTCAACCATGCCTAAGAGGACAATACCCTAGGAATGACTAGAAGTAGGATAGAAGGAATCTTGGTTCTTCAGTGACTGCATGTATGGACACGGAGTCATCTTCAATGACTGCACGTATGGATCTGAACCATCCAGTAACCTGGACGACTCCATGAAAGAGAAATTCTGAACCATCCAGTAACCTGGATGACTCCATGAAGGAGAAATACCTTTCTATTTTCCCCAGAGCTTCAGAATAAATGTTTTGTCTGTATTTCTGCTTTCCTCCCTTTCCAAAACCAGTTGTTTCTGTTCATCAATTCCAGATCAATTACTTGGCAGGTGCCCGTCCCCTGCCTCACACCATGATTACGTACCATACTCAGCTGGCAGGAGAAATAGGAACCACAAGACAAGAGGTCAGAAAAAAAAGAATAGATGGGTTTAAAAATGAACCAAACAGGAATTTTAGAAATGAAAACCATAGTGACAAATTCTTGCACCAAAAGTTTTTTGGAGGACTTTGCCTCTGAGGCACTGGTTGAGTGAGCAGCTCGTGATGAGCCAGGAGTAAGGGGAGGGAATTTCTGTGGGTCTTGAAGGAGCGTAAGGAAGAGAAGCAAGGGAGAATCATGGGTACTGGGGGCTGTAGAGAAGGAAGACAAGGCCTGCTGTGATGGAGGAGCTGTTCAGAGAATGGTTGCTCTGGAGGCCAGTGCTTGCCATTCACCTCTGTTCCTGTGGAAGGCCACTGGATTTGTCTGCTCTCTGGTGGGGGTTAGAAAACCACCTCAAATTCTACTGGCTCCTCTTCCTGATTCGGGTGAATGTTTGTCTTCAATCTCTCTCAATCTCTATGTGGTCCGGGTGGGGAGAGCCCCTAGAGGCATCCTGAGTGCCATGGCTCCAAACAAAGGCATTTCTCCTCTGCTCCGAATATGCCAGATTGCCTCTTTCATGCACAGGACTGAGCCAAGTGAGAAGAAAGGGCAGCAGTGGCACAGCGAGGCTGTGCTTCTGTCCCATGGGAAATGTCCTTTTCTATCCCATGGTCCCACTGTCAACTTTTGTGGGTCACTTCAGGGCAACCGCTGGCCATGATGAGGATTTGCAGCGATGTCTCTGTCATGAACTAAATGTATATGTGCCCCTCAAATTCATATGTTGAGATCCTAAGCTCACAAGGGGATGGAAGTAGGAGGCAGTGTCTTTGGGAGGTAATAAGGTCACGAGGGTAGAGGCCACATGAATGAGATTAGTGCCCCTAAAAAAGAAACACGGGAGAACTTGTTTTTTTTTCTCCCTCTCTGTGTTCTCTTCCGTGTGAGGATACCTCAAGAAGAGGGCCATGTGCAAATCAGGAAGCATGTTCTCACTAGACACTGGAACTGTGGGTGCCTTATTCTTGGACTTCCAGCTTCCAGAATTATGAGAAATAAATGTTTATTGTTTAAGCCACCCAGTCTGTGATATGTTGTTATAGCAGCCCAAACTGAGATACTCTCACTTTTAATTCTTGGGTCTATGCATGCTTCTACTCCACAGCCTTCATCTGAAGACCCTCTGGAATCATTGTCTGAGACTCTCCTGGCAGATTGAAAGCTATGGGAATCTGGGCCTACAGGGCCAAGAGTTAGGGTGAGCAACTGGTCTGGTTTGCTCAGGACTAGGGGCTTTCTGAGGCTCTGGACTTGCAGTGCTAAGACTGGGAAAGTCCCAGAGAATCAAGACGGTGGGTCCCCCTACTAACAGGACATGTGCAGGACCACAATGCTCCCACTCCAAGAAATGGCCCAGGGGAACTCAGGACTTATTTTGGGATTGTCATCTGTGGAGCAAAAAAAGATTACCAGGCTAGACTGAGTTTTCTCTGGATCTCATACCTTTTTTTCCCTGAATATAGAGCTGAGGGTAGAGGAAGCTGACCAAGGCTCCTATCAAGCGGTGACAATGATTACCAATATTGGCGATGCTCTCAATCATCCTCTCTACTCATGGCTCCAGGCCCCTGAAGTCTTGTCTCCTAAATGACCATGTGGTCCAGAGATACCCAAGGTTAGGCTAATGACTCATTTATTTCCAACGGTATTGGAGACAATGAAATTCTAGCACACTCAGGGAGTCTAGACTGTCCCTTTGAGGGGAATAGCCTAGGATTTGAGCTGTTTCACCCAATTTGGCCAAATGTTTGCAAGTTGGATCAGTTTATTCCTCTTGGGGATCCAATCCATGCTTTGCCTGGGAGAGAGGTCTGCCCCAAATGGCTGCATGTGCATTTATGCTATTCTTTATTTATTTGTTCGGAGGCACAGAAAGGGCATTTACTGGTGGTCAGAAGAGTAGCATGGAACCAGCCAGTCGTGTGTTGGAGTTGGCTTGTATTGGCTCCGAGGAGCCAACTGTTCAATTTTCAGGAAACTGGACAACCTGTTAATGAAAATTAAATGAACTCAGCAATTAGGAAAATTATGTTATACAAACTTACAATTAAATTATATTAAAACAAAGGTGATAAATACATAAAAAATTCATCATTTTCTAATTATTTTACTATTGTCTGTGTCCTCATCTAGATGGTAGAAATAGTCTATTACGGGCACCGCTAGGCATCTCCTCCTAACTGCTCAGTGACGTCAGGCTGGTAGCGCACACCAGCAAACACCCCGCCTTGTCAAACATACAGCTGCACACCACTGTGTAGAGTTCTCGTTTACTGAGGGCCTACCATGCGCTAGGCATAATTCCAAGAGCCTTGTAAATATTTACCATTCATTCAGCCAGTCCTGATGCATTGCATACAGTATGCCAGGTATTATTATTATTATTGTCCTTAATACTTATGTTATTGTTAGCTAACATTTATTGAGTGCTTACTGTATGCCTGGCAGGCTCCTAAGCATTTTTCAGGAATTAACTCCTTAATCCTTGGGATAACCCTTTGAAGGAGGTTCTATTATTATCCCCATTTTACATATGAGAATACTGAGGCACAGAGGAGTTCAATGACTTTTCCCAGGTTCACACAGCTAGTGGTTTGCAGGGCTGTATCAGAACCCAACAATCTGGGTCTGGAACGTTTGCTCCTAACCACGAGGCTCTCTTGCTTCTTGTTGCCTCTGCGCCATGGATGCAGCAGTGAACTAGCCAGGTCCCTGCCATCATAGGGCTTACGTTCTGGTGGACGGGGAGAAGATGTTAAACCATAAACATGTTAGGTGTCAAATGGTGGTCAGTGCCATGGGTAAAAATTAAGCAGGGTGAGGGTATGTTACTTCATTTTTCTTATTTTTAATCTAATACCGTCCCCATTACAGATGATGGACCTGAGGCTCAGAAACGTCAAAACCATACCTAAAGATACACAGCTAATAGATGGTAGAGCTGGGATTCACACCAACAACAGCCTGGTTCCAAAGACTGTGCATCGTCCCCGTACAGGCCTGCCTTCCTCTGCTTCTTCAAGCTCCCAGGTTACCAGGCCCTCATTGCTAAGCTTCGGTTTCCTGTGCAAACTCAGCTCAGCTGCAATCCAGCCTGTGTCCAGCCTCCTTTGTTTCTCTGTCCCCCAAAGCCACATGAAAGGATAAACAATTTCCAGCTCCCAGTGATGCTGCAAGCTGGCAGGGCTGGGGGCCCCCGAGAAAGCAGCATGAGCGAATGTACCATCTGTAGCATGGAACCTGCCACACTGCCTTTCTCCACGTTGGTCCCCAAGGGGGCTTTGTCTGTGAAAACAGACTTATTGTGGCTAATATAGGTCGCAGGTGGGAAAGGCTGGGGACTGACAAAGAGTTTAACTGGATTCCATTAGCACTCAAAACAAGCTCAGAAGGATAGGCATGGCAGGGGCTTGTGGGATCCGCTCTTTCAAGCACCGCATTGTCCCACTGGAAATACTGTATTTAATGTCAACGTGGCTTGACCTTTAGTTTTGGTGGCATTTACTAATTCTATGAAAGCAGTCATTTCTCACTTCCCCTGAAGCTTAACAGAAAATCAGACCATTAGTTAAGCCCAGCCCAGCCCATGTGGAGGGAAAGCTCTCTAAAATGTTTCCCCACAACCTGAAAAAAGATGTAGGACGACCTCCATTATTTTGGTTCATTTAAATTTCTGACACCAGGGGAATCAAAAGAAAGTGGTGTTTTAATAATAGTTCAAAGCATCAGGTTGACATCGTAGGGAAGCTGAGAGGCCAGATATCTCCAAGTGGGCCTGATTCTTGGGTGAAAGAAAGCTCTCCTGTCACAAATATTTCAGGGTGCCTGATCACCCAGTGATGAATAGCTACCCAGTGTATTAGTTTTCCACTGCTGTCTAGCAAATTATCACAACCTTAGCGGCTTAAAATAACACCCATTTGTCATCTCGCAGTTTAGGCAGAAGCCCAAGTGGGCACAGGTGGGTTCTCTGCTCATGGGCTCACAGAGCCAAAATCAAGGTGTTGGCCAGGCAGGGCTCTGATCCGGAGGCTCTGGGGGAGAATCTGCTTCCAGGCTCATTCAGGTCATTGGCAGAATTAAGTTCCTTGCAGTAGCAGGACTGAGGTCCCAGTGTCTTTGCTGGCTCTCGGAGAGAGATTGTTGTCACTTCTTGAGGCCACCTGCATTCCCTGGCTCATGACATATTCACCCCTGGGTTCACTGCAGCATCATTTGCAAGAGCTAAGGCACAGAAACAACCTGTGTCCATCAATGCATGAATGGATAAAGAAGTGACTGTAGGTATATTACTATACATGGATACCTATACTATCATAAGCCAGACAGAGAAAGACAAATACTATTGTGGTCTCACTTACATGTGGAATTTTTGAAAGCTGAACTCACAGAAACAGAGTAGAGGAGTGGCTATGGGATCTGGGAGTGGGGGAAATGGGGAGATGTTGGCTAAAGGGTCCAAACTTCTAGTTAGGAGATGGATGAGTAGGTTCTGGGGATCAAATGCACAGAATAGTGATTATAGTCAACAGTACTGTCTTATCTACTTGAAAGTTACTGAGAGAGTAGGTCCTAATTGTTCTTACCACAAGGAATGTTAATTATGTCATGTGACAGAGGTGTTAATTTACAGTGGTAATCATTTTGCAATACATAAGTGTATCAAATCACCATATTGTGCACTTTAAACTTACACAATGCTACATGTCAATTATATCTCAATAAACCTGGGGTGGGGGGAGCAAAGAGTTGCTTGGAAATTTGAATGTGAAGACATGAACTATCAACTCGTGTTTGTTCTAGGCATTTCCAGAAAAGATTAATGTATTAACAGCCTATGTTCTTTTCTTTCTAGCACTGATTTAGGTGGTATCCTTCTGATAATATCCCGTATCCTTCTGAGCAGAGGTGGAGTTGGGGAGGGGGAGCCAGCGATGGCAAGTGAAGACCCTTTCTCCCATTTGGACTCTCTTTGACCTTTTAGCCATGTCTCTCCTACTTCCAGCTAGAGAAAGTTCTCTGCTTTTAAGTGCTCCTGTGATTAGATTGGGTCCACCTGGATAATCCGGGCTTACCTCTCTGTCTTAAAATTTGTAACCTTCATTATATCTGCAAAGTCCCTTTTGCCATGGTTTGTAACATATTCTCAGGTTATGGGGGTTAGGATGTAGACATTTGGGGGGAGTGCATTCTATCATACTTGGTATCCCCTCAACCCCCACAGGGCTCAGATGCCTGGCTCACAGGATTCTGGAGGCAACACTGTGAAAGTGCTTTGGAAGCTGACAGACCCAGGCAGCTGTGAGGATTGAGACCTGTTTTTGAGGTGAGATAAACAGATGTGTGCTTAGAAATCAAGACTGACAATTTGTGTGAAATGGGTGTTTCCAGTTATTATTTTCTGCCCCCAATACTAGGATCACTCTTGTAGAGACATCCATCCACATATTTTCATAAGTATTTATTGAGCACCTACTATGTGCCTGGCACTATTCTAAGTACTGAGAAAACTGTACTGTAGAACAGACAAAATACTTGCTCTTGTGAAGCTTACATTCCAAGATTGGGAAGCACAAAATAAACTCAGTAAGTAAGTTATATTTTATATTAGAAGGTAAAAAATATTATGAAGGAAAAGAAAGTAGGGGAGGAGGGTGGCCCAGTGGGGGGGGCAGCTTTAGATCAGCATGGTCAGGTAGGGCATCACTGGGATATTTGAAGGACAGGTAGGGATGTAGAAGGAAATGCAGAGGGTAGTTAGAAATTCGGCAGCTGTCCATGTGTGCATAGACAGGTTTGATATTTTCCAGCCATGAGACTGAATGAGTTCTTCATGGGAGTAAATGTCAACATAGGCTAGACTAGAGCTAAGGGATGAGTCCTGCAGTACTGCACAGTCAGAGCTCAAGGAGAAGAGCAGGAACCAGCCAAGAGTGTGACCATGAGCAGCTGGTGCAGTGAGGGGACGGTCAGGAGAGGGTGATGGTCTAAGAAAGTCTTTTGAGGGGAAGGACTTGTTCATCTGTATCAAATGTTGCTCATGGGGGAAGTAAAATGAAAATGGATAGTTGGCCATTGGATTTAATAATTCATAGGTCCCTGGTTTCTATGTTGTGGGAACTTCATCCCGATCAGAGAATTTCAACAGAAAATGGGAAAAGAGGATTTGGAGGCAGCAGTCAGTATAAAGCACTTGGGAGTTCTGAAGAAGGAGGGAAATACCTGGCTGGGGGAAGGTGGGAAGGCTGTGTGATCAGGAGATATATATATATATATATTTTAAGATCAGACAGCATGTTGGGATGACAGCTGGTGAGAATGAGGAAGTAGAGAGGAAAACACGGATGGCATATGGGAGAGAGTGGTCATTTCCTGGAGTGGGCAGGAGGGTGTGGGACCTGGAGGAGGGAATGACCTTGGAGAGCAGGACAGACAACTTGTCTGTGGTCGCAGGAAACAGGGCAGAACACATTGGCACAGATACAGGTAGATGGGTTGGTGGAAGCCTGTGGGTGTGCTTTTCTGGGTGGCTTCTATTTTCTCAGGATAATGGGAAAGAAGGTCATCAGGGAAAGGAGAGGGAAAGGAAAGAGATGAAAGGAATAGCCCTCTCTTGGCTTGGCCATTGGTGAATAGAAGCTGAGACCCAAAAGACCACAGGAAGAAATAGGGAATCCAGCAGCAGTCCCAGCCCTATGGAGAAGTCCTCCCCTCAAACACTTGTGAGATCCAAAATTGAGTCTGGGGAAGAGAGCTAGCTAACAATCCTTACATGTTTCCCTCCTTCCCATTATTTTTTTGGAGGGAGGGCAAGGAGCCGAGGGAGAGAGAATCTTAAGCAGATTCCACACACATTGTGGAGCCCAGTGCACTGTTCAGTCCCACAACCCGGAGATCATGACCTGAGTCAAAATCAAGAGTCAGCTGCTTAACCAACAGAGACACCCAGGCACCTCCCAGGTATCCCTTCGTGAGCAACCATTTTGTGTCTGACACTGTACTAATTGTTTTTCATTTTTTATTTTTATTTTTTAGATTTTATTTATTTATTTATTTATTTATTTATTTATTTGAGAGAGAGAGAGAGAGAGAAAAGAGAGACTCCCTGCTATGCAAGGGAGCCCATTGTAGGCTCGATGTGGGGCTCGATGTGGGGCTTGATCCCAGGACCTGGAGTTCATGATCTGAGCCGAAGGCAGACACTTAACTGACTGAACCACCCAGGTGCCCCAGTACTGACTGTTCTTTAGCCAGTACCTAAATCAGTACACAAAACATGCCCTGGAATTAAGGACTGTTGTCCTCATTACATGACTTACGATGGTGAGACCTATGATTTTTTTGACTTTTCAAGGGTGTAAAAGACACCATTTAATAGAAACTGTAGTTCAAATTTGGAATTTTCATCTTTTCCTCAGGCTAGTGGTATGCAATATGATCCTCTCTCAAGATGCTGGGCAGACGTAGGGAGCTGCAGCTCCCAGGCAGCCACCCAATCCCAAAGGTAAGCAACCAATACACTTACAACTGTCCTGTACTCACACACCACTCTGCCTCACTTCCAGTACAGTATTCAGTAAATGACATGAGATCGTCAACACTTCATTATAGAACGGGCTTTGTGTCAGATGATTTTTTCCAACTCCAGGCTAATGTAAGAGTTACACCACACGTCTAAGTCATGCTGGGCGTGATGCTCAGTAGGTTAGATGTACTAAGTGCATTTTTGACACCATATTTTCAACTGAAGTGGGTTTATTGGGATGTAACCTGGCCGTAAGTCAAGGAAGATCTGTATTATGCTCATTTTAGTGAAGGGAAAACTGAGATCCAAAGTGGTTTAATCACTTACTCAAATCTTCCCAGCAAATCTACTGGCAACACACTCTCTCCAATTTTGTCATTCGAGAAAGTCTTTATTTCTCTTTCACTTTTGAAGAATATTTTTTGCAGAATGCAGATTTCTAGGTTGGTGGGGTTTTTCTCTCAATACTTGAAATATTTCATTCCACTCCTCATTCAGATAGCAGAGAAATTGGATGTAATTCTTATCTTTGCTCCACTATAAATAAAGAGCCCTGCCTCCGCTGGCTTATTTCAAGGCTCATTGCGTCTCTTTTTCTACAGTTTGAATGTTATGTCCAAGTGTAGGTAGTTTTTGGTTTGATTTGATTTGGTTTGGGTTTTGATGGGGTTTTGTTTTGTTTTGTTTTTGACATTTATCCTGCTTAATATTTCCTGAGCTTCCTGGATATGTAGTTCAATCTCTGACATTAATTTGGGCAATGCTCTGTTATTATTCCTTCAAATATTGCTTTGTTCCTTTTTCTCTATCTTCTTCTTCTCATAACCCATTACACGTATGTTATATCTTTTGTAGTTGTCTCACAGTTCTTGGGTATTTTGTCCCCTCCCCCCCTTTTTTCCAGTCTTTTTTCTCTTTCCTTTTCAGTTCTGGAAGTTTCTACTGATGTGTCCTCAGGCTCAGAAGATCTTTCCTCATCTCTGTGGTCTACCAATGAACCCATCAAAGCATTCTTCATGTTTGTGACCATGTTTTTAGTCTCTGGCATTTCTCTTTTATTCTGTATTAGAACTTCCATCCTGCTGCCCACATTACTCATCTGTTCTTACATGCTGTATACTTTTTCTATCAGACCCCTTGACATAAAATTCCTGGTCTGATAATTGCAACATTCCTGCTATGTCTGGTTCTGATGCTTGCTGAGTCTCTCCTCATTGTGATTTTTGCCTTTTAGAATGCTTCATAATGTTTTCTTGATAGATGGACATGGATAGGGTCAGAGAAACTGTAATAAATAGATCTTTCATAATGTGGGGGTAACATGTGGGGAAGGGGAAGCATTCTGCGGTCCATAACTGGGTCTCAGGCTTTCATGAGTCTGTGCCTCTGACCTGTGAATGGCATGGGAGCTTCAGCTTCTCCCTCCCTCTGTAGGACAGGATTTCTAGAGAGGACTGGAGCTGTATGTTTCCCTTCTTCTATGTGGAAGCATCAAGTTAGAGTTAGGTATTACTCTTCTGCCAGGTCAATTTGGCTCCCATTAAATTTCAGTGGGTTGGGCTCTGGTAAAATAGTTTCTCTTGATAGCAGTCCTTGTTAAAAAGAATAAAATCCTCTTGCCTATTTCAAAATGGCTGCTTTGCCTCTCCTGCCAGAGCATGAGGAGCCTTTTCTCTGATCTTCACTGTGAGAATCAGATAGAGTTCTTAGAGGAGGCGCTCATCAAAGTGTGGGGCTCCCATATGAATGGATTTCATGGGGTTTTCATTCTCATATTTGTCCTCACTGAGCCTCCAGCCATCTGTCAATCAGAGTTTAGATGTCCTGCCCTGGGGCAGTGGTTTGCCTTGGGACATCATGTCTCTGACGAATGTTAAGATGAGTTGTTGACTTTTTTAAAGTTTGTTGAGCTTTTTATTTGTCGTTAGGACTGTGTGACTCCTTCCAAGCTCCTTCTACACCAGACCAGAAACCGGAAGTCCCTATTATTTTTTCAGGCTCTTCTCATCACGACTCTGGATATGAAGTGGATGTGGTGGGATGCCTGCGTGGCTCAGTGAGTTAAACATCTAACTCTTAATTTCAGCTCAGGGTTATGAAATCGAGCCCCACAATGGGCTCCACACTCAGCTGGGAGTCTGCTTAAGGATTCTCTCCCTCTCCCTCTCTCCCTCTCCCTGCTCACACACTCTCTCTCTCAAATAAATAAATAAAATCTTTTTAAAAACATTAAGTGGGTGTTGTTAGCTTAGTTTCAAGGTTAAGGAAATAGGCTGCGAAGGCTAAGGGACTTCTCTAAGGCCACATTTCTTCAAGTGGCAGAACTGGGGTCAGACTCAGCTCTCACTTCTCCAGGTGGCCGTTCTCCTCACACGGTCATAACTCTCTCTGCTCACACCCAGCATCACAGGCTTGTGCTTCATTTGACCGATTTGTGCTGGTACTTACCTTGGAACTCTCTAAATTAGAACCTGTGTGTTTTGACCTGGTTTTGTAAATTGGTAGGTCTTCTGGGGAAATCCAGTCCTGATCATTCAGTGGTCTATTACCTCATTCCTTTTTAACCTACGACTTTGGCTTCTCCTCGGGGAGGGGGGAGGAAAGAACATAAAGTGAAATATGTTCATTTTATTACTTGCTATTAGCTCCAGTAAGATGATTTAGGATGGCATAATTTGAAAAGGAGAGCCAGAATGTAGCTATAGGAATACATGTGATTTTCATTAATTTGTGCAGAAAGAAAAAATGGACTTACAGCCATAAGGCCAGGGTTGGAGTTGAGACCTGGCTTTGCCCCTTGGTCAGCAAGCAAGCAGGACCCTCAGCTTCCTTCTCTACTAAGTAACTACTCTCTTATGTTTGCATCAGGACTCAATTAAAAAGCATCTAGCAACAGTTTCTGAATACCTTTGTGCTCAGCACGATGCTAGTTAAAAGGAAGAATAGAAGAGAAATATACTGATGCCTTTGTGCTGGGTATTTGTGGAGAATGAACAACTGTGTGCTTCTGGAAATAAGCTACATGCTATTTGTATACAGACCATGTGTCAGTCTCCTCTGTCCTGCAAAATCAGCTGAGGCATCTCATAGCCTCTGCTTTGGCCTCTAAACTCTGAGGTTTTTGCTCAATTTCTTAATGTCTTTGGCCACTTTCCGGTTGACTGCTTCTTTCTGTTGGTCCAGGAGTCTATCTAATCCATTTGATTGCAAAACTCTAGTTTTATTTAGCCCAGCATCTTTCTGCAAAGCTCACCACTTTTTCACCTGTAGGCTCATCCTGACCAAAGGCTCAGGGCCCCCTTCCTTCATTAACTCCACAACTCACCTCATCAGGACTTGCTTCACTTTTAAAGAAAGGCAAGGACACAGTAATCTCTTTCTAATATCTCAGTATTAATTTATAAAAAATAAGTAATGCTTATAACTGAGCACACTTAACAACATAAGACCTCCCACCTCACACCCAAGAATGGACCTCGAAAAGTCTGCCTAAATCGTGACTGCAGACTTGTCTGCATTTGTCATTCTGAAGCCTGCTCTGGTCAGGTTCATCTCAGGAAAAGAACACTGGAGTCTGCAGTGAGTTGCCTCAAGAATGTGGCAAATGAGGTCAACATCCAAGAAACAAACCAGGAAGACTTAGAAAACAGTGAATGCACTTGGCCATGCCAGAGGGGGCCAGCCCTGAGAAGTGCTTTGTCAACATGCTGCTAATGGAGACTCAGGAAATATTCAAGTGCAGCTCTCATGTGTCCTTAGGCTTGGTCTTCACTGCAGGAAAGGGTTGTGTAATCATCCTTTGGTAAGAGCAGTTTGGCAAAATGACGAGGCTGTACTGGACGTGGGAAGAAGGAATTAGACAGAAACCTCACCAAAACCAAAAATGTAGGCACCATATCTAGCAGCAAGAAGGATGTGGGTCCTCAAAAAAGTTCTATTCATGCAGATTTTGCACCGCCTGAAGGAAACATCCCTTAAGACCAGTTATTCTCAACTGGGAGCTCTTTTTTCCCCAGGGGGACATTTGGCAATTAACCCTATTCTCTAGTTTCCCTGAAGAGTACCACTGGCCTGGGAAAGGGTAGAGCATCTTCTTGGCCATATCTTCTCTTATCTCCACCTTAGTTCCTGACACCCCAGTTAAATGTGGGATGGTTGAAGTGTCATAGGCCAGAAAGAAGCTGCAAAACCTTGTAGAAAGTCATGAGCAGAGGGTGATGGGGGTAAAAACATGGTGAAGAGATGCCTAGTGGAACTTCTTAAAAAAATTTGATAACTTCTTTCCATCCCTTTCTTTCCTCAAACAATTAATGAGGGTCTACTATGTCCAAGCCCGGCGTGGGGCATTGAGAATACAAAGATGAATGACTCAATGCCCGTGCTTGAGAAATTCATAGGCTAGTAGGGGAAGACAGCCACAGAATATGCGGTTAGTCCTCCAACAGAATCGTAAATAGAGGTCTCTGAGGGACAAACTGCTGAGGAGTTTCTATTAGTTTTCTATGGTTGCTGTAACAAATGACCACACACGTAGTAGCTTAAAACAACACAAATCAATTCTCTTGTAGCTCTAGAGACAAGAAGTCTGAAATCAGTGTTATTGGGCTAAAGTCAAAATGTTAGTGGAGCTGGTTCCTTCTGGGGTCTCCAAAGGAGATAGGCTTCCCAGCCTTTTCTGGCCTTTGGAGGCCACCGGCATTTCCTGGCTCAGGACCTCTTCCCTGCATCACTCCACTCCCTTCTGTCGTCATATCTCCTGCCTCTCCTTCTGTAGTCACATCCTCCCTCTGAGTGCCTCTTGTGAGAAGTCTTATGATCACATTTAGGGCCCACCTAATCTAAGATAATCTCTCCACCTCAAGATCTTTACCCCGATCACATTGACAAAGTTCCTTTTTTGCTGTATAAGGTAATATGGTTTCAGGTTCCAGGAATTAGGACCTGGATATCTTTGGGTGTCATTATTCAGCCTGTTACAGAGTTGTAGAATGAGAAGAAGGGCATTTGGGCTGAGCCCTGACAGATGAGTAGGAGTTCTGGTCATTTTCTCAGTGGAGGGGGTATGACATGGAAGGCCTCACTAGCTGAGAAACTACTAAGATATTTAAGTAGCTGGACTATAGTCTACACAATGGAGAAAGACAGAAGCTGAAGTGGGAGAGAGAAGCAAGGCCTTGAATGCCAGACCAAGAAGTTTGGATGAGGCATTTTTAAGAACAGAGCTAGTCCACAAGGGATCGAGTGGGCTGTTGACATGGTCAAGTGGAGAGATGATGAGGTCTGAAAGAAGGTAGAGACAGGCATCCATCAGCTACCAAATAATAGAGCTGGTCCTATAGGGGCTTCCACAGGCCAGGGTGATAGGAAGGTCCGAGAACCTGTGATATCAGGATATCAAGGCCACCCTGAGATTCAACCCCTATTGGGTCCTATCCTCACAAAACTGCCACTTTGTGGATGTTCAATAAATATGTGTGAATTACATGAATAAAATAATCCTCTAAGGGGGAACCAGAGAGATGATCTTCCTTGTTTGGGTCCTGGGGTTGGAGGTGTCTTCCCAGGTCCACTCAGGGATAAATCAGCCTTCATTAAGAGAGAGGACAATCCTCTACCCTGGCTCTTCTTAAGGGATCTTTCTGGACATTAGAAGTATGGTGCACAGTGAAGAGTGGCTTGACATTCAGAAAGAAGACACAGAGCAGAAGGAAGGACCATTCAAGAGCTTGTAGAGCCCATCTCTTCCCACTTTGGCTCCAACTTAGGCTTCCAGAATGGGTCTGGCACCTGTGCTCAATCAGTCAATACCCTCAACTACTGTTCCCTTCTAAGGAGCCTTGGACAGAAGCTCCTGCAGCTCTGTATGCCATACTGGAATTAAAAAGAAAACAATCCACATTAATGTGCACAACCAACAGATCGGCAGTTGAATGACCCTTTTTAGGCAGCGAAGGTGGCCCTGGGGCTCATTGTTACAGTCCACATTCCAAAAGCACAAAGTATTGTTTCAGACTGACCATCCAGACTTTAATCCCTTCCACACCACACATTATTATGTGATTCCTGTCACCTCGGAAAGCTCGGATGATTAAAAGAGTTTATGTTTTCTACTTCCAAGAATCCCTCTTGCAATTTAAATGATTCATGTACCCAAGTTTTACAAAGAGGAAAACAACCTCATTGTTATTTTCTCTGTTAAAGCCCTCAAGTGTACAGCTTATTATTTTGTTATCTGGTAAAAAGGGGGAGTTTATCTCTAATTCTCTAACCCTTTCCATGGGGATTTCTTATGGGATAATAAAACTCCTTATTTAACTACCAAAGAAACAGCTCCTGCTCTCATCTTCCCTCCTTTTTGGGGAGGGTGGGAGGGAGAGAAACTGTCCATCACATGCGAGTATGGGGCCCTATAGCACATTTCAGGAGAAGAATGGGCAGAAGGGAGGTCAGAGTGATACAAATATTCCTCTATCTCCATAATCCTTGCTCCAGAACAATAACGTGGTCGTGGTAGAGACTCTGCTGGCTGTCTCCTAGCATTCATCTTCTCCTCCTTCCTTCCCTTATTTATACGGATCTTTGTAGTTTTACTTGTACTACTTCTGTGCTTGTATGTATATATGTATGTATGTATTTTTCAGGAGAACGATATGGATATTTATTAGTAACTGGATGGCTGGACATTTACTGGACATATAATAACCTTATAAAATACATATTTCCTCCTCAAATGATCTATATCCCATAGAAAACAAAGGAAACCCTTCATTAATTTAGGCATCTGTAGAATACCTCTGTAGACTAGGGACAAAGGATACAAGGTGAGGGTGTTCACTTTCAAGGGACCCCCATTTTTGTGTGCTTGTATTTAGCTTTATGTAACCCTACCACCTGTGTGGTTTGTGTATCCGTCACCACCGTAAAGATGCAGAACAGTCCTCTTATCACAGGGCCCCTGGTGTTGCCCTTTTACATCCTTACCCACCTCTCTCCTGTCTCCTTCCCACTACTGTCCCTAATCCCTGGAAACACTGATAATCCGTATCTCTGATTTTGGCATTTCAAAGATGTGTATATATGGAATCCTTTCTTTCTTTCTTTCTTTCTTTCTTTCTTTCTTTCTTTCTTTCTTTCTTTCTTTCTTTCTTTCTTTCTTTCTTTTATTTTTATTATTATTTGCCCCATGGGTACAGGTCTGTGAATCATCAAGCTTGCACCTTTCACAGCACTCACCATAGCACAAACCCTCCCCAAGGTCCATAACCCATCCACCCTGTCCCTACCCTCCCACCCCTGCCAGTAACCATCAGTTTGTTTTGTGACATTAAGAGTCTCTTACAGCTTGTCTCCTTCCCGATCCCATCTTGGGAATCCTTTCTATAGTATATATGATTTTGAGATTGGCCTTTTTAATATCCAGCATAATTCCCTTGAGATTTATCGAGTTGTTTTGTACATTAATAATTTGTTTTTTATCGTTGAGTAGTATTCCATGGTATGGGTATACCACAGTTTGTTTAACCATTCCCTTACTGAAGATGATCTAATTGTTTCCAGTTTGGGCTGTGAACATCTGTGTATAGGTTTTTGCATGAACATAAGTTTTCATTTTTTCTGGGATAAATGCCCAAGGGTGCAATTGTTAGATTGTGTGGTAGATGCATGTTTAGCTTTATAAGAAACTGCCAAAAATGCCTATACCATCTTACATTCCTTCCAACAATGTATGAGTGATCCAATTCTTCCACACCCTCTCTGCTTTTGACACTTGTCACCATTTTTTGTTTTAGCCAGGTATGTTATAATATCTCCTTGTGGTTTTAATTTGTATTTTCCTAATGGCTAATGATGTGGTTCATCATTTCATGGGCTTACTTATCTGTATATTCTCCTCAGTGAAATAACTGTTCACATATTTTGCCCATTTTCCACTTGGATTGTTCATTTGGGGAAAAATCAAAAATGATTTATTGAGTTTTGAGAGTTCTTTTTATGTCCTAGATACTGGTATGTGGTTTGCAGCCTTTCTTTCTTGTAATAACTGGAGGGCCATTAAAAGACCTTTGGCTTATACTGGACACCTGGCTGTCCAGCTAGGGACAATGTTTCCAACTTCTCTTGCATCTAGATGTGGCCGCATGGCCAAGTTTGGGCCAATGAGTTGAGAGCAGAAATGATACATGCAATGTCTGAATCATCTCTAATGAAAACAAAAAGCGTGTGTATTGAAGTTCTATCTTCTCTCCCATCCTGCAACTTGACCTTGCAGCAACCTAGCTTCAGTGATACAGATGAGGGCAGTGCCTTAGGGCAGGGTCAGCAGACTTCTTGCTATGGGACACGTAGGAGACACTCTAGGCTCATAGGCTGTGTGGTCTCTGTACAAAGTATTGAGCTCTGTTGTTGTAACCCAAAAGCATCCATGGGCCATATGTAAACAAATGGGCATGGCTGTGTTTACATAAAAGCCGGTGGTTGGCTCACAGACTTCAGTTTGCTGACCCCGCCTTAGCAGCCTATTGTAATAAGTCAAAGACACAGATAGCAGGAACCGGATCTCCAAAGCATTACACAGAGCCATTCTGTCAGCCTGAACTGCTACCTTGAAGACTAATTCGTGAAAAAAAAAAAAAAAAGAACTTCTGTCTTATTTCAGTCACTTTAGTTTAGGGATCTTTGTGGCAGCAGCTCAGCCATGACTTGGTCACGCAGAAATTGGAATTTATTGAGCATGGACCATGCTCAGCATAAAAAGAGGATTCCAAGGTAAGTTGTCTGTTCCTTGCCCAGAGAGAGCATGCAGTCCAGTGTGAAAGATGCCCGTAGAGTGAGGCCAGGCTGTAACTGAGTCAGTAACAAGGAAAGTGCTCTGGAAACATGGTAGGGGTGGGAGTGGAGAGAAGGGAGGAAATGCTGCCTGCCTACTATGTAACAGTTGTTTTATGTTATTATATCACTGAAGGTTGGGAGAAGTCTATGAAGTATGTTATGTTTCCACTCTAGAGATGAAAACAATGAGTTTCTAGAAGGCTATTTAACTTTCCCAGTGGCAGAGATGAATTTAAACCTTTGAAAAGAGTCCACTCCAATCATGGTTTTATTCATTCTGGACACTTTCAGACTGATCTGAGTCCACTTCTTCTGGACACAGGGGGCCCTTTCCATCCTCCCAAGCCCTCCCTGGTTGGCAGAACCTCCATCAGAGTCAATTAAAGTTAGCTCATAAGCAATTATTAAAACCAGGACCGGGGAGGCTAGAGGAATGAAGACAAGAAAAAAAAAAAAAAAGAATAAGAAAAAAGAAAAGAACTGGAAAGGATTTCACGTCTAAAAGAACAAGGTTGTTGTGTTTTGTTTTGTTTTGTTTTAACAATGTTGGACTTTACCTGAGCCCTGTGCTTGTACACAACAGCTACAGTGAGGAATTCCCCCAAATTTTGTGTTCCTGGGATGGCTAACCACAAAGGGCCTTCCTGCCCTTTCATACTCTGAGATAAGGTCTGTCTCCATCCTGCCTCATGACAGTTTTGTTCATGATGACCCCCTTGTTCACCCACCTCTATAAATCCCAGGTCCCCTTCTTTTTCCTTGAGACATTTCTTATTAACGAACATTCTCCCTATCGCTATTGCAATAATATGGATTGAACCACGTCCTTCGTTGTCCAGCACATTTTGTCCTTCACAGTTTTGATGCTCACTCAAACGGAATCAGATCTCACCTTTGAATGCTTACTTATACCATATCCACATACGGAGACTGTTCCGCCCTCCGTGCTCTCTTCCTCACTTCTGTTCTGGGGACCCAACAGTGGGCCCCGCCCCTGGTTCTACGCTCTGGACTCCTGTCCATTGGTAACACAGTAAGTACTTGACATTGATTCTTCATGAATACTCATTTGACTTCTGGAAATGGCTTCTCTTAGTTTTATTGTCTGACAAATTGGTGTTCTTTGTAAACAGGTTGATGTAAATGTAACAGTTGTAGTGTCATGAAGCAAATCTTTTCTTTATCGGATGAAAGATAACAGAATTGGATTTGTTAGTCTTTTCTGTTTGTCTGTTTGAGCTCAGATCAACTAAGAATTTGCACTCGCTAGGAAGGGAATGGTTCCTTAATATTGACTAGTGAGTTTTCTATTTCTGTGTTTATGCTTGACCCATGGCTAAAATCTTGCACTTGAAGCTATGCGTGCGTCTACATGTTTATGTATCTGTAATTCAAAAAAGCTTTTACCTCTCATCGTGTGAGTATGGAATATTTTCCTACCTCTGGATTGCATGAACAAATTAAATTATAAAATCTCTGATAGGAGTTTGATTCTGATGGACTTAAATGTGCTTATATAAATTAAATATTCCTAGAATTCCCAGAAATTAAGAAAATTAAACCTTAGTTTCCATGTTTAAAAAAAAGGTATTGTTAATATAAAATAACTCAGAAATGTTTGAAGAATTCAAGTTTACATAATTTATGCAAATCTTTGGCAAACGAGACTAGTTTAATAATTTTGGTTTAATAAAAAGAGCTATGTTTTCTCTGAGTTATTAAATATAATAAAAGCATACATTTTTATTCTACTTAGGTATGGGCTTTTGAAACTTATACAGGTTTGGCATTACTTCTACTTCATGTTTAAGATTATGAAAAAATATAGAATTGCATGTAGCCAAAGTGAATCATTGTTCTGAAACTTTAACAATAATTATGGTTTGTAGTGTATAAGCTTGAAGATAATTTCCAAGTTCTCTAGGCAACATAAAACCTTGGATTTATACTGAATTGAGTTGATTAATGAATATTCATTGGATATATATACATCATGTCTAAGTAATATAGAGTATTGAAAATTAATTACTACTCATAATTTTAGCTTTATATACATTTGCCCCTTATTTTTATATGTTGCAGGGAAGCTATATATTTTGGCTTCGTTAATGAGCACGTTCATTTTTTTGCCACTTTGAGACACTATACTATAAAGGATGTGTATGGCTGTAGGGAGTTGTGAGCTTTGCTACTCTGCTGCAAAGGCTGGTATGTGATAGATTGTTCACAGTTATCAGCCTTCTAATTTTTCTGTGGAATACAAGTTACTGTGGTTAAACTTATTATCAGTATATGTGAATGAGATGACAGAGAGAAACAATTTTATATGCAAGGTAGACAAGGTGTGTTTTTGCTAATGAAGAATGAGAGTAGTTTTGTCCTAAACTAAAATGACTGATGGTTGCAGAATGAGAAGGAAGGAAGAGGAGGACCAAATCTAAGTGGATATAAAATCTTACAGAAGTTTTGTGGAAAGGAACTTTCATTTGTTGTGGTCAAATCTCACTAAGATTTGGTGGGCAGATTTGTAAGATTCAGTTATGCTGATGCAAAACTAGAATTTGTTTTTATCTCTGTTAAAATGACAAAACTTTCTTGAATCATTGGTCTGCTCTTGATATGAGGTTTTAAAATGTTATTCTTTACCTTCTGTGTAATCTGCCTAGATAGCAAAGAGTCCATATTTTAACAAAATCACCTTCTATATTTTTATGTTGGTTTTTATTATGTCCTCGATGGTTTAAGAAAACAAAAGCTTCTCACTTGGGAAGGCGCTAAGATTCTTTACAAGGATACCACTTTCTATGTTTATTTTCATGTTTTATTGTTGCTTTGAAATGAGAAGCAAAACGTTGTGTTGCAGGTACCCATGATCCAATGCCTATCTTATACGTTCAGATCTCTTAACAACTTTTGCTTTTTGTTTTTCCAAATTCTAATTTTAAGTGATATCTTTTGCACCTAAAACTGTCTTTGAGATTTCCCAGAGGGTCCTTGGAAAATCACAGAAGATTCATTCTTTCACCTTGTAAAAGGAGAGGTGCTAGAAATAATGCTTATTTGATATGTTATTATTGTTGAATTGCAAGCGAAGAGTTGTCAAGTCGGAAGAGATGCTTAGGCTTTCCTAGGTTAAATTTGTATGGGTCATGTTAATAATACAAATATTTCAGAATTGTGTCATGTGGGAAGTCCCTAGAAATTTGTCAGGCCCTCACTATCTACAATATGCTGGATTTATCAAAGTCCTGGTAATGCTTTGGCTTATATTAGATAACAGTGTAGCATTCGTCATATTTTAGTATTTTTTAAAATGTTACCGTTGTTGCAACTTTATTTCTTTAATTTATATCTAGCATCTTTTAGGGCTGTAGTTTTCCAGTGGAGTTTTACTATCTATGGAGTTTTATTAACATCACTTACCTTTGGAGTTTTATTAACTCCAAACCTTAATAAAACTCCATGATACGTTCTTGATATTTTCTACCTATGTTTGATATCTTTGTGGTATACTATGACTCAGAATTATAATATGTTAAGTATGATGTTTTTGCTTTGTAAAGATTATGTTTATCCATTTTTATAAATTATATATAATATCCACAAATAAAAAATAACAATCATTATATTCATAGATATTTTATCTTGTTTGGCACAGAAACAAACTCCATTGTCACTTGTGTTATTCCTACATGAACACCTATCAAATCTTTTACTTTTGAAAATTGCAAGTAAGTGGTAAATATGCAAACTTTGTCTTGTCTGGGTAGAGATTTAATTATCCCCCCCCCACTCTCTCCTGGAGAAACCCATGTACCAAAAGTAGACTGAATTCTGTTACCTTGATCAAATTGTCAATCATTACCAAAATTTTTAATCCTTTTAGTTTTCTTCAATATCCGGCTACAATTCTCCAAACAAACTTTTTCAATTTTTCTCCCTCCCACCTGACTTAAAGTCACTCAGGACTAAAACCTGACTGCCCAGATCCCTAACAAGACTCTAGGTGACCACTGGCCCTTTCCCCTAGGATCTGAAGAAGCCCTGCAAGCTGGAGCCCAGAAACTTGACATAAGCCTGCAAAGGCTCACCACCACAGCCAACCATTCATGGGCCAGAATTCTCCTTGGAGAGGCTGCATCTGTCCCACTAAGGGAGTCCAGCAAAATGTTGGGTCACACATGCTCTTTTAAACAAGAGGTAGCCAGCACAGTGGGTGATGTCGGCAAGACCATCAACATCCAACCTGGAGAGCTTCAAGAAACTCAGAGTAGCACTGAATAACCAAGAGCTTCCTCCACCAACCTCTTGGAATGAGTTGGACTACTAATCTTCAGAATTCGGCTTCTGGCTCTTTACCTTAATGTTAATAGTTCCCTTTTTCATTTTAAGAATCTTCCTTTTAAGATACGTCGTCTCCAGGACCCCGAAACAACTGATGTCTGTCACCACTTCTCACCAGGTATGTCAACGGATCTTACAGGAATAATACTAACAAGAGTCCTCATGAGACTTTCTCGATCACCTTTGATTCATGGTCACCTTTGAGTTGTTCAGAAAGGAATGCTACTTGTCTTGAACACATGAGGGGAACTGACAATGTTGGGCCATTTCTGGGTCTTGTGCTCCCAGGAAGTTGTGACCGTTAAGAAACCCAACACCATTTGGTGTCTCAGGAGCAGCTAACCACAAAGGACCACCCCACCCTTGCTTATTCCAAGATCCATCTCCATCATCCCTCATGAATCCTGTAAGCCTCATAGATGACTCTCTTGAGCGTCTTCCTCTATAAACCCTAGGCCCCCCTTCCCTTTCTTTCAGCGGTTCCTCAGTAATGAACATTCTCCTTATTGCAATTTCCCGAATAAAGTCATATTCTTGATTGTCTGGTACATTTAGTCTTTCATACTTTTCATTGTTGAGTTCTATCAATTTCTTTGCCTCTCTGAGCCTCAATTTCCTCATCTATCAAAGACTATTCCTTCCACCTCTGAGAAGTGTGAGGATTAAATGAGCGGAGGCATGGGAAAGAACCAAGCTAAGCACTAAGTAAGTGCTCAATAAATATTAGTCCTTCTCCTTAGAGGAAAACAATCCCAAAGCCATAAGTGACCAGAGTGGGAACTAGTTAAAAGATAGGAGTTAAGTCATTGTAACTTTGTCTCTATAAATGGGAAAACACTTCAGAGCAGGTGTCCTGACGTTGAAGTAAACAGCACTGGGCAGGAACACCGTTTTATCTGGGGCAGAAACTATAGCAGTAATCTACGTTGGAAGTGCATCTTCCTTCCCTGTAGGAAGTATGTTGCATATTAGTGCTGAGATCATTAGAAATATAATTTCCCCTCACAACCTAATGACAAGGAGTATCTCAAATGGTAGCTCTCCATCTGCCTTGGAGTGGCTGGGGGGCTGGGTGCCTACACTGTGGGTTTGCTATTTCCAGGGAGGTCCTGGTGGCTTTGTCTGGCAGCTGGAAGGACCACATGTGTCGCTTATATTCACATCTCGGGCCAGAAGAACATAGGTCTAAAAACAGGTGAAGAGCAAAATTTCTGACAGCGCTTTATGGGTTTTTCCATAATTCTCCTAGTTCCGTGTGGAGCCCTTTCTAAGTCTGCTGGCAGGGAATGACAGCTTCTAACCATACTTCAAGATTACTGGAAAGGAGAAATGCTGAAGAAACTAAGGTCATTACATAGAAGTTTACAAGTGAGAGAACAAAGTCACTACTTGACAATTCAATTGGAAACTCAAATCATAGCCGTTAGCATTCACAAAATACCAGTTTTAGATACACAAATGCAAAGTAATCAGAAAAACATTTGCTCTTGAAAAGTGATCACCATGGTGCTTTGCATTAAACCGTAATCAGCCTGAATGTAAAATGAGCAAATTCTAAGACCTGGAGATTTTAACCTCTGAAAAGAGAGACTGTATTTGGAGACCTTGACAAAATATGGCTCACTTATTAGCTGCTTTATCTTACCACTCTGTGGTCCTCAGTAATGTTGTTTTTTTCACACTTCCAATTTTCCCTCCCCACCAATGTCTTTTGATTTAAATCTTACCCCATCAGGGTCAAATTACCCAGTAAGTACAGGCATGCACAGTGCCTAAGTCCCATAGAACTGTTTTAATTTCCTTTAAAATCAGAAAGAAAAAAAAAAAGAGGGGTGCCCGGGTGGCTCAGTCAGTTAAGCGTCCGACTCTTGATTTCAGCTCAGATCATGATCTCAGCGTTGTGAGATCAAGTCCGACATCAGGCTCTGCACTCAGTGGAGAGTCTGCTTGGGATTCTTTCTCCCTTTCTGCCCTCCTTATGCTTGCAGGCACACGCACACTCTTTCTCTAAGATAAATAAACACAATCTTTTTTAAAAATCAGAAAAGAAAGAACTCTTAGGTCAAAGAAAAAAATTTTAATATACAGTATTAATATATTCATCTTTATGCCAATGCATAGAATATAATTTAAGATTATTTTTTTATGGAGGAGGTGCCCATGAAAACCAGTGTACCTAGGACCCACAAGTCATAGTGCTGCTCTGAGCAGTTGTGTCTGTTTGTAATTTAAAAGTGCTCTTAATCCCTTAGAGACACAGAAACTCAAGGGCTACACTTGTTTTGTACTAAGCTAAAGCCAGCAAGGCCCAGGGACAACTTTGCAGGCCACCAGCCTCCGGGCTGGGGACCCTTGTCATTTGCAAGAAGCATCTTGCATCTGTGGGTTTCAGAAGCTGCCCCCTGCCCCAGTGGCTTACCCTGGCTCCGAGCATGGGCTCCTGGCCATCCTCAGCCGCACTGTGAGGCTTTTGGAAGGTAATAACATTTTACTTTGGCAGGGACCATTAGAAACTCTGATTTGGGGGGCACCTGTGTGGCTCAGCAGATTAAGCAGCTGACCTTGGTTTTGGCTCATGTAACGATCTCAGGATCCTGGAATCAAGCCCCGGGTCAGGCTCCCCACTCAGTAGGGATTCTGCTCGAGGATTCTCTCTCTCTTTCTCTCCCTCTGTCCCTCCCATTGCTCTCTCTGTCTCTCTCTCTCTCTCTCAAATAAATAAATAAACCTTTAAAAAAAAAAGAAACTCTGATTTTGCTGTTACTGAGGGACCAGAGTTTTGACTAAACTTACCACTGTTTAAAGCAAAAGTCAAGTTATGTAGTCCAGTGTAGGATTTTCTTCCTCATTTGCATGAATTTAAATTTTAAAATGTATGTAATACAAACCCTAAAAGACAATCCTATAACTTACTAATGACCTTTAAGATGATGATAAAGTCATGTGAAAAGAAATAGCCAAACTGGCAAGTCGAGTCTATTTACTAATTCAGTATTTGAGTATCAAGCCCCACGCACATACCGGGCATCCGTCTCCTTCTTTGGTGAGCAGCGCCAGTCAGCGCATGCACAGTCGGCTTCCTCTCCCCTGTATTTTCTCAAGGAGCACATTAACCTGATATAGTAGCAGTGACTACCATTTTGGGGCCCCTGCTAGGTGTCATACCCCTTCCATAAATTATACCTGAATAATATGCTGCAAGGTATATTATGCTGCAAGGTAAATAGCAACACTTTTATTTTATTTTATTTTATTTAAGAATTTATTTATTTATTTGACAGAGAGAGACACAGCGAGAGAGGGAACACAGGGGGCAGTGGGAGAGGGAGAAGCAGGCTTTCCCGCTGAGCAGGGAGCCGGATGTGGGGCTTCATCCCAGGACCCTGGGATTATGACCTGAGTCAAAGGCAGACGCTTAATGATTGAGCCACCCAGGCACCCCAACATTTTTATTTTAAAGACCAGAAACGGAGCTCTCAGTCAGTGGAGCATGAGACTCTTGATCTCGGAGTTGTGAGTTCAAGCCCCACATTGGGCACAGAGAGTGCTTAAAAATAAGATGTTTTTAAAATTTAAAAAAAAACATTTTTAAAGATTTATTCATCTATTTATTTACTTATTTTAGGGAGAGAGAGTGTAAGCAATGGGAGGGGCAGAGGGAGAAAGTGAATCCTTAAGCAGACTCCCCACTGAGTGTGGAGCCTGATACAGGGCTCGATCTCATGCCCCTGAGATCATGACTTGAGCTGAAATTCAGAGTCAGCTGCTCAACCGAAGGAGCTACCCAGGCACCCTACTTAAAAATAAAATCTTAAAAAAAACAAAGACCAGAGAAGAATTGGGTAACTTGTTAACTAAAAGGAGCTGGAAGTGTTGTAGAAAACTCTGACTCTGCTCCGTCTGACATGCGGCCTTGGGTTCCAGATGCTTACTCGTGGCTGCCAACACTGAGACATTCAGAATTCAAGATGGAAATGAGCTTTGCAGGTAGAGACAGCGCAGGGGGCCTGACAGGGGGCTCCAGGGCTGGCCTCAAACTGAGGGGACCTCTCAACGCCATCCACAGGACAGGCGGCCGCCTCGGACCCTCTTTGACTTTCCTCCCAGATGAGGCGCATCTCAGCCTCCGGAGGCTGGGTCACACAGCTGGCTTACCACCAGGGCCCTTCCCGGGCCTCTCTTCTCTTCCGGCTTCAGCTCAAACCCCCGCCCCTTCCGAGACAGTCTTCCTCACAGCCCCCAGCCTGGCCTTTCCCTCTGCCATCTCCCTCCGTTGCCTCCGGAAGTGGGGGAATCTTATGCTTTGTATTATGTGGGAAGAAAGATCAAGCTCACGTTCTTGTGGGTTTCAGTTCTCAGAAATCCAAATGAACAGTGAAGAAAAGTATAGACTGTGCCCGACCATCATTTTCCCCATTTTCGAAGCCCTGATCTGAAATCACCTTTCCAGGTCTGAGGAGGCCTGTGGCTGGTATGTACTAGTGGCCACCCAGCCCAGTGACAGATTGTCCACTGCTCTCAAAGGTCTTAGTTTCCCCTTTCTCTCTGGGTTTCAGGGGAACGCAAGCTCTTCTTGAAAACTATGTTGCAGCCTGACTGAGGAAGGTCATGCATTTGGAACAGTCCTCTTGGTACCAAACCGCTCCTAGAGACTCTTCCAGCAGAGCCTGGGCGCTCAGAAACCTGTTGGCCTTTGAACATGGATGTGTGAAGTCAGTTAAGAATCAAGTGCAAGTTCATGTCTTCTCTGGTTCTTTTTATGTGTGCTCTTTACATCTTACCCACGAGACTAAATTCTTGGTGGGCAGGGATGAGTTTTCATTTATTTTTTGTCAGAGTCCTCCTCTCTTTCGCTTGCCGGCGCTCAATATGTGTTTAGTAAGTGTTTTGTGCAGTGAGAGGGGAGGATGAGCTTATTTTACATTTACTGCAACCCCAGCTCAGGGGTATACCTTCTCCTGGATCTGAGGAACAGGCAAACAAAACACAGTGTACGTAGGAAAACCTATTCCTAGCCGAACTAGTTCTCTCCTGCACCTGCAATCTCTGCTCAGTGGAGACCATGGTCTCTTTACTGGAGCTGACGGCAGCTCTGAAAGAAAAGGAAAATGGGTAACAGTTCTGGGTTTAAATTCCATCAAGAGAGGAAGAAAGAAAGGAAGGAAGGAAGGAAGGAAAGAAGGAAGGAAAGAAGGAAGGAAGGAAGGAAGGAAGGAAGGAAGAAAGGAAGGAAGGAAAGAAAAGGAAGGAAGGAAGGAAGGAAGGAAGGAAGGAAAGAAAGAAAGAAAGAAAGAGAGAGAGAGAGAGACAGAGAAAAGAAAGACAGAAAAGAAAGAAAGAAAGAGAAAGAAAAAGAGAGAGAGAAAGAAAGGAACGAAGAAAGAAAAGAAAGAGAGAAAGAAAGGAAGGAAGGAAGGAAGAAAGAAAAAGAAAGAAAGAAAGAAAGAAAGAAAGAAAGAAAGAAAGAAAGAAAGAAAGAAAGAAAGAAAGAAAAAAGAAAGAAAAGCAAGCCAGCATTGGGTGCTAATAATGTGAGAAAAAAAAGCAGAGGACGTTTTAAGAAATGCACCGCCCCCCCCCCAACTCCCTGTTCCCAACCAGGCTGTCTGTCTTTGTCCACATTAAGCTTGCTCCTACTGATCCTGAGTGAGGTTATTAAGATTGACTGACCTACAGTTCGGGCGTGCGTGGAGATTCTGCTACGTTGCACTAATTTGTGTTCCATCGAGCCCCAAATAAGCTTAGGGCACATGGCAAATTGGATTTCGGGAGACAATGGAACTTGGAACAGGCAAAACCCAAATAAATGATGTTTACTGCCCTAGAGAAAAGACGTTGCTTTAGTCCTTGTGTGCGGACTTGCTTACTTTCATCTCTTGAAGGGTGGCTTATCTCAGTGGGAAGGGTGAGCAGTGGGGGGCATGCCCTTCTCTTGTGAGGGTGGGACAGCCTGTCCAGCCATCTCTCAAGAAGACCTGTCTGTCTCACATCCTCGGACCTACCCTTTCTCCACATCCCCTCCACATCTCCTCAGGTATGTCTCCTTGTGTCCATAGATCCTTGGCATTAGCAGGGTCAGTAAGACGATACCAGCCTCAGAACTGATGGAGCTTAAGTTAAGTATCCACAGAGCTGACCAACTGGCATAGCCCAAAGCTACACAGAACTGATTTTTAAATCTTCAAAAATCAGAGCAAGGGCTGTTGACCTGCAGCAGTGGGGGTCAGGGAGGCATGGTGGTAAATAATTCAGAGCATCTTGCTTAGAACTCAAATCCCTTTGCCAGCACCTCATATCAGTTTCCTTCTTGTTTCTTGACACCTTGGCATTTATTTGTTTGTTTATTTATAATTTAATTAATTAATTTATTTATTTAAAAAATTTTTTTACAGTAGACTCCATGCCCAGTGTGGAGCCCAATGTGGGGCCGAACCCATGACCCTGAGATCAAGACATGTGCTGAGATCAAGAATCAGATGCTGAACTGACTGAGTCACCCTGGAGCCCCCTTTGGCATTACTTTTAAGCAAATAATACATGAGTGGCAAAAAAGTAAAAATATTCAAAAAAGTTGATGGTGAAAAGTGGGGTTGTTTCCCATTCTTGTAGCTCCGCCTACTTTCCTTCTCTTAAGGTTATGGCCATTACCCATTCCTCCTGGGTCCTGCCGGTCCTTATCTATGCATATGCAAAAACACTTGTATATGCTTCTTAGTCTCTAAAAATGCAAATGAATGGACTGTTTTACACTCTGATTTTCTTCATTTAACAGTACATGATGTCCTGGAGATTAGTTCATGTCAATCCCTACTGAGCAGTCTCATGACTTTCTTTAATAGCCATGTAGTATATTGAATTATAAAAATGCATCATAATTCTTTTAAAAGTTTTCTATGAATAGTGAGATAGTGTCTAACAGGTTGCTTTTACAGACAATGTTATCAGGAATAACTGTGTACATATCATCCACATGTGTGCTGGTATATATGGAATAAAGTCCTAAAAGTAGAATTGCTACACAAAAAGATACATGCTTTATAATTTTGGTATATTTTGCCCGAGTGCTTTCAATAGAGATTTTTCACTATTTACATTCCCACCAGCTCTGTACTTGCTACTCTGTATGGTTGTCCCTACTACTCTGTATTGTTGCCAACATCATGTTTGCAAACATTCTCACCTTTTATCATCTAAATGGTAAACAAGGAAAACATTGTTTCAATTTTCTTTTTTTTATGAATGAGGTCACATAATTCATTTTCTAATTTATTAATACCTATAATATTTTCTTCTTTATGCTTTTTGGATGTTATATTGTTCTTTCTTTACCTTCTTTTTTAAAATTTTTATTTTTATTTATTTATTTATAAGATTTTATTTTATTTCACAGAGGGAGAGAGATCACAAGTAGGGAGAGAGGCAGGGAGAGAGAGAGGAGGAAGCAGGCTCACTGTTAAGCAGAGAGCCCAATGCGGGCCTCGATCCCAGGACCCTGAGATCATGACCTGAGCCGAAGGCAGAGGCTTTAACCCACTGAGCCACCAAGGCACCCTTTTTAAAAAGTTTTTTTTAAATTTTATTTATTTATTTGAGAGAGAGAGAGAGAGAGAGAGAGATCATGAGCAGGGGAGAGGGGCAGTGGGAGAGGGAGAAGCAAACTCTCCACTGAGCAGAGAGCCTGATACGTGGCTCCATTCCAGGACCCCGGGATCATGACCTGAGCCGAAAGCAGACGCTTAACAACTGAGCCACCCAGGTGCCTCTCTTTATCTTCTTGATTTAGATTTTTATTTTTATTATTTCATATTTATTAACATCACTTTTAAGGTATATTTTCTTTATTGTTAAACTATTACATAAGTCTAATTTCTCTTCTTGTTTTTTGGCATAAATGTATATTTGCTGAGCACTACTCATAGATTCTGACAATGTTTTAATTACTGTTATTTTGTTGGTGAAATGTGACTTCAGGTTTCTTCTTTGAACTAAGAATTGTATAAGAGAAAGGCTTTCTTATTTTTTCCACTTCTGCTAATTGACTTCTATTGCATTGTAATCAGAAAATATTGACTATCCTCATCTACATTTTGGAATGTATGGAGACTTTCCTTGGGTCTAAAAATAGTCGATGTTTAAAAACATTTCTTGGGATCTTGAAAAAAATGATAGTCTCAGTTTTCACCACAGTTGTGCATATGTTAGAATTCTGTATTATAGAATTCTGTATTATATACGAATTCTGTATTATATAACTCTAAAATTTTATACGCACAAACACAATTATTTTAGTCAGGGCTCTCCAGGGAAACAAAGAAAGACTTATTTTAAGGAGTCAGCTCATGTGAGTGTGGAGGTCTGGCAAATCCCAAATCTGCAGGGCAGGAGGAGGCTAGAGACATAGCTGGAGTCCAAGGGCTGCCTGCTGGCCAAATTCCTTTTTGTCAGGGGAGGTCAATTTTTGTGCCATGATGGCCTTCAACTGATTAGCTGAGACCCACCCTCATTTGGGAGGTTAATCTGCTTTCCTCAAAGTCTACTGATTTATATGTTAATCTCATCTGAAAAATACCTTCACAGAAACACCCAGAATAAGGTTTGACCAAATATCTGGGCACCATGGCCCAGTCAAGGTGACACAGAAAAGTAATCATCACAAATACAAATGTATGTATTGGAGTTGAATACATTGTGTCCTAACATTCACTTTTCTATCCATATCTTCATATAAGACACCGATCTTCTATGGCTGCAATAGTATCTTCATTATCTTTAATGAGTGAATAGCATTAGAGGACTTTCTCTTCCTCCTCTTTCTCTCCCTCTTCCACATCAATTTCCATCGACTATGTAATTTTTCTTACTGTTTAACTTCCGATTTTCCATATACTTATATACCTATGGCTTGGTTTAGCAGCTTCTAACTGCAAAAGACAAAGTAATCAATTCTTACATTATCTTGCACCATTTGTCCTCACTTCGCTTCCTAAGCTTTGCTAGTTGTTTCGTCCCTGTGACTGTCAGGGTTTGGGACATTTCAGTCTGTTCTGCAACTCTGATGTCCACATCTGGTTGGGACTCTAACTTAAAGTTAAGGATTCATTGCTCATAGCTAACTTTTGGGCTAGTTTTCCCATTTATTTCTTAATTTCTCCTACAGTCCTCAAGAAGTACTCAAGGTAAGTATTCTCTGAGGTCTAGCATGCTCATAAGAGCTTTTCCTGATGGCTTTATATTTGAACTAATTTTAACAGAGTATAAAATTCCTGGGTCACATTATCCCTCAAGGACTTTGAAAGTATTTGTTGCATATATATTTTGTTTGTTTGTTTTTCCATTGCTTAGACCACTTATCACTTAGTCTGCTCTTCATTCAGCCCATTTTATTCTGTTTAGGTGATACCATCTTCCTGTCTAGCTGCCCCAAATATTCTTTATCCTAAAAGTCTTGTCATTTTATCAGATTATCTCTGCTGTTGGTCAATGGGCCAGTTTGCCTTTTTGATAGATGGAGCCCAATTTTCTTTAATTATGGTAAAGTTTTATTAACTATCCCTTTAACTGTACCTGTTTTTTCCCTTTATATGGATTATATTCTTTTGGGTCACAAATATGTGGATCTGTCATTTTTGGTCTCTCTGTTCCTCTTTAAGTATTTATGTACTTTGAGTTCCTTTTTAAACATTTCTATTCCCCTTTGTTTGCTGCGTCTCTGTCCCGCTCTTCATGCCCTCGCTGGGCTTTCGACAGGGTTTTTTTTCCCATTTGTGGTACTTCCAATTTGGTTTTCCTCGTGTGATTGATTTTACTCTTTTTTTCCTTTGCCAGATCATATTTCATCCAGTTCTGCTTCTTGCCATGTCTCTGAACTTCTCCTTCTCTGCTGTAAAGTTTTGCTTTTACGGAGGCCATCATTTCGCTATCGCTATTTTTGGTCAGATTTTTCTTCTGCTCGAGGACAACAGCTATTTTGTGCAAGTGTTTTCAACTGCTTTTGCTTTTCCTATTGCCTCGATCTTTTTTTTTTGTTTTTATCCCTCCTTGTAGTTCCTTATGGTCTTGGAATTACTTCTTTACATGAATAATCGTCTTTGAGTTAGTGGGGTCCTTTCGGGGCCAGCTGTTGGCAGAAGATTCGCGGCTGGGAGGACCAGAGCCCCCTCCAGGCCACAGGCGTCTTCCTTCTGACAGCACTGTGTCAGCGTGACCGCCTTCCTCCAGCCAAACTAGGTTGGCCCAGCAGGATATTCCCAATTTAGAGTCTCTCTCTTTCCTCCTGCCATCCTGGTAGACTGCTTCTTGCAAATGTGGCAAGTCTGTGTGATTCCTCATTTAGCTCCACCTTTCCAACTTCTCAAGGCTTTGTCCCAAAAAGAATCTATGGAAAATCCTACTGCTGCACTGTGGTTTGCCCCTCGCGCCGTGCGCCTGCTTTCACAGCTCTTTCCTGCTGGCTTTGCCAAGGATCGAAAGCCCTGGACAGCCTCTCTCAGGCCTTCATGCACCCCGTGAGACCTTTCCTGTAATTTGGGAACTCGCCTCTGAATTGTGGTTTGGGTTACCGTTTCCTAATTTCATCCATGAGGCAGAAATTCTCTTTCTTCTTTGCTTTTTTCAAGGTTTCTTATGAAGAGAGGGGCGCACCATCAAACCGGAAGTGTTCTTCATAGCAGATCTGTGTGTTTGGCCTCCAGAAGGGATGGGTCCCAGCCAGGCTCTGGGATGGTCCCCAAGATCTCTGCCTCTGGTACTCACACCTTGTGCAATTTCCTTTTCGATCAGGGCAGGACCTATGACTTGCTTCCACAAAAATAATACGGCGAAGATGATAGGATGCTATTTCCAAGATTATGTTACATAATATTGCAAGCTGTCATGCCAGGAGACCCTTGCGGTGTTTGATGAAGCAAGAGACCATGCACTAGAGGCCCACATGGCAAGGAACCAAGGATGGCTTCTAGCCAAAAACCGTCTAGGAACTGAGAATAGCCATGGGTCAACAGCTGGCAAGAAACTGAGGCCCTCGGTCCTGTACCCCAGAAGGACCTGAATCCTGCCAGCCACCATGGGAACTTGAAAATGGCTCTTTCCTTAATCAAGCACTGAGATGAGACCACACTCCAGGCAGGCACCTTGACGGGAACCTTGTTAAGGACTCAGCCGATCCATATCCAGATTTCTGACCCAGGGAAACTGTGAGACAATAAATGTGTGCTGCTCTCGCTGCTAAGCTTGTGGGGGTATTGTCGTCACACACAAACAGATAACTAATACGACATGTCAAGTCTGTGTTGGAAAGACCACGGTTGGCAGTCCTCCAGGTTCTGGAAGAGAGCCACACATCTGCCCACACGAGGCTCATCGCTTCGTGCTGAAGAACATTAATCTTGCAGTCGGATGGATGTGTGTTCACGTACCAGGCCTATCCTGGGTTATGTGGGTGCTCGGTCAGTCAGCAGCTGTGTGGTCTGGGATGAGTTGCTTCATCTACCTGAGCTTCAATTCCCTCCGTTTTTAAATATGAGTGTTAGCTGGGCTTATATTCTCTGGGTGAGCAGGAAGCTTATAAGAGATTAATAAAACAGGGCACCTGGTGGCTCAGTTGGTTGAGTGTCTGACTTTGACTCAGGTCATGATCTGGGGGTCCTGGGATTGAGACCTGTGTCAGGCGCCCTGCTCAGCAGGGAGTCTGCTTCTCCCTCTCCCTCTGCCCCTCCCCCTACTGATGCTGTCTCTCTCTCTCTCTCTCCCTCAACTAGGTAAAATCTTAAAAAGACAGAGAGAAAGATTAACAAAAGGAAATGCTTTACATCATTCCTGGCACAAAATAAGTGCTCAGTGAATATCCGTCTTGCTGTCCCGGAAGCACTGTGAATTAAAAGTTTCTGGCGGCCGCACAACCACCACAAGATTCCAGGGTTTGAGTTTTGTTTTTTCCTCAGGTAAGTTTGCTATAGCAGAAGGAGCACTGGACTGGGAGTCAGAATTGCTGGATTTCAATCCTCTCTGTGCTACTGCTAAGCTGGGTGACACTGGGAAGTCATTTCATCTCTCTGGGCCTACTTCTTCACCTGAAATGAATAGTGCTTGTTCCTGCTTATGTTGTGAGGGTCCAGGGAATGGGTGTCTGCCAGACACTTGTGAGCAGTGATAGGGGACACAAGAGCATTAATAACAATATATTATAAAACGGGAATTAAACTCTTAGAGGGGGGGCGTTTACAAGGATGCCTCGTGGCCTCTGTGGCTGAGCCAGGACAGGAGCTCACGCTGTGCACTCAGGAGGGGTGCAGGTGTGGTACGGTGGCTGAAAGCATGAATTCTAGAGCAGGACCGCCTGGATTAAAATCCTCCTCTGCCACAGAAGGTTGAGGCCTAGGGAATTACTTACCTCTCTGGGCTTCCACCTCCCGAGCTATAAAATGAGCATAAAGAGTTACCACTTGCTTCAAGTGGTATGCTGCTCCAAGCAAATGTGCCAATGCATTTTTGCACTCTGAATCCGAAATCTTAGAAAAACTCCTCCAGAGTATGTGCTCAGTGACTAGCAGCTGCCATTATTGTTCTCGAAGACTCCTTTGTCATTAGGGAGTGGAAGATGTCAGTCTGTCCCATTACTGTTATGTTTCTCTCATTTCTACGCTCTTGGTGGGGGAAGTTTGGGTTTTGTTCCAATTCAGCCATCTGGCACTTCCTGTTTGTCTCCTTGTGGGGATTCCACAGCAACTGATTAAGGGAGAACTGATTTGGACCAAATCAAGTGTAATAAAGGACATTAAAAACTACTTAAATTCAATTTGTGACTTAGTCTGCTCTCTTGAAATAAGATACGACTAATAAAAGATTTAAAATTGGGAGGGGGAAGAAGTTACAAAGATGAATGTGCTCTGCAGCTAAAAAAAAAAATAGAAGTTCATTGTCTTAGGACAAAATGGCATAAATTTCCCCAAATATTTCGATTACATGAGCTCACTCCCTTTATTGGAAGTGACTGGGTAACGAGATATTTAACTTCATTGAAAACAGATTCCCTTTAGAAGATAATTTCTTCATTATCCTCAGAGGCTCTGGAATCTGCTGTTAGATTCAGAATTCAATTTTGAGTGACTTAGGGAATAAAACCTTTATAACTTTCTTTTCTAAATTATGGAAGTTCAAAGACTGAACACGCCCTTTAAACTAATCTATTATTATAACATCTCACAGTATATCACACATTAGAAACTAATGATTTTTCAATAAATTTAACTTACTACTTATTTTTAGAGGATTTTTCTAAAATATTTCAGGAATTACGGTCTTATCTTTTTGGTTTTTGTGTAATTACGTTCAGGTTGGTTTATAAGTAGAGTAAAATCGCTGACCGTGACCATGAACACTACTGGGCACCTATAGGGATAGCTCACTAAATCCTTCAGTAGCCTGTGAGGTAGGTGTGAATTTCCTTATTTATATGAGACTCTGATAGGTTATCCAGCGTCATGGGACTGGAATAAACTCAACTCTATTCAAATTCTAAGCTCTCGTTCTTTCTACCATAGAAGCCACCCACCTACCATTAAGCAACGTCTAATGACATGGCACCCCACCCCAGGACACAGATGAATAGCCCAAGTCCAGAGGAGAAGAAGGGGCTGGTCCGGACCCCACTCTGAGCTGGCAGCTGGCGGCTTGCTCAGCAGACAGATGTGGGATTTCCTTCCTTCCCCGCATACTAGTGATATGAGTGTAGATCATGTCTTTAATCTCCTTGAGCTTCAGTTTTCTTACCTGTCAAATGAGAACAAGCTTTTATCATCAGGATGTTCTGAGGGCTAAATGAGCTTATTATATGTCGAGTATTTAGCACTAGTGCCTGGCATAGGGGACGTGATCAATTAGAGGTAGCTGTTTTCAGTGACATGAGTAATACTAATGGGAAATGGAACTTAGCCCCGTGAGTTCTGATAAAGGACTTGTTCTAATTTGTCATCAGCCTAGTCCAATTATATAAACATACCAACTTTATGACGGGTGCGCTGTATCCTACCTACGTATTTCTTTAAACAGATGAGCCTTGATTTAGGCTGCACTCACTTGCAGGTAGAATGTCCCTACACCTACCTGCCACGGACGAAGCTTTCCTCCAGATACAGCCTGATGCTGTTATTTCCTGGCACTGGCCACTAATTTCCCCGGCCTCTTGAGAAATTTGGAGTTGTGCTTTTGCTCTCTGTAGCCTCCTGGGACCCCACCCTACTGTTCCTTCTGATGAGTCAGCCCTGGCAGGTCCATGTTCATTACCGATTGTCCATGTTCATTACTGATTCCCTAGGTTCTCTGGGAATCAGGGGGCCTATTAATTTGCCTGCAACCCCGCTGCCCAAGCCCCGCCTCCTTTCTAGCCCTCGCTGCCCCCTACAGCTCTCTGATCATATCACAGTAGCTCTTAATTGTCCACGGCTACCTGTCTTTCTTTTTCTCTGTGAGCCAAGCTCAGCTGTGGATCCCTTTGTACCAATTGTTTATTTAACACACCTCCCATTTGTCATGGGTTTCCCTCTGCACGGTTCTTTCCTTCTATGCTGGGGCAGATGTACCTAAAAATCCTTATCGTTCTCTTAATCCCTCCTGTGCATGGTCCCCCCACCAGCACCGTATCCTTATCTTCCTCTGGAAGCTTTTCCTGACACAGCAGATTCTTACCTTGCTGCCTTTGATTTTCCTAAGTACCAATGGTTGTTTAACCCCTTGAGAGCGGATGCTTTATTTACAAAGCCATGCAGGTTTCTCCCTATTTATCTCATGCTCCTGCTTCCATTCATCTGACATTGGTTTGAAAAGAACTCTCTTGTTCTTACCCAAGTGTGTCTTTAAAGGAGATTCTAGAACAATATCGCCCACATCTGTTCCAGGTCAGGCGCATCTCCCCTCTCTCATCCCCGTCTATTCTGCGTCCTCACCAGTTTGCAGTACTGCTCCTAAACCCTCTGGAATTTCAAACTACGGTGGTGACAAGGAACTCACCGTTCTGCCAGAAAGCTCTACTTGTTTTTCAGTGTGCGTTTCCATTTCAAGTCTTACTCTGCCTTGAATTTTTCCCTGATGCTGACTGAGAGTCGCAGGGATACTTTGTATCCGACCCTCGGATTTTGGTATTGGACAGATTGTTCTGCATCATACTGTGTACTCTTCCTATTGTGTTCTTTTCCTGCCTTAATTGTTTCATTTGTGCAGCTTCGCACTCCTGACACGTGCGTTAAATGACTTGCAGGCAGAGCCACCAATGCTCAGACAGTCTTCATGTTTCCACCTTCATCTACTAGATTCCTTCGTGGACATCAGAAGGCCCCCAGGAACCTGCCTTCAAAAGATTCCTAGGTCTTTTCCCAGCCCAGCTGAATGAGGAATTCCAGACATGGGGACATAACATCTGTCGTTTGAATGAGCTCTTAGGGTCTTATGAAGTCACCCTAAGTTTGCTAACAACTACGTTTGGAGATGCCTCTGAAACATCTTTAAGATTTCTCTTCTTTTCCATTCTTACCGCCTTTGAAGCAAGGTCCGTGTCCCCCAAAGCACACATGTACATACACACACACACGCCTCTTTCATTTTAATTTAATATATGAACACCAAACAAATATCATGAATACTTAGCATGTGCCAGACACTGTGGCAGGTGGTGAGAGGAGCAGACCTTGACCTCTGTCCTTGAGGAGCTGACAATAGAAAGGAAGGCACACAAAGGCGCCCCGCACTTAACGGGAGGCTATGAACAAAAATGAGGCTGGAAAGCTAGCCGGCCTTGAATTTGTGCCTGGAACTCAGATATGAGAGGGGAAGGCTCTCTGTCCAAGCTGTCCCAGCAATGGCAGGTGTGCAGTTAACTTGTCTTCAATTTCAGAGAGGGGGAGACTCATCCAAGCAGGCAAGCAGACAGACAGACAAAGGAAGGACATCAGTGCTCGGTTATTTTCCATGGGGCCAGCATTTCCTCCCTGACCCAGGCCCACGAACGGGCCCCCTCCATGCAGGAGTGCACCCCAACAGGCTTGGCTCAGGATAGCAGCACAGCCGGCACCGCAGGTGTCACGACTGGCTGCGGCCTCTCAGCAGGTGCCTGGCCCAGAAAGAACCGTCCTCGGATGTACTCAGGGCCCAGGCTTGGGACAGACCGTCAAAACACGTGTCTCCAGAACAAATTTCCGAGGCAGTGACAGTACTGATTCACGACAGCCCGTGGATACATGGAGGTTGGCGATTTCCACTGACCTCCCCAGCAGTCTCGCTTCTCGAAACAGAGCCTGTCATTTCAAAACATCTAACACTTGAAAACAGCTTTTACTGTGGTGGTGCCATGGCAACGAAACAAGGCTTTCCCCCTTTTGCACCAAACAAGAGTGCGAGCTGTTGGACTAGCGGGCAGAAGCAGTCTGCAGTTCAGAACGGAGGACATGCACGTAAATTGGCAGGGTCCCTTCTGCCCCTGCAAATCGACAGAGTTGATTTTCAGCCTCTGTCTCTCGTGCCGGGAGCCTTGAAACGTGGCGGGAGCATGAATTCGGGGCAGCTGGCTTTTCTTCCCCCGTGTGTCCCCATGTGTCCGTCACGTGAACATTCTTTTCTGGTGATGTGGGGACTGTTTATGCTAATGCCTTGGCTGTGGGTGACATTTTGATCGGACAAGTGCTCCTTAATCTCCTGGGCATTTTTCTGAGTCCTACTCATCACCTTCTCAGGCGGCAGACTCCTTTGTAGTATGGGAGGCTTCGAGGAGACCAGCATTTTCCAAACCTGGTTGTACATTAAAAGAGCCTTGGCGGGGTGGGGGGGGCATGGTAAAAATACAGATTCGAGAGACCCATCCAGACCTACTGGTCCCAAATCCCCCAATGGAGGGACCCAGCAAACTGGCTCTTTCAGCTGCAGCCTGGTCATTTCAATGTAGGCAATCCTGTCCCTGGCACTGAGAACCCCCAGCTCAGACACTCCCCAAGGCCTTCTAGCTTTGCTGTGTGTGGATTCAGGATCTTCTTACCCCCTCCCTGCTCCTAATTGCAACCCCACCACTATGACTGTGCACAAAGAACCTGTCAGTCTCTTTCTTCAGTGACTCCTTGGGGTGCTAGCAGGTCAGAGAGTTTTGTGGCCATTCAGCAAATGAGCCTTTTGCTCCAGTGTATGGTGGCTCGTCAGCACTGCTGTCAGATTGTTGGGTAATGGTGGTTCCTTCTAGAATAATAGGGTGCCTTTGTATAGCCCTTAAAGCTCATTTCCAGGCACTTGTGCACACTTTCCTATGGGACTAGAATCGTGAGCCATTTCTGTCTGTCCAGCTGTGTGAGTTGGAATCCGCAGGGCGGGCAAACATGAGAAGGAGGTTGACCTGGGAAAATTTGTGGCAACAAAATCGGACAAGGGCTGAGAAGCATCTTTCTGTCTATAAATCCTCCAGTCCAGTGTTTCCTGCTGAGTCAAGCAATCTCGTAGGCATCCAAGAGACTAAGAGTTATGCCAGGTGAGAAAGAAGAGTCAGCTGATTTCCTATCTGTGGACGGATGAGCAGTGTAGGGAGGCAGGAGAGCAGAGTAGCTCAGGGGCGCCTGGGTGGCTCAGTCGGTTAAGCGTCTGCCTTCAGCTCAGGTCATGATCCTGGGGTCCTGGAATCGAGTCCTGCATGGGGTTCCCTGCTCAGCAGGGAGTCAGTTGCCTTCTCCTTCTGACTCTGCCTGCTGCTTCCCCTGCTCGAGCTCTCTCTCTTGCTCACTCTCTCTCTTTCTCTCAAATAAATAAATAAAAATCTTAAAAAAAAAAAAAAAGGAGAGCAGAATGGCTCAGACCAGGGCCCCTGAGGCAAGACAGTCCTGCCCTCAAATCCTGCATCCCTCACTTACCAGACCGACTGGCTTAGAGAATTCTCTAGGGACTGATTTTCCCATCATAAAATATAGATGATAATAGTCCTGTGGCATAGGGTTATTTCAGAGGTTAAATTTAAAAATCTGTTAAAGCACTCTAGCATCTAGAAGGCCTGACATACAATAGGTGTTCAGAAAATGCGACCATAGAGCTAATGTGAGTCTATCTAAATATAAACTGTAGTGTAATTAGTTTTCATATCTGTCATTGCTCCCCTTACAGTGCTCCTCTGAGCGACAACATCTCCCGTATCTGCCAGTTGCGGGCCTTCCGTCTCACGGATAGAACCGGAAGAACCCATCCTGCCCACCTCTTTTTCATTCATCATGAAGCCCACACCCTTCCCTCTGCTTACAACATTATTGATTTGGCTCTACCTGTGTGTGGGAGCCCGCCCATCTCCTGAGTACGCCCCTGGCACCTTGATAGCCTTGAGGTATTTGCCAAGTCTCCTTAGGAAATCACCTCCTAGCCAGCCAAGGCTTGCTCCCCTTCTGCCAAAGCGAGCTCTCTTTTCATTGATTTCAACTAGGTTTCACTTTCTAAGCGCGGCCTCTGCTCGCTAGCATTGTTAGCTTATAGGATTGCCATGACAACGAAATGAAATGATGTTCAAACGTACTTAGCACAGTTCCCAGCATGTGGTGGCACTCAAAACACGTTACTGATTTTCATTGTTGGACCCAGGGAGCCGGGGGCAAGGTCTTGGTCTCTGGTTGTCCCTAAAGCCCTGCCATTCTTTATAAACCGGCCTTGGCTGTCAGCTCTTCTTCTTTGATGGAAGCACTTTGTCTTCTTTGAACTTAACCAACTCACGAAAATTTTATGGCCTTGACTTGTCCATACATCCTCTTTCCAAAAACTTCATTTTTTTTCATTTTTAATTATAGTCTTAAAAATTGTATGTTTTTATACAATTCGAAGAATACAAAAAATATATATAAAGCTAAAAACTGATCTCTCCCATTTGACAGTTTAACATGTAAACTTCCAAACTTTTCTCTATGATATATTTAGGTAATTTATGGGATTTCTTGTTTCTTTTCTTTTTTCTTTCTTTCTGAAGATGGGCCCACACTAGATGTAGTTCGCATGACTTGTTTTCTCTATTGGCTTGTTTTTGTTTTTTCTTGCTCAACAGATATCGTGAATATTCTTCTGTGCTGTGAAATACTCATTTTTAGACAGGGCTGCATGGAATTTTAGACTATTGTTTCCAGATTTTTCTCTTGCAACAGATTCTATCTGGTTTCAATATTGATATGCTTTTTACTAGTGCACTCCACCTTAAACTTTAATTTTGAGCTTATTCCGGGATTCCAGGACCTGAGGGGCTCATTGGTGGTGGTGAGAGACAATGAAGGCGTCACAGTGCTATGATGGGGAAATAAAGGGTTTGTGGGCACGCAGTCGTCGAAGCCGGTTTAAAAAGATAAAACTGAAATTGTAGTCTCTGGGCACTGATTGAGGGTAGATAAGGATGAACCCATTTTAGAGATGGGAAAGATAAGGTAAGGGACCTTTTGTAATCATTTACCCCTGTATGGTTCTGATTAAACCTAAAGGCTTGGCCAGACTGTTTTTCCATGGAGAAACATGGTTCTCTCTCTTCTAGAATGGCGATCTCAGGAATTATACCAACAACAGGGGCAGCCAATTAACATCAAGTTGAAAAGAAAAATCCCAAGGAGACAAATCCTCCCCAGCCAAACAAACAAACAAACACAACAACAACAAAAAACAAACCTTTTCATCAATGAGATGTGTAACGTTACTGTTCTCTGGGACTGCTGGTTGACCCGAACAGGGAGACATTGACAGGGAGGGAAAGACACAGGTGGACAAGTTCCTGGCCCATTAGGTGCTCCACCCACCCACACGCATTTATCAGTATTTCCTTGAACACCTGCTCCTGGTCAGGTGAGGGACCCACACTTGGGATCTAGTGGCAAACAAAGCAGACATAGATACAACCCTGAAGGAGCTCCCAGATCATCGGGACAGAGGCTGCATTCCAAGGTGGAGAGCTACCGGCAGTCACAGGGTTTGTACAAGGTACTTCTGAAAAATTAATCTGAAGAGAGGGCCCCCAAGAGGCAGGCTGACTTCTGTTTAGGGAGCACATGATACTTTGCCTCAGAAGTGAGGTGTAGGGCATGTAAACTAACAGGAGTGTCTGGCCGGCATCACAGAATAAAGTGGGACAAATCCAGGCCCCACAGGGCAGCCTCATGTCGACCAAGTGAATGCCTAGCAGACATAGTTCACCTGTGATCTGCCGGCATCTCTGCTTAGCCTAAAAGGAGGCACTGAAATGGAGGAGATACCCCACATGACTACTCTCCTGTCCCCCAAGCCGGCAAGTGGGTGGTAGATAGCGCAGCAGGTATATGTATGTGTCTTTATGTGTTTATGCATGCCTATGTCCATAGCCTCCACATCTAAATCTACATGAAACCAAAGCCAGCTTCTTTGGTCTATGCATAGAGAGTGGTCCCAACCCCACTACCTTGCTCGATGACCTTAGTCAAGTCACAGATCTCTCCAGGCCTGAGTTCACTTTTCTGCATAATGGGTACATAAAATGTCTCTTCTGAACAGAGTTATTGGGGGGTGGGGGATGGGAAAATAAAGCCTAAAAGTGAAGCTAAAGTGGGATCTTTCTTATCGACCTCTATCGCTAGGTCCCTTACCTCTCTATGTCCAGGGCGCCTACTAGCACAGCCTCGGGCACGCAGCTGGCACCAAAGGTGGATAATCTGTATGGCTCTGGGGTCCCCAGCAGCTCTGCAAAGACACTCCACACCAGCCATGCCCATTCTGAAATATCCATGTTGGTGCTATCTCTTCAGCAGGGCATCGTTCTGGATTTTGTAGAAACGGATGCCTAAATCCCTGGCATGAGGTGTAGAGTATAAACAACATGATCATATTTTCCATTACCAAGAATTACTTGGTCCCTCTCTGCCTCCACATTCCTTCCTTCTCTTTCCTCCTTCTGCCTATATCTTCACTCCTTCTCAAAGCCTATTGCTCATTTTCAGAAATACCCAGTGGACAGCCAAACCATACAGAATACCTGCTTTCATAAAGCAGTAGCACTCAAGTGTCTCCAGACCTCTCTTAATGGTTCTAGGATTCCCTGCTGTTTTATTCTTTCCGTTTCTATTCCAGCATCCCAACTGACAGCCGGGTTCCAATCGAGCCTTCTGGTTTTTATTCTCTAACACCTTTGACCTACCTCCTTCCCCAGAGCTGGGGGGAAAACACGGGGCCTTCAGGCATGGCCCCAGACCTCCAGGAGCTCCAGCTCTTTACCAGCATCTTCACAAAACATGGTGGCAGAGCGGTGCCATCTGCACAAGCCACCACGATGGGAGGAGCCTTCACAAGCAAACAGAGATGCTTCTGGAGGGGTGGATGGAGTTACAGACTCCCTTGACAGAGCTGGCATTGGGGTATTAGAGGGCACAGAGGTGAGCCCCTGTGGAGGGAGTGGGCAGAGCGTTCCAGCTCTGTGCAAGGTGGGTGGGGCTAAGGCTTGCCTCCGGGGTTGAAGAACCCCATCTTGGCTTGGGGGGCAGGACACATCCCCAACCCTCCGTGGAAACCTTGTCTTCACCACACGGAGGTTAAATGCAGGCCAAATCTTCCCAAAAGCAATATTCTGGGAACACACCTGGACTGGAAAAGTAGTTTTAGACAAGAAAATGGTCTCCAGCACAGACCTGTCTCTTCTTTTCCCAACCTGAGAGGTAGAGGTGTGGAAAGTTCCCAGGGAGCGACAAGTTGCTTGCAGGACAATTTCAGGAGAGTAGAAGGAGGCTGGGTGATCACCCAGATCCTCTCCTTGTAAAAGAGCACCAGGAATCAGAGCAGGTTTTTCCTTACTTGGGGTTGAGCTGCGGGAGTACATCTTGTAGGGTAAGCCCAGGAGGGCAACCATGACGAGTCTCTGAATTCTTCCTCCTCATTGAGACCCTCGGAGCTCTGAGTGAGAGAAGTCTCCCTGCAGAGAGGACAAACTGCAGGATGTGCCCAAGCTAACTCTTCAACAAAATCGAGGTCCAGACAGGAACTCTGCTTATTAGGGAATGAGGAACTTACTTACTAGAGGATTAGCTGGTGCACACATGTGGAAAAACATGGGGAAGTAAGGGTCTGAAGAGGAGATTTGGAAGTCCAAAGAAAAATTAATCAGCCCTCCTGGGATGCCCTTGTGAATGGACAAGTCAGAGCTTGCAGAGAAAGTCTGATGCTAGGCACATCCAGTTCATGTAGTGGGACCGTCAGAGGGGGCTGGTGTCTCTGGAAGGCTGTCTTCTTGTATCTGTGAACTCACAGCCCGATGGTGGGCCTGGGTTGCCCAACTGGTTGGCAGGATGGTGGTTGGGAAGAAGAGCAGGGCACACTGGGTTCCATCCATGTCTCTACATCCATCTGTCTCACAATAACCTTTGGAGCAAAATGGCTGCTGCTACACTTCTGCCTTGCCAATGTGTAAATTCTCTTTTGACCAACTCTAACCTGGAACCCTACAGAGATGAGGTCTGGGAAAGATGATTCCACTTAGCCAAGGTGACATGTGATGAAGCCACCACAGCCTATTGGTGTTCTAGGCACTGGGGGTGAAGGCAGAATTCCAGATGTTAAAATGTGTGAAGTGGGGTGCCTGGCTGGCTTAGTCAATAGAGCATGCAACTCTTAATCTCAGGGTCATGAGTTTGAGCCCCACTTTGGGTATAGAGCCTACTTTTTAAAAAATGAAATAAAGACATTTAAAAAAATTGTATGAAGTCCCAGAATCTAGCAACATGACAGCACCTTTTGGGAATCTATAAATGGTTCAGCATGATTGGGCCACAGAGGGCAAAATGGTGAGGATGGTGAAGGGATGGGAGATGGAGCAGTGCCTGGGGCCATGTTATGCTGTGATGTATATCACAGTAGGACTTGTAAGCTTTATCTTATGAGAAAGTACTACGTTGAGGAGTTGTAAGCAGGGAGTGGGAAATGAGCACATTTGCATTTTAGGAAGATCACTCTGGTTGTATGTGATACTGGTTCAGAGGGGCAAACCTAGTGGTAGGGGCCACGGGAGGCTGCCGTAGTGGCTCAGAGCCGGGAGAGACATGAACTGAGGTCTAAGGGATCTGGAGAAGCAGATCAATGGAAGAGGTATTGAGGAGAGAGAACTGTTGAGCCTGGGAGCTTGACTGGACATGGGAGTAGAGAGAGAGAGAGAGAGAGAGGAGTCCAAGGTGACTCTAAGATGTTTTACTGGGACAACTGAAGTGATGATAGTGCTGTTCATTGAGATAAGGGTACCTGGATCCCTTAGGGACCAAACTGTGTGCATGGAGTCTGGATGGAGCAAGACAAGGAGATGGGAATAAAGCCTTGGGGTGAATAAGGAGGAGGAGCCCTAGGAGATGGAGCAAAACCATCCATGAAGTAGTGTGGATAGGTAAAAGTCAAGGTAAAACAATTCAAGGAGAACACGGTTCCATCATAAAACTATAGAAAAGGCAAGTGAAAAAAATACTCATTCAGTTTAGCAAAAGGGAGAAATTTAAATGTGGAAGAGCAGGGGCCACTAGACCATATATGGGCAGATAGGAAATGAGGGGACAGCTGAAGGAGAGGCGATCCCAGCCCAGGTGGAGGACGGAGCGTTAGACGATGTGGCAGCAAAGAAGGAGGTATACATGCAGAAAATCTACTGAGTGGAGAAGAGGGGAGCAGGAACTGGGGGGAATTCAAGGTGCTGTCCTCTGGCTCTCCTCTGCTTCAAGAAGGGGACAAGGCCAAGTGATGGGAGGGTCCACTGACTTCAGGCTTCCTGGAAGGCGGTACCAAACGGGACTAGGGTCGATTATATGGTCCTTTCTGTTCAAAAGAAATGGTTATTTCAACATGTTATTTATTTCAAATGTATCTTCAACACAGAGGGCACTTTGAGCCCCTCTCCACTCTGGTAACAAACAGCTTGTTTCCTGATCTGTGAGGCTGTTTCTGTTTTGTTTGTTTTATTTGTTAGAGATATGAAGGCATAGGGTGACATCTTAGTGATATGGACAAGCAGGTTGGAGAGGTTTACACTCTCCTGAGCAGGGAGCACGGGGAACAAAAGACACTGAAAGCACCTGCCCAAAGCCAGTAGGGCGAGGGTCTTCATTTCACTGATATTATCATGATTAGAACTCCTCTCGTTAACGTTCACCAGTATGCCGGAGGAGGTTCCCCACGATATTTAACTTTAGTTCTGTTTTAATGTTTCTTATTTCGAAGCACTAATTACACAAGAATAAAGAACATTTCCTACCTGAACCATTTGAAAGGAAATTGTTCATCTGTTGCCCCATCACATCCAATTACTCTAGTATTTCCCACAAATGAGCATACTCTATAAAACCTTCATTCAATCATCAAAATAAGGAAATTAACAATAATAGATTACCATCCAATTCTCAGATTCCCAGTTGCTCAGTAATGTCATTTACAGAGAAAGGGTCCAGTTCAGAATTACACCTGGCATTTGATCGTCATGTTTTTTAGCCTTCTGTCTAGAACAGTTCTTTAGCCTTTTCTTGACATTCAGCTCCTTAAGTTTTTGAAGGAATAAGCCAGCTGTAGCCTGACCTTCAATTTAGAGTTGATGATTCTTCACACCTACCTTTAGGTTATGCATCTGACAGGAACATCACGGAAGGGATGCTGTGTTCTTCATACTGAATCTTCCCATCCAGTGGCACATGATTTTTATTTATTCCATTGCTAACGAGTTACTTTGATCATTGATTAGGTAGTGTCTGCCAGACTTCTCCACTGAGAAGTTTTTCTTTCCCCCTTTTTAACTTATCAAGCATTTTGAAAGGACAAACTATGAAACCATGTAAATATCTTATTTCTCATCATCTTTCAAAGTACCTATTTATTTGTATCTGTATGTGCTCATCGAAGTCCATGGTATTCAGTCAGTTATAATTCACCATGACCCACCTTTATTTTGATGTTCAGATTGTCCTCATGTTGACTGGTGCAAATCCCTTCAAGCAGCCTTCTGTTTCCTTTTGTCATGTCTTCATTGTTCTGGTTCCTTTTGGTTAAGAGTGGTTTTTAGAAGTCACGTTCTTGGAGGGCAGCCGAATGGCTCAGTTGGTTAAACATCTAACTCTTGATTTCAACTCAGGTCTTGATCTCAGGGTCATGTGTTCAAGCCCCATGGTGGGCTCCACACTGGCCATGGAACCTACTTTAAAAAAGAAGGAGGAGGAGGAGGAGAAGAAGAAGAGGGAGAAAAAGTCATTAATTTCTGGGTACCAGGTGTATTCATTGCAAATGGGGTATTACTGATCTCAGGGCTTTTCTGAGGACAGATTGAGGTGATATATATGTGTTAATATATACATCATATATACATTTATATACACATTTATTTTCATATTTATTTCCATAAATATTTTCATTAATTAAAATACTTGAGTTCATCCCGATAACTCTAATTCCCATCAAACACTATTGAGCTGATTCCAGTTTTCTTCCTTCTATTACCTGTAACTCCCTCCTTCAACAGTGAAAACCTGGCTCCCATGACCTGTTATATACCTACTTATTTCATCAACTCCCTTTCTTGTATCAGTTTTCCAACTCTGCTGCCCCCTTCCCCATAATGACATCCTCTTCACCCCATTGAGTTCTGAAACCCTGTGCCAGACTACTCCCTCTTTGGACCACCCTCCTCACCGTTTCGGTTCCATGATACCCCATCCCAGGCCCCCTCGCCACATGGATATTGACCTCATCTTGACTTTGCTGAGGCTGTTCCCAAGCAGAGAGATGCCTTCCTAATTCATTTTGGATTCTGACCCTCCATGCCAAATGTCCCTCTTCTGGGAGTTCCCCTTCCCTGCCCAGGCTCTGATTCCTCGTGCTGGCCCCTCCCTCATCATATCAACATGCTGACCCCCTCGCCCATTTGGACACTGGACTTCAACACTAAACTCTCCCCTTGCTCTTCATGTGGACAGCTTCCAATCTTACTTTGGCTCTGAACCCTAAACCAAGTGTCTGGACACTGCTCTCAATGGTTTTAAACTTTGACACCAGGCCACCTGCTGACAACCTACGTACACCCAGCCTCCTCCAGGCATGGGTGCCCTTGTCACCATACTCGGGCTCTGCCACTCCATGAGAGGCTGCCCTTCTGCGTTGATGTCCTCCTCTTTCTTCTTGGGTTTTGATTCTTCATAGAAGACTATCCCCATGCATGAATGCCCTTCTCGCCCTACTTGGGGTTCCACACCCCATGCTGGTACACTCCCCTGCAAGACACCCTGTTTGAGATTGACACCCCACTCTGGATCTCTGAAGTCGACCCCTTATGCCCCTCCAGTGCAAATGTCTACGTTGTTCTGCTCTACTTAGTGGCTTCCAGACCATTCATACTGAATTGGGGCGGTGGGGGGGGGGACAAAGAGGAAGAGCTAGAGGAATAGCAACTACTAAGTTTTATCTATGTAGTTTTTGTTTAACCACTAGGGATATGACTTTTAGCAATGAAGCTTTGTTACAAAATCTTATAATACAAGCTTGTTATAAGAAATTGTGTTTATTCACTCAATCAATTATAGAATAAGGTGGCTTGAAGACTGAACTTGCTCCTTATGACTGTATATAACTCACCATCTCTGTTTTAATTAATAACCCATCAGTATAGCTCTACTGTGTTATGTCTTTTGAGAACCAGCAATCCCTGCCTTCATGTTCTTGCAGTCCAGCTGGTATGTCCAGCCAATTCAGATCTAAAGACCATCGAAAGACTCATTCTGCATAGTCCAATCAGAGTTGATGATTCTTCTACCATTAAAAAATTAAAATAGGGACAGCTGGATGGCTCAGTCGGTTCAGCGGCTGCCTTCAGCTCAGGTCACAATCCCAGGGTCCAGGGATTGAGTCCTGCATCAGGCTCTGCTCAGTGGGGAGCCTGCTTCTCCCTCTGCATGTTGTTCTCCCTGCTTGTGCTTTCTCTCTCTCTCTCTCTCTCTCTCTCTCTCTGACAAATAAATACAATCTTTTAAAAAATTAAAATAAGAATCTCACTTAGGCTTATACTTTCTCAACTGTCTTCATACGGCTCTAGAGTTTGAGGAATGTGCCTTAGGGGCTTGGGGAGGATGTCTCATCTTCAAGCAAATTTCTGGTATTTTTAAAATCTGTTTTTCACACTGGGATTCTAGGGGAGAGCCCCTTTGAGGAGAGCGTTCTGTGCCGCACACCCCTCCTGGCGTCCTTTACACACACGGGTAAAGAAAGTCACTGTTCTAACTAAAGTCACTGTTCCCAGTTTAAATGGGTAGCTCTTATGTGGAGTTACTTTTTAAGCTTTAGTAGACATGTTTCAAGTTTTAATGTCAATGTGTTTCAAATACTTTTCTGCAGAGCAGTTGTTCTCTTGAGTGGTCGTGTGTATATGTTAGCTATTGCCACAAACATGGCGTGTAACTAATTGCCCTCAAATTTATAGGACAACAATGATTTATCCTCATTGATCTGCATGTTGGCTGATCTAGGCTTCACTTGGTTGTGTGACTATGTCAAACTGGGTTGGCCTATCAAAAGAAATGAAATCTTGCCGTTTGCAGTGACGTGGATGGGACTAGAGGGTATTATGCTAAGTGAAATAAGTCAATCAGAGAAAGACAATTATCATATGATCTCTCTGATATGAGGAATTTGAGGGGTAGGGCGGGGGGTCATGGTGGGTATGGAAGGAAAAAATGAAACAAGATGGGATCGGGAAGGAGACAAACCATAAGAGACTCTTAATCTCAAGAAACAAACAGGGTTCCTGGGGGGTGGGGGGTAGGGATAGGGTGGATGGGTGATGGGCATTGGGGAGGGTTTGTGCTATGGTGAGTGCTATGAAAGGTGTAAGCCTGGTGATTCACAGACCTGTACTCCTGGGGTAAATAATAATAATAAAAAAAAATTGGGTTGGCCTAATTCACAGTGGGGATCCAATGAGTCAACTTGGTCAGTCGTGTGTCATCTTCCTGGGACCACCAGGCAGTCTGAGCAGCTTCTTCTTCTATCTCAAGTCAGGAAGCCTTAGCTTGCAAGTGCTTTTCAAGTTTCTGCCACGCTTATGTCTCTCTTCTTGAGAAGACTCGGACAGGGACCGTGGATGCACGGAAGGGTGGAGAATGGGGCCACTTACTCAATCTACCACAAAGTGTCACCAAAAGAGCAGGAATAGAAAAGGGTACTGACTACCAGAGTTAAACAATTTTACCTAGGATGTTGGCTCTTTAGATTGTTCTTCATCTTCTATAATTTCTCCTTTTTTGAACTAGTCAGAGCTCCCTTGGTAGTTGGGTTGTCTTTTTCCTGGGGCCTCTCATTTTTCAAGGGCAGTGCGGCACATCAGACTGGCAGTGGGTAAGTACTGAAATGAATCAATGAGGGAATGAATGATACCATCACATCAACATCCCTCAGCCCTCCTTTCAAGTTTAGGTCCTGAGGCTCTAACTGTAATATTTCTCCAGAGGCTAACATAAGAAATCTACCTGCTGTAGGATTTCCATTCTCATTTTCAATCCCTACATTCTAGGTTTCCGCAGGCACTGCTAACTAATGATTGGTAAGTGTTTTAAGACAACCGAGATTTCTTCCAAATTTTGAGTTTACAAATCGTGTGTGTGTGTGTGTGTGTGTGTGTGTGTGTATAAGACAATTGTCCCCATTTTAAATCACTTATTTTTCAAGAAAATTTTGCTAATATTTTAAATTAATTTTGATAGGTGGAGATAAGAGCATTCTGTGTATTGTGTCATTGCTCATTAGAATAATGGTTACCATTTATTAAGCACCTTTGTGTGCTGGGCTTACCTTAGCTTTACTCTCCAAGACAATCAAACAAAATAAGCATTATTTAATTTCCTCACTTAGTAGTAGAGGAAACAGATGTTTAGAATAGTTAAGTAAATTAGTCAAGGTCAGATAGGTGAAACGGATTGATCTGGACTGCTGGTCGAACCAGCTACTCAGGCAGCACTCTTTCCAATACTGCATGTTGTCTTGATTTCTTCATTGGGTTGGCCGCATGGGTACCTCCCCCCACCCCCCCACCCTCCTTGCATCTTTTCCTGGAGGAAATGATGGTGCTCGGAATACAATGCATGCTCTGCTGAGTAGTTTGATAAAGACAACAGCAATAACAGCGACAAGAAACAGGTTTATGAATCGCCTCCACTAAGCAAAGGGTTATTGTGACGATGTCTCCTTTCTCTCTACCAAGTGTGGGGAAGAGAAAAAAGGGCTTATGCTCCGGAATAAAATATTTAGGTCAGATACAGGAAAGGACTTCCTCCCAGGTTCCTTAAAAACTATCAGAGATCACTGGAAAGTTGCCAAATACTTTCATTTGAAAGAGGCATTTCAGACCTTCTTCTTTCTTCTCTCCCTGTTCTTCCTTCTCTTTCCACGGAATCTTTGTTTCCAAATAAAATCTCACAAGTAATTCCACCCATCCATTCACTCATTTAACAAACACTGAGTACCGACTGTGTGCCAGATACGGTGTTAGGTTGAGGACACAGCGGCGAACGAAGACACAGACCCCATGCGCAGTCCTCACAGTCTACTAGGGCCTGCGGCTCAGCTCCTGGTGAAAGGACAGGATCCTCAGAGCTGCCCCCACCCGGCCTCCTCTGCGGAGCAACCCCACCCTGCAAAACAGCCAGAAAATCCCTGCCCTGAAGGCTTTCCGGAGGGACCGGGACGCCAGCCCTAATCTCCCACTCCCTCCCCAGCGTCCTCCTCGGAGGAAGCCAGGAAAGGAACGTTTAGTCTGGGATGCGCACAAATGTTTGTACTGGGGATTGTTGCTTAGGACACCGCTGCCCGGAAGCCCCAGGGGCGCCCGGATTTCTTGCAGTCCCTCCTCCGCCTGCATCTCTCCTCCTGCATCTATCTGCCTTACCGACCGCCTTCCAGGCAGCTGCTCTCGGTGTCTTCATAAAACTTTCAGGGGCTCCCTGCTGACCTCTTAATAAAGTTCGATCTTCTAAACAGGCATTCAGGGGCCCCGTGAGCTACCCTAACCCCGGCCGGCTTTCCGGCCTCGTGTTCTAGTACATCGGGCCGCGTAGCCTGCAAGCTCCTTCACCGACCACCTGCAAGATCCCCAAACACGCCGGAGGTTCGCTCCTCACCTTTGTTAGGCCCAGAACGCCTGTTGCTTCCTCCACTAATCAAAATCCATGCAAGCTTCCAGGCACAGCTCGTTTGCAGCTTCTGCCCGTGGTCTCCCCTTATTGCTCTGCCAGAATTAATTGCTTCCTCCTCTGAGCTCCCACGGCCCTTTCTTGTGCTTCTCTTCAGCACATTTTTCTGTTCTGCCTCGTCCACACATGATATGTTTACACGCCTCTTTCCTGCAACCCCCTCAGATACTCCCAGTTGAGGTCATGGGTCCATGTCTGCTCATCATTGTATTTTCCGGTGCTTTATTCATCAAAGGGCCTGCACAAAATATCCTACATTATTGGATTAAATTCTCATAGTGGAGTTCTGTGAGGTCAGGTGGGGTGCCCCCAGAAGGGCTAATGACTAGATTTTCAATTCTGTCTTTAAGAGGAATGCTAGCCCTTGGTCTGAAACAGACCTGCGGTCAAATCCCTAAATCTGTACTTACTCGGTAAACTACAGTGAATCACTTAACTTCCTTGAGCCTCAGTTTTCTCCTCTGAAAAAGGGGGGCCAAAATACCTCTGGGACTTGTTAGGAAGAGTAAATGATCACCACGCCCCTAGGACAATGCCTGTCACGCCGTAGAAGTGAGAAATACTAGCTAGCCCTGCTGGTTTTCTTCTGGGAGAAATCCTAGCCTATATTACTGAACCCTCCTAGGTGCCAAGTGCTTGTCTACACACTTTGCCGGTATTTTATCATTGAACCTTGATAACCACCCCAATAAGGAAGAGCTACTGTTTCCATCCCCAGGTTACAGATGAAAATACTGGAAGGTCAGTAGCTCCATTGAGGTCATGCCCCTAGTAACAAGTACAGGTGGATGAAAATGCATTCATCCGACACCATACGCCCTGGTCTTAACTATTGATGCCTTTCGGTGGATCTGAGAAGCTAAAGAAAAAGTTCCAGTTTTAACGGAATAGAAAAATTGAACGGCGACATCCTTCCTAAGCAGGATCTTGGAGAGAATCTGTCATGATGTGGGCGACCATGAAAGCGGTGGGAACTGGCCAGCAGGATGATTTCTTCTGGTTGTGTCGAGATAAGCATCAGTCTATCAGATTCACTGCAGAGTCTATGCTTTCAAGAAGATTTTCTGTCCTTTAGATTGCTAAATAACTTCCTACGTTTTTTTCGGTTATAATATTTCAAGGTAAAGTTGGCTTATCAGTTTCCTCAACACCTCTCCCCCAAAGAGGGGGCAAAGTCAAATCAGCTCTGATTACACAGTACCTTCGACATGGAGAGATCGCAATAATCAGCTCTAAAATTTCATTTAGTTCCCTGGGAGTTAGTGTGTGATCTATTTCAAAATGAATAAAAAGGATGCTTCTTATACCATTCATCTCTTTTATTTGCCAGCATAATAATTCCCATGGTTTGTTATCTGACTCACACTGGGGCTGGTTTAATCTGAATTATGCATATTCTACTGTGTTGCTATAATTTAGCCAAACATGATTTTGTATTATATTTTATTTTAAATAAATCCATTCCCTGGGGACCAAAGCAAGACAAACCCAAGCCTTTCTCCTCTCTAAAACCTTGGAGTTTGCATATTTAACACCTTTTTTTCCCTTTCTATGTAGTTCCTTGTTTCTTCTCAAGCCAGAAACTTTAGATCTGCAGTGACTTTTGTGGCTGGATTCTTGGCTTTCCACCGTGCTAAATCCAAGAGCTTTTATCCTTCCTCCTTCCCTCCCTTTCTTTCTTCCTTTCATCGCTTTGTTGAGATCTAATTTACATGCCATAGAATTCACCTGTTTTATACGCACGGTTCAGTGATTTTAAGTAAATTTTCCGTGTTGTGCAACTCTTGACACAATCTTATTTTACAACATTTCCATCACCCCAAAAAGGAACTGCGTGGCTGTGTGCAGTCACTTTCCATTCCCACTCCCAGCCACAGCCAAGGAGTAATCTACCTTTAATCTCTAAACACTTGACCTTTTTTAGAAATTTCACATAAATGGAGTCATATAGTACATCGCTTATTGTGTCTGGATTCTTTCACTTGGCATAACGTTTTTGAGGTCCATACACAGTGTGGATTTTTAAAAAAGATTGTATTTATTTATTTGAGAGAGAGAGAGAGAGAGGAGCAGAGAGAGAAGCAGGTTCCCAGCTGAGCAGGGAGCCCCGACGCAATGGGGGGCTGGATCCCAGGGCTCTGGGATCATGACCTGAGCCAAAGGCAGATGCTTAACTGAGTGAGCCACCCAGGCGCCCCAGTACCTTTTTCCTTTTTATTGTCAGAGAGTATCCCTTTGCATGGACTGATTGCATCTGGTTTATCCATTCACCATTTGATGGACATTTGATTTGTTCCCTCTTTGGGGCTATTATGACCAATGCTGCTCCAAGCACTCACATATAAGTTGTTGTACAGACATACATTTTTATTTTTCTTAAGTAGATTCCTGTGAATAGAATTACTCCGTCTTGTGGTACATTTATATTTAACATTTTTTAAGAGACCACCAAAGCATTTTTAAGATTTTATAAATTTTACATTCCTACTACTGATAAATGAGGGTTCTCCTTGCCAGCAGTTGTTATACTCTTATACACTGGTGAGATGTTTTTGGTGAGAAGATGGTGGGAAAATGGTATCTACATGTAGTTTTAATTACAGTTCTCCTGTTATGCTTAAAATTGGGCATCTTTCCATGTTTAAGGACCATTGATAAACCTTAAATGTGAACCTCCTGTCGATTCTTTTGTCCATTTACTCTCTAGTTTTTTGGACTTTCTTATCCTTTCTTGATTTTAAATGATCCATTTAAAATAACTAAAGTGTATTTTATCCAGTATAAGCACAGTATATGCTCATTTTAAAACAAAGAAAGTGACATTTCACATTAATCAGATAAATTGACTGAATTTGTTTTATCTTCTCCAGAAAGTCCACCAAAGTAATTGTGAAGTGATTTTTGAAAGGAATTAAGCTGGAAGGATCAAAAGAACAGAAGTCAACAAGTTCCATCCATGGAGAGCAACTGGAGGAGAACTCATTGCCCAAGCAGAGTGGAGACGCTATACTCCAGCATCTGCAGAGGGAGGTCAGGGGAAAGGAGACCCACTCACCCAACAGATACCCCAGAGAGACTGAACACAGCAAAGGCTAAGCTTCAGGGTGCCTAAGAGAGGACAAATGGCTATGACCTGCTTTGCAGACAGGTCCGACATCCCCCCAAATTCCCTTCCCACCCCATCCAGCCAGGTGACTACATGTTTCCTGGCCATCTGCCCCTCCCCCAGGAAGTGGGAGATCCTAAAGGGAGGGTTGGAGGCTAAAAAGGGAAAGAGTGAGTCTCTGTGTTAAACCACAGGATCCTCAGCACCACTTCCTCTTCCGCCCCAGAACATGCTGAGCCCTGCCTCCTGATCCTCTGCTCACTATCCCTAGCCAGGAAATTGAAGAGTTCTTCTCTGGAGTAGTGAAAAGAAGGGCCAACTGTAAACCAGTGTTCATAGCAGCAATGTCCACCATTGCCAAACGGTGGAAGGAGCCAAGATGCCCTTCAACAGATGAATGGATAAAGAAGATGGGGTCCATATATACAATGGAATATTACGCAGCCATCAGAAAGGATGAATACCCAACTTTTGTATCAACATGGATGGGTCTGGAGGAGGTTATGCTGAGTGAAATAAGCAAGCAGAGAAAGACAATTATCATATGGTTTCACTTCCTTGTGGAACATAAGGAATAACATAGAGGACTTTAGGAGAAGGAAAGGAAAAGTGAATTAGGGTAAATCAGAGGGGGAGTTGAAAGATGAGAGACTGTGGACTCTGAGAAACAAACTGAGGGTTTTGGAGGGGAGGGGGTGGGGGGATGGGAGAGCCTGGTGGTGGGTATGAAGGAAGGCGCATATAGCACAGAGCACTTGGTGTGGTGCATAAACAATGACTCTTGGAACACTGAAAAAATAAAATAAAATAAAATAATTCTTCTCTGGAGAAAAAGCGTCCATATACTGATGTTTGAGAGTCCCCCAGTGAAAAGTCTATATCACCCTTTGGTCACCTTATTCAGAAGCTCAATAGTTGACCATCACCTCTACCCCCAAATTAAATACGAACAAAGAGTAAAAGATCATCGACATTTGAGGGAAGCTTTAAGAGGGGGTAAAAAAAAAGCTAAAAGAGGGGGTAGGAAACAGCAAAGAAACAAAGGACAAAAAAAGAACCCTCCTGGAGAAAACGAATAGTTCTCCAGAGAACAGAAAGATTGCAACAAACAAAACCACAGAATATTTTCATAAAGATAAGATACTATAATCACAAGCCAAATACAGGACGCTATGATAAAAGAACAGAAAAGCAGTTAGAGCTTCTAGAAATTAAAAATATTGTAATAAAAAATTTTAAAGCAGCGGAAGGGCCCTTGGAAATCTTCCAGAAAGTATTATAAAACATAAAGAAATGGGCAATAATAGGAAAAAATGAGTAAACTGATAAGATTGGCTCCAAACGTTTCCTATTCCCGTAAGATTTCTAGAGGATAGGGCAGAGAAAAATGGAAGGAAATTATCTGACAGATGCAGAATTTTTTCAGAATTGATGGGCAAGTGTCTCCAGTTTAAATGGGCTCATTAAGTGCCAACATTGTAAATGGGGGGGAAAGGGGGAAGGACGTATAATTTTGAAAGTTTAGAGCATTAGAGATGAAGAGTGACTTCCAAAGAGAGGGAAACTGTGGGTCCTGAAGTCAAGGAAGACACTGGATTTCTCAATAGTAATGCTGGATTTTGGACATCACTGAGGAAACCCCTTCAGCAGCTTTCAATTGAGAATTCTGTACCTATTCACACTATTTATCAAGGATGAGAGCAGAAGACATGTTAGATATATAAAGACTCTAAATACTGACCTCCTATGTATCCTTTAAGGAGCTACTTGAAGATGTTTTGCAGCAAAGGAAGTGAGTAAAGCAAGAAAGAGGGGCGATGCTTGACCTACCAGCAAACTGCCTTCACATCACCATGAATAATATCATCTCCCTCTACTTACTTAGATCAGCATTTTCATATAATTATTTAAGGGCGACGGGGGAAAGGAAGTGCTCATAAGTATGTTTGGATGACTTTAAAAAGTTAAATCTTCAAATACTAGGAAAGGAAATCAAGAGATAGGTGCTGCCTGAACTGTGTGAACCAGGCTGCATAAATATAAATATATTAATTAAAAATATTTATAATAAGCAGTATGAGACTTCCTTGTGACACATCTGCACAGGCAGACTCAGGGTCGTTGGTGGGGACTGGTGGGCGGTAAGGGACACTACTTGGATAAACATGAAATAAAGAATTTAACAAGAAAGAAACGCTTTGGAACCAAATGTGAACTGCTACCACAACAGAAGCCACCATAAAACAAAGAAAGTAGGTGGGAGAAAAATCACTAATGGTCACACCACACAGAGATGAGCAGCATTCACATTCGGTGCCATTATTTCTTTATTTAGTCTTTATGAACAGGGTCTTGTTTCTGGCTCTTGCAGAGCTGTGTTCATCCAGCTGGCTCTTTTGCTTTCCTTCATCGATTCTCTCGACATAAGCATTTTCCCATGTTATTACATCACATTCAAACTAAACGTACTTTGAAAGGGCTGCTGGATAGCCCAACCGGGTGGCTGCACTGTGATTTACTTTGGTCATTGTCCTTTACTGTGCCCTCTGCCCAAAGCTCCCATATTCTTGGGAAGAGCCTCCTGAGAGATGCTCAGGCGGGCAGGCCCCCTTCCTCCACTCCAGCCGTGTGATTCACGTGCGGGCAGCCAATCCCCGAGCTAGGCTTCTGGCCAGAGCCCTGAGAAGGGGGTCCAAGCTGGGCAAGCCAACATCCCTGGGATATTCTCTGACGGGAGCCTGGACCAAAGAGCTTGATGCGAAGATGTAAGCCTGGAGCAGGGATGTGAGCCCGGACTCCCAGGACAGCCCACCTGCAAGCAGAAAGTGCCGGGAAATGGAGACAGAGCAGGGACAGGCCAGGGAACCAAACTGGAGCAAGAAGGGAGAGAGAGATACAGGTAGAGAGAGAAGAGGAGACCAACCTCACAGCCTCCAAACCTATGAATCTCGCTGTCCTTGAGGCCAATCTGATTCTAGCCCCTTCCATAACTGGTTACATTAGCTGATCAGTAAGTACTTCCCTTAGATGTTTTCTACGTAAGAGAGGTTGAATTTGCTTCTATTATTTTTAAGTGAATGAGCCTTCACCAGTGTGACCTCTGGAATGGAACATAATAATCAAGTTGTTTTTAGCAGATATTTAATAAATACTTATTAAATCAAATTAAATTAATTCCCCTAGAGGCAGAATGGTACGGTGAAAAGAACACAGGCTCTAGAAACCGGCTGACCTGTGTCTGAGTTACGGATCTGTAAGAACTCTGGCAAATTGTTTCCTATTGGCAGAGCTTCCATTGGTCCTCCTCCTCCGTCATCGCCAGCGCATTATAATCTCTAGCACGTGTGTTCTTTCTCTGGGGCTCACACCACACCAGGTGTTTTGCATGTGTTATCTCTTGGATAAAATAATCCCAGGGGAGAAGTCTCATTATTACATTGTTATGATCTGTGAAGTGAAGATTTGCTGAGACAACCAAGAGAAGGCACTAATAATTAATAAAGTGACTATCTTCTCCCACTTTTTGCTTCCCGACTTAATCCTTCCACTTACCACTTTGCCAGTATTCAGAGTTATAGTCCTTTGCTTTTGGACAGGTTCATGTGTTTGCTTTTTGCCATCATAACTTGTTAGCCTTTGTCCTCTTGTCTTTTAGCTTGTCCGTTACTCAGTGTGAAATGTGCTCAGTGATGTCATAACACAAGAGTAAAACTCAGCAAATGGGAAGACGCACTCTGCTCTTGCATGGGAAGACTGAGCATCCTAAAGAGGTCAGTTCTCCTCCATTTGTAAATTTAACAAGGAAGGAAGGGAGGGAGAGAAGGAGGGAGGGAAGAAGGACGGAAGGAAGGAAGGAAGGAAGGAAGGAAGGAAGGAAGGAAGGAAGGAAGGGAGGAAGACCTCCCCCTTCTCCTTCCTTGGAGTGGGGCAAGTTGATTCTCAAGTTCATATGGGAAAATAAACAAGCAAGGATAGTCAGAAAAAATCTGAAAACAAAGAGTGATGAAGAGGGATCAGCCCCTGTGGATAATAATGTATGTCATAAATCTCAATAATAAAAACAGAGTGATCATGATACCTGAATAGACAAACAGACCATAACACAAATTAGGAAGTTCAGAAATAGACCCGATTAACAAAACAATTAAGTGGAGTGAGTGGTGAATGTGTATCAACATTCAGATTTTGACTGCACACTCTGTTGGCAAGACGGACAGGAATGTAATGTAATTTTATCAGAATTACAAGTGCATTTACTCCCCTTCTTGGAACTTAACCTATGCATTTAAGTACATACAGACAAAATGATGGGCATTCCAAAGGAATTTGTTGTAGCATGTTTTTAAGAAGACATCCAAGTTCCCATGACTGTTACACTGGTTAAATGAACCATGGAAAGCCCACACAGTAAAATACTATTCAGCTCTAAAAAAAAAAAAAAAAAAAAAAAAAAAAAAAAAAAAAAACAGAAAAGTTTCTCTAATTATTTCTATGAAAAGAAGAAAATGAAGAACTCCAGTGTAGAACAGCGTATATCCTACATTGCATTTTGGGGAGGAAAGGGTGCAATCAGAATAGATGTTTGTATTGGGTTGTATCTGCATAGAGAAACACTGAAAAGATACATAAGTTGCTAAGAATAGCCACCTGTGGGGAAAGGGGCATCTGGTGGAAGGCAAGAGAGATGAGAGAAACACTTGCCAATATATACTTTATTACACTGGTTTGGGTTTTTTGAATCATGAGTTTATATTACCCATTTAAATAATTTTTAAAAAGCCAGTAAGGGTTAGAAAAAAATCAAGCCATGAGTACTTACCATGGGTAAGACACTGAGCTAAACTTGTAAATACATCATCTCCTTTAATCCTCACAAGAGCTCTGTGAGGTTTTATTTTAATCTCCATTTTAGAGCTGAGAAAAAGAGTGACTTAGATCCCATAAGCAATTTGTGCCTCCCTCCTATCAATCCGCTTCCCTCCTTTCTTTCACGTCCAAGCTCCATATTAACTTCTTGCCAGTTTGCAAGGATCATTTCCACCAACTCCAACAGGCTGTTGGAATCTCTTTAACAATCATAGACCTGGTTCACACCGTATTCTTTTAACGTAACCACATCGCTAAGGCCTTTTGTCTGTACATTCTCCATCTCTTGGACTAGACTGTCAAAAACTATAAAATAGTAACTTCATTTGTGTAGTTTCATGGAGTTTGCCCAGTCTCTAATTAAATGAAATCTCCCTAACACCCTGCCAGGGGCACTTTAATATCTTTACTTTACCAAAGAAGAAACTGAGGCCTGGGGAGACTCAGAAAGATAAACTGGGAGCCATATCCAGGACTTCTGGCTCCAGGATAAATTCTTTCTTCCTGACACCACAGCTGCCTCTAGCTAGCCTTCCAGAAAATATCTTGGATATCTTGTACCATATTTATTTCACTGCAAAATTTTTATTTTATTGCAAAAATGAACCCTATTTATTGCGGGAAAACGTCCGTGTCAACTATTCTAGGAATGAGGAACAGAAATAGCTCAAGGATCGTGAAACTGGCCCTTTATCATTCATACCGGGCATCGCTGATTGATGATTGAACTTTGTCTCTGGGTCTTGAAGGCTACTTCACATTCTTCACGATTTCAAAACCGGCTCTGTCTCCAAAGTCAATCCATTTTCATCAAAGATGGGCACTCCAGAAGAAATGGGCTTACCATCTGAGGACTACATGATCTCCAGTGTCTTGCTGCTCAAAATGTGGTCCTCAGACCTGCATCATCACCCTCTTCTGGAGGCAGAATCTCTGTCCCATCATAGACCTATAGCTTCAGAATCTGCCTCTATATGCCCAGGTGATTCTGGGAGTATGAACTTTGAGAGACTTCCCTCTAAATTTCTGTTCAGTGACAGTTCTCCATGATTTCATGGCCTATGGCCCTTCCATCTCAGAGAACCAACCAGAGCTGCCTCTTCACCCTTCCCTCATCTATGGGTTGTGAGCATCATCTACTAAATTTCTTTAGAACTTCTTCCAGGCATTTGGGGTTGAACAAGAACTTGGTTCCACTCAAAAAGATCCTTCTGAGACCAGATTTGAGTAACTGAGAAATGGGGAACGGAGGAGGGGGACTCTAAACTCCCCTATTTGGCTGCCCATTGCCTCTCTTGGTGCCTGGAGAGTTGTTCTCTGCTTTGTGTTAACAGTGGGGAGGTGTGACCCTTCTGCCCCAGACTTGCCAGCACCATGGAAAAATGGAATCCTAGACTGCTTTCCTGGGTGTGCTGGCATCCTAGACAGCCTGGCTCACATTCCTTTGCCTGACACACTATCTCTGTGATCACCACTTTGCATACTGCCTGTTTCTGGTTTCCAAAGGCTACTGTCACCTTTATCTCTCATGCACTTTGTTGACATTTAGAAAAAAATTTCTTTGGGGCACCTGGGCGTCTCAGTTGGTTAAACCTCAGCTCTTGGTTTTGGCTCAGGTCATGATCTCAGGGTCACGAGATGGAGCCCCACGTGGGGCTCCTCACTCAGCCAGGCGTCTGCTTGAGATTCTCCCTTTCCCCTGCCCCCTCATTCTCTCTCTAAAATACACAATAAAATAAAATAAATAAAATAAAATACATAATAAAATAAATCTTTAAAAAATGCTTTTCTTTATGTTTGCTTGTTGGCTTTAATTTATGGCATGAGAGAAAGATGTTTCCAATCACAAGGTTGGAATCAAATTATGAGGATTTTTCACCAGTGGGGAGCACTAGAGCAGGTGGTAATTGAACAGAAATAACAATTCTCTGTGTTTTCCTAGAAACCTCTCATGGGTATTTTCTTTATTTCTATGTTTGTGTATTATTTTTCCATCGCTATTTTAAATGTGTGTCATATGTCATCTAGTTATGAAAGGAGCATTTTTATTTCGAAAACCTGAAAAACTCAGAGCATTATAGGGTAATTAACAAGAAAACAACAAGTTCAATACTTAGCATTTTGTTCTTTTTCATTCCATTCCTTTTGCTCTGACAGAGATCTTTCCTTGCTTCTGTCTCTCTGCGATTTACAGAGGGAATGCTTGTCCTAAGATCTCTTATTTCATGACAAGGACAGTGACTAAGCTCCATCACAGAGAGCAGCAGGATGAGTCAGCAAAATGACACAGAAGGGACCCCAACAGACACAGAGCTGGACCTCTCCAGGGCACCTTCCTCTGACTCTTAGACGTCAGGCAGAGGAGCCAGAGCCCCGGCCACTGTGGCTCTTTCTGCACCGGACCCCACATCTCGCGTCACAAACTCCACACCTGCGAGGCCGAGCTGGTGGCCCTCTCCAGGACATTCTCCTGGCTGGAAAGGCATCACCCCTCTTGCTGTGATACCTCTTGCTGGGTGAGGGCTGGAGGGCGAGGGCCGTTTCTCGGTCGCAGCAGAGAGAGGACACAAATGTTCTCCATTCTTTGGATGACATATGGGCCTTGAAATTCAGAGTCTGGCCTCCCTGGGTTCTAATTCTAATTCAGTCCCTTAGTGGTTTTATGATCATGGAGTAAGGGTAAATTCCCTGAGTCTTAGTTTCCTTGGTCGTGAGATGGGGTTACTAAAACCTGCCTACGGGGTCATTGGAAGGATTACAGATCATGGGTGTTCAATGCCACTGAACTGGAACTCAACAAAGGACAGCTACCACTGTCATTGTCTGTCCCTTCTCTCAGCTCTTTTGCAAGCTTATGTTAAACAAATTTTAATATTGGTTTCATACCCCATTTTCCCGTGTTTGTGTTTTATAAGCAAATTCCTTCTAGAATTATAGAATCCCAGGACATCACTGACTCTCTCCTAAGATTTCAAACTCTCTCCATCCCTAGCATTCTCTCTATATATTTTCTTGCTAGTGGTAAAAAGATACAAGGGAAAAATCAAACCTAGCCTCTGTCCTTCGGGAGCCTTTAATCTCATCGGGGAGACAAGACTTAGACACAAGATACAATTAGAGAATAATAAAAAAGAGCAAGAATGCTCAAATGTGCTGAGTATAATTTTCTATGCCTCTGTCTGCTTCCGAATTCCATTCTTGCTTTATTAAACAATATCACCGTGCTGCTGACTCATGTTCTGTTTCTGGACCCCTATGACTATAATATTTCTCTGCTGGGTGTGCACATAACAAGTCAGAATATTCTATTGTGTGTAATATTTCCGCAGCATTTTCTATTTGGGCAGTTTTCCCTGGGTGTTCTCCACAGCACTTGTCCCCATCCAAGCTCACTGTCTGCATCTGATAATGTTTCTACACTGTCAACCTTGTAACATGATGCATTCATTTCCTAACAGAGATATCTTGGAGGAAAGCTCTTCGAACAGCTGTCTGAGCCACCAATGTCTGGTATTTCCACATTTTCTCTCTGTGCTTGGAATGCAAACTCTCTCGGAGTGCTGGGAGGGAGAAGGAGGGTTGGGTCGATCCTAAATACCGTGTCCCTGACCAGATAGACGACCCCGGACATATCTCTTCCTGTCTTAGGGCTTTGGTGTCCTCCTAAGGGGAAGGAGGCTACATGGGAATTTCTGTGACGGACAGACATGTTGTGATTGCACATATAGGCGCTAATGCTGACGTGAGTGATGTCATCAACAACCAGCTCTGTCGCTAAGAAGTGAGATGGGGCTCAGCACTGCTTCCTCTCCTGTTTTCTTTCCTTGAGGACAGACTTGAGGTAGTTTTTCCCTGAAAATGGTGACAGGCCACTTTTCCGGGTCTTTCCTGCCTCAAATGGGTCTGTACCACAGACCTGTTAAACTAGTGAGATCGGCCATAAGGCAACACAGATGCTTAGCAGGAGCAAATGTTGGTTTCTTGGGTTTCCATTTCTTGTTAGAAATGGAAAGAGACAGCCTGCCAGGTGCCAGCTATAGAAAGGGAGAGCTCCCTGAGGCTGTGTCCTGTGGAGGATATTTCAAAAGCAGCATGGCTGGAGCGTCTGCCTTTAAGACGTTTGCATGAGGTGCAAGTGACGGGAAAGGAGACAGGGGAAGCAGATACACGGAAAAGTGCCATGGGAGCAATGCATAGCTACATTCACCCAGCGTGTTTGCAGTAGCACCAAACAGAACGTTAGAAATGGAGGAGACATTATAAGACCCTCTCAACATTCACACTCGGCAGAAAATGAAAATGAGGCTTTGTGGGTCAATGGTCCTCTCGGGGAAATTTGTGGAGCCGGTTTAGTAGCGGGTCTCCTGTTGATGGATTCAAGGTCATTTCCACCACAATATTCTGCCTCTGCTGGGATTATTTGATTTTGATTGGTTAGTCACGGTTACATGGGATTGCTATATTTGAAAATTATTCTAATACGAGAAGTGTGGTTTGGCTGGGAGTGACATATTTTGGGTTTGCACAGGTAGATTGTGTCTTGAACTTAAGAGACCTTCAGTAAGGGATGCCTGGGTGGCTCAGTCATTAAGCATCTGCCTTCAGCTCAGGTTATGAGCCCAGGGTCCTGGGATTGAGCCCCACATCGGGCTCCCTGCTCAGTGGAGAGTCTGCTTCTCCCTCGCCCTCTGCCGCTCCCCCTGCTTGTGCTCTCTGGCTTGCGCGCATGCTTTCTCTCTCTCTCTCTCTCTCTCTCTCTCTCTCTCTCAAATAACTAAAATATTTTTTTAAAAAGAGGCATTCAGTGATAGTTATTAAATTGGGGGGATTGCTGAGCATACAAACAAAAATAAAACTCCCCTCATCCTTCTCAATTAATATTTCCTGATTGAGGTAGGAGTGACTGAGTCATATTCGTGAGTAGGTTTGCCTAATTATAGACCGCACCAGCTGGCGAGTGTGTTGATAGAGCCAGATAAAAAGCCTCACACGGGATGCCTGGGTGGCTCAGTTGGGTAAGCAGCTGCCTTTGGCTCAGGTCATGATCCCAGGGTCCCGGAATCGAGTCCCACATCGGGCTCCTTGCTCAGCGGGGAGCCTGCTTCTCCCTATGCCTCTGTCTGCTTGTGCTCTCTCTCGCTCTCTCTGACAAATAAATAAATAAAATCTTAACAAACAAAACCAAAAAACCTCACACATAAATACCCAGTGTGTCGGAAGGGCCAGGTGTTAAGGTAAGAATAGTGGCCTCTGTCAACTTTGGGTGTCTCAGCCAATTCCCAACCATGTAACAGAGGTGGGGAGATATTAATAATACAAGGTACTTGCACCCAGGAATGAATGGGCTATCTTACCTGCATCGTTGTTTTCCTCACTGATCTATTAATAGCGCCAAAATAAAATATCCTACACCTTCAGGAAGCAAACATGATCACACATCGACTCCTGATGGAAAAGTCTTCAGCCAGGAAGGAAATTTGTATTCATCGCGAGTTACAAATGGCTTTTTGTAGAGAAACATTCTGGGCTTTCCAAAGGTATATTAGCTATATACACAGTACTTCGCCTCTGCATTTAATCATTAGGAAATCATGTATTTTGAGCCCTTCATAATTATGTATTATCTGATAGTTTTCAAAGGCCTTTACACTATCTGATTAGGACCTTACAACAGCTTACTGAGCAAGGTAATGTACTTTGTTCCATTTTGCAGAAGTAATGGAGAAGGAGTGCCCTTGGGAGCCCTGTCTGAAACTTGGGTCATCTACAATCACATTCTGGGTTTCAGAGAATGAATGGCTTCCGCGGGCCGTGAGGCTGGGAGAGATTAAGTGACTTACCCAAGGCCATATACCTGTTCAAAGGCAAATCTGGAACTCAGCCCAAGGCTTCTGACTATAGCCAGTTACTCCCCCTCCACACCTGTGGCTCTCAAACATTGGTGAGCATCAGAATCACCAACGTATCTTATTCAGACTTAGATGGCTGGCCCTATCCCAGAGTGTTTGACACGGATGTCTGGGAAAGGTAGGCCCAAAGTTCACATTTCAATATTTCAGGAGGTGCTGATGCTGGAGACCAGGCACTGAGAATTACTTGTGGTTCGAAGTGCAGTCCCAGGAGCTCCTGAGAAACGCAGAATCTCGGGTCCCACCTCCAACCTGCAGAATGAGAGTCTACATTTTAACAAGATCTCTGGGTCCCAAGTACAAAGTTGAGGAGCGCTGCTGTCCACCGTAGCCGTCAGTTTGCAAGGGACTGGACTGGGTTGAGGGGACAGGGGAGAACAACCCTAATTTTTCAGTCAGGCACTTTCTGTCTGTCAGGCACTCCTCTAAGCACTGGCTAAATTGTCTCATTTAATCCTCACAACAGGGGCGCCTGGGTGGCTCAGTTGTTTAAGTGTCTGCCTTCTGCTCAGGCCATGAACCCAGGGTCCTGGGATCAAGCCCCACACCAGGCTTCCTGCTCAGAGGGGAGTCTGCATCTCCCTCTGCCCTCCCCCCTACTTCTGCTCTCTGTCTCTCTCTCTCTCTCTCTCTCTCTCTCAAATAAATTAATAGAATCTTTTAAAAAAATCCTCACAATAACCCCACAAGGGAGATACTAATATTATTTCCATTATAAAGTCGAGGAAATATCCTGGCACAAAGAGATTGGTGGCCTGCTTCAGACCATTCATCCAAGAAAAGATGGACCCAGGTTTTGAAGCTGGGCCTTTCATGCTCATTTCCTAGGCTATGTGTAAGTCAGGTTGCCACTCATACAGGAGGACAGATAAGAGGGAAAGCCATGCAAATAAAAAGCAAGAGAACAGATTGCTGGGGCCAAAGGCATCTGTGTGCCCCAGTGAAAGTCAGAAGAGCTGGGTCTGGCTGGGCCTCTGCAGAGATTTCTGATGATGTAGCTTTGGTGAGCCCCGCTGTTTAGTATCTTCACTTGTAGAATGAATCATAACAACTGATAAAGAGAAAAGCTCCCCTCTGGCAGCTAGACTGTGGAGGGAGGGTACCAAGAATTGAAAAAGAAGCCATGATTTGTCAAAACGGACTGCATTCTGATTTGGCAAAACAGACAAATGTACCAAATCAAAACCATGATGTCCATCACAAGCTACCAAGCTTCAACTCTTGTAACACCAATCTCTTCATACCCATGGGTTCCAAGATCAGACCACAGACACACTAATCTTACAGTGACCCTGAACAGAGATGTGTGTTCCATGTACAAGGGTGTGGATTGTTCCAGCAACTTTCTCATTGATTCCTCCCAGGCCCATCCTATGACTCACTTGAGCTCCCAAGACTGTAGAAAGGACCTCTTTCCTGACTCCTCTCTGTGGAGACACCTCAGGGGTCCCCGGGATGTATAGTTTCCCTTGCTGTAGCAAATAATAATCCACTTTACTCACTACAAGTATCTTCCCAGTGATCTTTGCCTGATGGACTCCAACACAATAATATTTTCCCACCTACCTCACAGACTTTTTATGACTATGGAAATAAAGCAGGGAGGGCTCCATACATTTGTGAATGTCTCAACTTGTTAAAGTTATTATTTATGCTTTGTTCTACCTTCCCCCCACCAAGACAGTGATGCCCCAAGTTAAAAGAAGAGACCAGATCTTATTTTCTTTGTGGTCGCAGTGTTTAGATTGGTTCTTAATGCAGAAGAGACTCAGTAATTACTGGTTGAATGAAAAAACAAATATATGGGCAAATGAGAAAGAAATCCTTTTTTTTTTTTTTTAAGTAGTCATTCTCCAGTTCTTCTTTCCCAGATTACAGCCCTGTGAGTCATCCAGACTTCTCCCAACAGGGTAAAAGGTTTGTAAGTGCTGGAAAGTGATGGTTACCACCTGGGCCGACTGTCACTAGCACTTTGTAACAGTTGCACATAAACTCCTTTGCCTCTTGAAAATTTCCCCACCTGCAAGCTGCCTGGAATTGCTAGTGGGAATATCACTCCCCTTGCCCACAACATTGATCTTGCGGCAGTAACCACACAGCGCAGCAAATAGCAGCACATTTTATAGCCCATGGAACTGGTGTATATCAGCTGAGTGCCTCTTGCAATTACCGCCCTGTGTTTAGCAGAACAATATTCGTCGGTGCTTTTGCAACAGACTTGCACCAAGCAGAAACCATGGTGCATGGAACACAGTGACTCCATCAAACATCCTTAAATCCTTCTGGCACAGAGAGTTCTAGCTATGGCTAGAATCCCCGGGGATAATTTTGATCAAGCACAAGCTGCCAAAGATTCTTCCAACTCAGAAAGCACAGGGGCTGTCCACTGCTATACACATTCCTTTCTCTCCTGGCTCCTCTTCCCCTGTTCCCCTAAGCCTGCTTTCCGGTTGTCATGACTTCTGAGAGAGGCACCCAGAGGAGCAGGCAGGCACTGACCCTGGTGTAGGAGGAGAGGAAGTGGACAGCGTTTATAGGACCAGCAAAGCAGTTATGTCAGGAAGCGCAGACCCTACAAGACAGAGCTCAGACCCGTGGTTTCTGTGACTATGTTCTCTGCTAAGGTAAAGCCTACCCTACAGGTATTTCCCAAGAGAAACGAACTCTGCAATATGCTTCCTTCCCAATGCACTCTTTCTAGTGCAGGAGCGAGTACAAAGAGAACCCTGTATTGGCTTCCCCTCTCTTTTCCAACCATCAGAGGGACACTGCCCCTGAAATAAAAGTGAAATACATCCTCCAGTGGGTCCCAGTGTCAGGACAGATCTCCTGTCCGCACGTCAGAAAGGATGGGGCTTGTCCTGCGCCAGGCCCTGCTGCTTCCTGGGCTCCCGCCAGCGTGGGATGGCTCCCACGCAGTTCCTAGTTTCTCTTCCTGCCCAGAACCTGCTATCAGCCTGGACAGGGGAGAGGGTAGGATTTCTTTCTAAGCAGTCCTCCCCACCCCTTTGGCATTGGTGTCAAATTGGAACATCGGGTTTGAACCGTTACATCCATACCCCACATTTTCCATTTCTTTCTTTCTTTTTTTTAATTTATTTTTTATTATTATTTGCCCAGGGGTACAGGTCTGTGAATCATCAGGCTTACGCCTTTCACAGCACTCACCATAGCACAAACCCTCCCTCCCATTTCTTTCTGTGCATTCTTTCTGTGTATGTGACTTGTGAGCCCACCCATCTTCTCCATTAGGGTATAAGCATCTCCTCTCTCCCCTTCCCCGCCCTAGAGGTGAGCATAGTGCTTGATCTGTGACAAGTGCAAGATAGATAGACATTTTATTTTATTTTTTAAAGATTTGTTTATTTATTTGAGAGAGAGTGTGCACACACGTGTAGGGGAGGAGGCTGCCAGGGGGAGGCAGAGGGAGCAGGAAAAGGAGTGAAGCAGCCTCCCTGCTGAGTGCAGAGATCCATCCCAAGACCCATGACATCACAACCTGAGCCAAAACCAGGAGTTGGAAGCCGAACTTCCTGAGCCACCGAGGCACCGCTAGAGACACATATTTTAAAGAAACACATACATGGCCAAAGATTATGGGATTGTGGCAGTTCCAATAGATTTAAGATTCTTTTTTTTTTTTTTTGCAAAATGCAATCTTACCATTTACAACAATGTGGCTGGAACTAGAGGGTATTATGCTAAGTGAAGTAAGTCAATCAGAGAAAGACAATTATCATATGATCTCACTGATATGAGGAATTTGAGAAACAAGACAGAGGATCAGAGGGGAAGGGAGGGAAAAATGAAACAAGATGAAACCAGAGAGGGAGACAAACCATAAGAGACTCTTAATCTCAGGAAACAAACTGAGGGTTGCTGGAGGGGAGGGGGATGGGAGGGATGGGGTGACTGGGGGATGGACATTGGGGAGGGTATGTGCTATGGTAAGTGCTGTGAAGTGTGTAAGACTGACGATCACAGACCTGTACCCGTGAAACAAATAATACATCATATGTTAATTAAAAAAATATTCTTTTTTTTTGCTGAAGGTGACTTTAAGGAAGCAGGGACTGACTCTTGCTTCCTGAAGTTAAAGGTCCAAGAGGAAGGGCATCACATCTGGCTGGATGATGCACTGTTGGAGACTTTCCAACCTAGCTGAGCACCCGGGCTCAGGCTTCTTACCCAACATAGCGGTGTCCTTCCTAAGTCAACTTCCAGAGGAGGGATGGAGGCCATGTCCTGGCCCCCCCTGCAGGCTCACCAGCACTCTCAGAGGGGTCTCAGAAACAGACAGTGGGGAGCAGTACTCTTCCAGCCTTCCAGTGCTATCCTGTAAAGGGGGGGAATGTTGTCTAGCGAAACCTTAGATCACAGATCAGAAACTTGACAGGGACAGAGGTCAATGTCAAGAAGAATGCTCATCCTTTCCACTGGGGGGCGCTGTCTTCGTTGGTGGGAGGAGACACAGGCAGGATCCTTCCAGTGTTCTGGGAGGGGTGTGTGGGCCCTGAACTTCCAGCTTTCTTCTTCTGGTGTTTTACTTCTTGCTGTGGGTGATGCCCCAAGTTGCTGCCTCCCTCCTCAGCTAGGCTCTGCCCTGAAGTCATCTGAGCACGTGCTGCTGAGAAATTTGAAAGGATGAAAGTTGATGTCTGGGGGACTGTTTTGAAAAGCTCCAATTCAAATGTGAGTGTTATCATTGTTAATTATAAGTTCAAACTCAAAATGATATTATCACTACTAATTCTAGTAAGCTTCGTCTTTTGCAAAGATGGAGGATGAAAGCCATACATTTTGTAAATTGATTACTAATGTTCAAAGGGTTAGAATATAAGATAACACACCACGTTCTCACTTGATGGAGCATAATTTAAATTTTCTTTGATTCAGAAAACATTTCAATGTCTTGCAGTCAATCTGCTGACACTATAAGAAATTCTGAATTTTTCACGGTTAATTGAGTTTTGGATAAACTCTCATTCACTGTGTATTTAGTAGTATTATTAACATATATTTAATCAAACAACAGTTATTGACGACTTACTGTGTGCAGGGTACCATGACATGTGAAAACAATAAACAGAAGTCTAGATGGAGAAAACAAAACTGTATGAGACAGAATGAAAGGCAGTTCCATTGAAGGGAACCCTGTAAAAAAGGCCTGGGGATGGCAAGTACAGCCATGCTCAGGGACTAGAGAGGTCATGAGTGTGCCTGAGAGTTGGGGCCTGCAGATAGTAATAATAATAATTATTGCAATAAGATGCCCAGAATTTATTGAGCATTTGCCACTTGTCAAGCACTGTGCCAAGTGTTTTCCATTAGGAAATCATTGCATCCCCACAGTAACGTTGTGAGGAAGGTCCTGTTTTGTTTCTCAGATGAGGAAACTGAGGCACATGGTGATTAAATGACCTGTTGCCTCAGTAAGTGGTGGAGCTGAGATTTGTGCCCAGGCTGTGTGACCCCAGAGCCTGTGTTCTTGGGAGATCTGATGGCAAAGGGTCAGGGAGCAGAGGCTCTGTGTGCTAAGGAAGGAGTAGGGTAATGCAAAGATGCATGGATGAGAACGTGTGAAAAGGTTCCCAAATTCATTACTAAGATTATTAAAAGTGGCGCCTGGGGGGCTCACTCAGTTAAGTGGCCGATTCTTGGTTTAAGCTCAGGTCATGATCTCAGGGTTGTGCGATCAAACCCCGTGTCGAGCTCCACACCCAGATGGGTGTCTGCTTGAGATTCCCTCTCTCTCTCTCTCGCTCTTTCTTTTTCTCTCTCGAATAAATAAATAAATCCTTAACAAAATTATTAGGAGCCCCTCCCTTCAAGCTATGCTCTTGGGCCTGAAACTACCTATCTTCCCCCCTCCGCCATTTTGCATTCTTCCAGGAGCAGAGTAATAGGAAGAGGGGAGAGATGTGGGTCTAGCTCTCTGTTTCGCTGTTAACCAACTGTCCAGCCTTGGATAAGCTATCCAGTCTCACTAAGCCTCAGTGTCCTCAACTCTAAAATAGGAATATAATTCCAGGGTTGTTGTCAGGATCAAGTTAGATATCCTTTGTAAAATAGAACAAATGTGAACTCATTAATTGTAGCTAGTGAGAGTGGCTCCAAATAATTTCATTCACAAAGCTTTGTCAGTCCCAATTATCTGCAGTAAGAAGTTATACTTGAATATTGATTTACTCATCTTTCTCCTCAAGTCTGGCTGCAATATCTCTGCTATCTTCATAGTCCCAACACAACACAGCTCCTGATGGACGCTGAATGACTCCGGGATCCCTTCCCACTCGAATGGATCTTGAGGGCCACCAGCCTCATCAGCCCACTGGAATGTCAGTCTAGTGGGTGACCGGAGCAAGCACAAGGGTCACTTGCTGACGGTCGAGTGAGGTGTGAAGGGTGTGAAGGGAACTAATGTAAGCCTCAGGGACAGCGTGGGCCACTGAAGGGCCCATTTACCATAGAAGGAATTGCCGAGTGGATAGATGTCCGTTGGAGGGAGCACCGACGGGGAGGACACTCGAGAATACCCCATTTGACCCAAGACTGGCTGCAACGGCATTCCTCTCCCTGCCTTCCCCTTGCCCCTCGCGCCCCGGCCACCAATGCCATTTATGAGTTCTGTGCGATGGGCTTTGTCTACTTCACTCGGCTCACCTCATTTCCCCTGCTGAAACTAGTGGGCTCTTAAAAATCCTTTATTCTGAGCCAGGCATTATACTGGGCCCTTTACAGAGATTATCCCTAATTTTCATCAAAACTCTAAAAACAGTATTATTCATATTACCATTTACTGCTGAGGAAACTGTTATCCAAACAATACAGCTGGTAAGCCAATGGAATAAATACTAAGGGTCATGGTTTTGTAGCTAGAAACTGTTGTTCTGGCCCCTCAGTGTTTTCTCTATGAATTGGGAAGACCTGTTCCACTTTACCACACTGAACAGTTACGAGATGGCGAATGTGACAGCATTTTGCCAGCCAGTTACAGCGCAAAAGTTTATAGGGGAATTAACACATGCCAGCCAACCAGAGTCAGACATTTCTGTTATTTTTTCTAATTCCTACGCACCTCACGATGTGGAGCCCCACACCCTGCGCGCTCTCTTCTGAACTTCTACTTGGGATGGAAGGGTTTTGCTTTCACCGTAGTTCCTGGGAAATCCCACCCTGACTCAGAGTGTTATCATTGGACAAAGCACTTCTTGTGGAATCACCTACATTCTCGAGAATATTCTTGGGTCCCTGGTTTGAGGGACAGTGTCACATTAATCAGGGGCAGGTACCCATGGCACAGATGGTAACTAGGGGTCCCTGGGCAATTGTTAGTTGCCTTTAGTACATAAAGATTTCCCTGTGATCCTGTTGGAGACTTAAAGTAATCCCTCCCTTCAGAAGGGAAAGACAGTCACATCCCATTTTATAGATGTAGGAACTGAGACCCTGAGAGAACTTCCTGGTCTTCCTTCTTTATGTACATGTGTCTGCCTCCTGAAAATCAATTTTTATATCTGTCTGTTTTCTTTTCCTTCTTCACGTGAGCCTTTGACCATACTTCCTTTAAAAGAAATAGCTGCAGGATTTTCAAGACTCTATCTGCCCCCATCCATTTTCTTTCTAAATGTCTTTGTTCCTTCCCCATGTAAGACTTCTAAACTAAGTCCCTCGCCCCCATGACCCTCCAGACTCAGGAAGCTGAGATATCCCATCCCCTTTGACCTTGGGAAGATTGTCTCCTAAGGATCTACTTTATGGGACCAATTTTCCTTGAGTAGGAGCCACTTTCTCTGTGGAAGTGATAGTTTCCCAAACTGAGCCCATAACCCAGGCATCCTCTTGTTAATGAAGAATAGAAGATTCAGAATGGAAAAGATGGTTGGGTTCTCCAATTCTTACTGCCCAGGGGAGTTCTGTGTTTTGGTGGAGGGTGCTTTGGGTTGAGAGAAAATATGCTTGGGTTCTCAGGCTTTGTGTCGACCAAGTTCCTGGAGGCAGCCATTTCCCAATGCTCTGGGTATGAAATTCAGGGCAAGATCCCATCTTGCTGTGTAGTCCTAGAGATTCCTTAGGAAATAATAAAAAAAATCAAAAGAGTATGAGGGATACCTGGGTGGCTCAGTCAGTTAAGCATCTGACTCTTGGTTTCAGCTCAGGTCATGATCTCAGGGTTGGGAGATGGAGCTCCATGTTGGGCTCCACACTCGGCAAGGAGTCTGCTTGAGATTCTCCTTCTCCCTCTGCCCTTCCCCCGTTCACATGCTCTCTCTCTCTCTTTCTCAGATAAATAAATGTTTTTTAAAAATCAAAGGGTGTGAGATTTGCATTTGAATGATTTGAAATTGAGATTTTAGCTTGCCAATTTACTAGCCATGTATCCTTAGACAAATAACACCATCCCTTTCTACCTCAGTCCGTTTGCCTATAAAAATGGGTATTACAAATAAAACTTCACAGCATTGTGGAAAATAAGTGGGACCAGTGTGAAAAGCACCTAATAATAAAACGTTATACAAGCGTTAGCTGTCGTTATTGTTGTTGTTAGCAACTTTAATATATCAAACAAACATTAGTAGATCAGTCGTGGCCAGAGGTCTAGAAGCAGCTGGAGAAACACAGAAGAGCAGATGCCATAACTTTTTCTGCTCTGTCATCATGAAACACTGTCCTCATGGCTAACCTAATAGAAGGATTCCTACAGTCAGTCATTTCAATGTCCATCTCCACTGATAAATAATGGGATTTACTTTGATTCTCTGCACTCAAGAGAAGCTCACTACTCATTAGTCGTATGGTCTCCTTTACCCTAAGCCTGAACCTGGTTGACTTACTTGCTTAGATGGTGCCTTTCTTTGGAGAACTCCATTTCTTCATCTACTTATTCAACAAAGGTTTATGGAGGTTCTGCTATGTGCTACACAGCAGCAGAAAATCGAATCAGATGTGGTCAAGTGGTCAAGACAACTAAAGTAGGTTATTACGGCAAAACGAAGAAAACACTGTAACAATGGCACCAACGATAGGGCATGGGGGGAAGCAGTGCTATTTTGGCTCGAGGACTTCAGAAAACTTTCACTGAGAAGATGAAACGGGACCTTACAGCAGGCAGATCAAGGGGCAGAGGGATAGCATTTTAGGCCTGGGAGGGAAGGTTGAAACAAGACAGCAGAGGTCAGAGTTTCGGGGAAATTGAAAGCAGATCAGTGTCACTAGAGTTTGCTTGTGTGTGGTGGGGGGAGGGACCAGATGTGGGGGGGGGAGAGAGAGATCGAACACGGGAAGCAGAAAGGCTGATGGGCGATATCCTTATTAAATACATGGAGAGCAGAGACAAAATGTCTTTTCCCTTCCACATCTTGGCTCTTCCTGAGACTGACAATTCATCTACTTTTGCAAACTTCATTCTAGTGCTACTGGCTACGTGCCAAGCACCGTGCTCAATGCTAAGGATAAAAACAAGAATAAGACATTGGGGGTAACAAGGACATCCAAAATCTTCACTTCAAGCACAAAGTTCTATCCTTTCAGCTAATTTACTCAAGTATTAACCTTTGACCCCATTAAGATCACCAGCCCATTGGCCTTACCAGTTTTTCCACGGATCTTACCTTCATGTATTCATTTCCTCTTCACCTGAATTCTGTATCCTGGTGCCGCTGCCAGTCCTTTATCAAAACTTAACTTCTCTCCCTGCCCTCGAGCTGATCAGCTGGCAGAGTTCCACCCTGGTTAAAACCAACGGTCCATCCACTCTGTGTCCACACTGGAGAAGCTGAGCATTGTTGAAAGGAAGGAAAGAAGAGAAGGAGGGAGGGAAGGTAGGAGGTAGGAGGAGGGAGGGGAGGGAGGGAAAGAGAGA
>LNAC01000524.1:1081-34306 GCA_002007465.1 Ailurus styani | reverse complement strand
GGGGGGGGGGGGGGGCAGGGCAGGAGAGCCTAGCCCCTCTCTGTCTTTCCACTCCGCGGATTCCCTGAAGCTATTTGCCAAAGCCAGCAGCAACAGAGGGTAAGGAGCCTGAGCAAAGTGGTGCAGGGGCAGCCTCTGGGGGGCAGCCGAGCAAGGCAGAGAGGACTCATCGGACAGAGGCCGCCAGCACGCAGACAGTAGCCCGCACCGAAGCCATTCTCTGAAGGAAGTGCTGCATTTCAAGACCCAGACTTGTGGGGTGAAAACTCCCATGACAGTATTTCAAGGGCAACACTGATAAGGCTGGAGTGTTCAACCTTCCACCTTGCCTTTGTGCTCAGAGTGCATTTTCCCCTGGCGAGAGGGTGGCTCAGAGGTGAGCCCGCAGCCCTGCAGGACCCTGAGCTCAACCTGCAAGGCAGACTTGGAGAGAATTGATTTAGTTCACAGACCCTGGCGGAAGCTCAGAGAAGGAAATCGGAACCACTCTCCAATTCCTATGCTTCTATCGCTCATCTTCAAGCCATACCTTTCCCTTTCTTTCTTCCTCTTCTTTTCCTCCGATTTTTTTCTTTTGAAAGAGAGTCTCACGGTTGACTAATTGTTAGCACAGAGCACGCGTTTGATGCTCTCCTTGGAGATTTTCATCTTTGCTCGGTAGCAGTCAATCAGCACGCTTTTCTCTCAACAATATTAGCATCCAAGATGGTGAGATAAACAAGCTCATTAAAAAGCAAGTTGTTACACGAAGCAAACACCTTAGACTAATAAAGCTTGGCATCCTCTGTGGTACACCCAGGGAAACGGTATTAACAGCCTTGGTAGCAGGCTGCATTTACGAGAAAAGCCCAGAAGGCAGCTAGTTGATCCTGTGGAATTATTCAGGCAGCCTCATCCATGTGTGGGACCGTGGGGGAAATGCTGCGCCCGTGAGCTCAGAGGTACAATGTTTGGACGACACCCTCCTAGGAGGAGATTTTCACTCATTTAGGGGGACTTTTTCACTCACTTTACAAACACCTGTGGGGTACCCATAATGTGTATGTGCTGGCTACTGAACATATAAGGTGGTGTCCTAGCCACAAAGGGCTCACATTCTTCTAAGTGACACAGCCATAAACAGACCCGGGATCCAAGGAGTTTGGTGAAATGTGAGAGAGATTCCCAGAAGGAGCCTGTGGGACACAAAAAAAGATTTAATTAGCCCCCTTGGGTCTACGAGAGAGGGTGAGGACAATTTTGGGGGCCTGTAGCTTTTTTTATTTATTTTAAGCAACAGTTAATACAACATTGCATGTGAAGTTATGTCTAAGAGCTTGATGGCCTTGTCTTCCCTTCCACTTGGAGACTAACTGAATTTACAGGCACCATATTTTCCTAGAGACCATATAACTTGATGCAACTTGGAAGGTGGTCCCCGCCCCCAGGCCTAGAGCCATCCCTGGTGTAGGTGGAAAGCTTTGGCCTGTGTAGGGCTGCCCTGCTGGTCTTGGCTGGAAGGTCATGTACTGAATGCCCGGCTGGAGAAGTTAGGAGTCCAGGGAGGGCAGGACGCTGGGGACTCACTTGGGCCAAAGGGAGGGGTGGGTTGAAATGATTAAGGTGAGATTTGTAGGTTTCTATTGAAACTGGTCTGATTGAGGAGAAATTTTGGAGGTGCAAGGAAGGTCTCCCTGAGCTTTTTGGCGGAAGCTAGGACCTGTCTGATCTTGAAAAGGAGTCCCAGAGTAGCTCATCCGTATCTGAAAAGCTGGGTGTGGGAGGGGGAAATCTAACCTTTGCTGAGTCCATAGGATATGCTCTACAACTCTGACTGGTGTTTCACCTACTTAATGTTCCTACATCCCCCACGAAAGTAGGTGTTTGGTTTGGTTTGGTTTGGTTTTAAATCCCCATTTTAGAAAGGAATTTGAGGTTCCAGTGGGCATACAGAACTGGACCAGATCACAGAGGAGATAAGAGATGGGAAGTTTTGAGTCAAGATCTAGCTGATCCTCCTTGTCACAGATCCGGAGCTGGGTCTGGGTAACATTGTGGCTCAGTGTTCGCTCCAAGGTGGCTGTGTTCCCATGATGTCCTTGGAGTATCACTTCATTGGTAGGTGAAGAATGATAACGAGCCAGCGTGGTGTTGAGCTGGATTGCCCCCGTCTGTGTGTGGTTTCTCAATGGATTGCTGCGACAGACCCTGAATACCTGTGGTTCCTGAATACCTGTGGGAAGCTAGTTAAGGAAGGAACAGCAAATCTGCAGGTCTCAGGGTCAATGTAGAAGGAAAGGGTTGTGATATTTTTGCTAAACGTATTGACCTTTAAAGAAAGCAGAGATTTTGGCTAATTTTTCTAGAAAACGTTCTTTTTGACTTGTACCTTCTTAAACTGGGGTTTGTTCTATTGATCTCTATTGAGGCTATGAGATTAGATCTTTTGCAATAGGCCCTGGATCGTCTAAAAAAAATTATTGGATCTTTCGAGAGAGACATCACGTCTGTTTTTCTGTATCCATAGCCTTGTGCCCCATTTCTGGTAGATGCCCAGTAAGTATTTGCTAAATTAATGAATTGCAGAAACATCAACTAGAAAAGGCTATCAGTACCATGTGTGAGTTCACGAATGGTTTAGGGTGGGAAGAACACGATCAGTGGGCTCTAATGTAACTTGTCACTGAGGGAAGCAGACACCTGGCTTTGCTCAAGGCCCCTCATGTCTCTCCCTTCTACCAGCTCCACCTTCAATGCTCTTCACGTGGAGGGAGGGAGGCAAACCTGGAAAGAGGCTGTGATAAAAGGCAGGAAGTATATATCTCCATTTGCTTAGGTCTTTGTGGCTTTTTTCATTGGTATTTTGTCATTTTTAGCATACAGACTCTACGTGTTTTGTTCAATTTACACCTAAGAATTTCATTGTTTCTGGCATGATTATAATTGGCATTGTGCTTTTATTTCAGCTTCCATATGTTTGTTGTTGGTACATAGAAATACTATTGATTTTTGTATGTTGGTCTTGTATTCTGAACTCATTTATCAACTCTAAGAGTGTTTGGTCTATCACTGGGATTTTCTGTGTATTTAATCCTGTGATCTATAAATAGAGAGTTTTAATTCTTCTTTTTCAATCTGTAGGCCTTTCTAGGAATTATAAGAGCCAGACACATTTTCCTTGTTTCTGATACTGGGGAGAACCACTCAGCCTTTCATCGTCATCTACTATGTTAGTTGTAGGTGGGCTTTACAGATTTCATTTATCAAGCTCAGTAAGTTTCCTTCCACTCCTAGTTCATGGAGAGTTTTTATTATAAACAGGCAATACATTTTGTCAAATGTTTTTTCTGCATCTACTGAGATAATCATATGATTTTCCTTCCTTAGTCTATTAATGTGGTGGACCACATTGCTTGATTTTTTGAATGATGAACCAGCTTTGCATTCCTGAGATAAATTCCATTTGGTCATGATATATTATCCTTCGGGCATCACTGGAACTGATGTGATCGTGTTTTGTTGAGGGTTCGTGTGTGTATGCCAGGTCATGAAATATATTAATCTGAACTCTCTTTTCTTAAAATATTTTTTGTCTGGTTTTGATATCAGTATAATGCTGGCCTCATAATATGAGTTGCAAAGTTTCTCCCTTCTTCAAGTTTCTGGAAAATATTATATGCAATTGGTATAATATCTTCCCTAAATGTTTGGTAGAATCCACCGAGTAAGCCACCTCGGCTTGAAGTTTCTTTGTTGAAAATGTTTAACTACAAATTCCATGTTTTAATAGAGATAGAATTATTTAGAGTATTTATTTTGAATGAGTTTTGCATCTTTCAAATAATTGCTTTATTTCAGCTAAGATTTCAAAATTATGGGTATAAAGTTGTCATAATCTTCCCATATTATCATTTTAGTATACATGAGATCTGCTGTGATGGCCTCCCTTTCACTCCTGATACTGATAATCTGCGCTGTCTTTTTTTCTTGGGCAACGTGGCTAGAAGTTTATCCATTTTATTGATCTTTTTAAGAACTAGTGTTGGTTTCATTGATACTTTCTGTTGGTTTTCTCATTTCGGTTTCATTGATTTCTGCTTTTGTCTTTATTATTTCCCTCCTTTTGCTTGGGGTTCAATTTGCTCTTTTTTTTTTTCTGCTTTCTTAAAGTATACGCTTATATAATTTGAGCCTTTTCTTCTTTTCTATGCAACTATTTAATGCTTTAAATTTCCTTGTAAACACTGCTTCAGACACATCCCACACCTTTCGATGCGTTGTTTTCTCTTACAGCTTTTGCTGTTTATCCTTGCTGCCTAGTTCCACAGTGGGGCTACCGTGGCTCAAAGCTGAGAGACAAAAGAGGACAGATATCCCCAGAGCTCTCCCCTTTCCAGTTATTCTTCACCTTTTGACATCCCAACTCAATGTGCATGCTAATGTGAACTTTTCAAAGTCCTCTAGCAGGTGGGTTTTTGAACTGTGTTTAGAGTTTTTCACAGTAATCAGTGGGCGATGGAGCTAAGGAGGGCTAACATCATCTTCATCTTGGCCAGCATTTGAAATCCTGTCTGATTCTGAGCTTCCGTCAGACTACCTAGTACAAAGCTGTGTGTTGAAAAATACTCATCCATATGGGACCAAACCCAGGCACTGCCTGCCGCCCCTCCCCGCCACCACTGCTGCCTGAGGGAAGGGGCAGGGAGCGGCCTCTCACCTTTCCAAAGAACAGAAATCCCCAGGCTACTTTCAGACGAGGAGGAGGATGCTGAGCTGGCCTCCCTCTGCCCCATAGAGATCACAGCTGAGAAGCTCTGGCCGGTGTGAAGAGAGAGGTAGGCAGGAGTCTCTCTGAATAAACGCTGAATGTCTGCTCTGGATACCCCAGTCCAAATGCGATCTCTCCTGATTTCATTCTTTGGCTCTTCAAGTCAGACACCCTGCTCAGCAGGGAGCCTGCTTCTTCCTTTCCCTCCGCCACTCCCCCTGCTTGTGCTCCCTCGCACACACTCTCTCTCTGGCAAATAAATAAATAAAATAATTTTTTAAAGTAATTTAGAGGGACACCTGGGTGGCTCAGTCAGTTAAGTGTCTGTCTTCAGCTCAGGTCGTGATCTCAGGGTCGTGGGATCGAGCTCTGCATTGGGCTCCCAGCTCAGCGGGGAGCCTGCTTCTCCCTTTCCCACTGCCTCTCCCCCTGCTTACTCTCTCTCAAATAAATAAATAAAATCTTTTAAAAAATGTTCAGAAAGAAAAAAGTAATTTTGAGCACTCACATCCCCCAACACACACACAAATTTTATGTGTTAGGCACTTCCCTGAGCCTAGATTAGTAGACAGATTGCTGTAAATATAGCAAATAAAAATCAGTAAAACTGATTTTTGTCTCTATTTGTTTTGGATAAAAAGTTCATATTAATAGAAATTCTAATGTTTTCTTCTCACACCCCCGTGGGTGTGCACCCCTTGGGTTGTACGCACTCCCCACTTTCGTGACCTCTGATTTAATCTACCCATTGAGAACCAAGTGATGATCAGCCTTGTATTGTTCCCTGAGTACCTGCTATGTGCCAGGGTACCTCCGTATGTTGGATGGAAAACGAAGATTCGGAAGGAGATTTCGTGACCGCTAATCAATTACTGGTACCTTTGTGTTCTCGCCGAGAGTAAATGGTACATCTGGGATGTCATCCTCCAGTCATCCGACCCTCTTTTACCCCAATTCCCCAGAAATGGGATTTTCTTCAGCCAATCGGGGTCCTATTAAGGAAGAAGTAGGAGCTGGTGGGAAAACAGGGGACCCAAGGCTGCAGATAATCTGGTGCTCGCTCTCATAGGACATGGAAGCTCCTGGAGGGTCATGAGTCTCAGCTCAAAGGGGGAAGTCATCTTCTCCCTCCTTCTCCTGAAGCCAGCGTCTCCACCTCCCCTCCCAGGGTAGCAACAGAGGGACAAGTGGCTACTCCCATCACTCTCTGCCTCTTCCTTTCCCTCTTGCCTCTCTGCCAACACCTATCGGATCTCACCAGCCTCCTCAGTTCCAAGCTGTTCCTTGAAAATTCACTAATGAAATTCCAGTTTCTTTTGTAATTGTATTTTAACATGGTTCATGCTCTGATACCAACCTTAAATCAAACTCTTTGCAGAAAGACTATCACAGGGTGACAAGCTCCTTTCTGCATGCCTCATTACTGAAACATTTATTCAGGGCTTCCTGGATGATATGAATGGCTGCCTCTCAGTGCTGCAATGACTTAATCCACTACAACCAAAGGGATTTTAATTTCCTCTCCGGGGCTCCTCACTTTGGTTCCCTGCCTGAGTTTGCCCCTCACTTTGGAGGCATAGCTGTGGGGATGGTGGGACTTCACTTGGGCCTGTAGCCTGGAGAGGGTCTACTCTGGCGCAGAGCATAAAAGCAGCCGTCAGCCCGGGGCCTCGGCAGTTAGTCCAGATTCTGGCCAGCTGGTTTTCTCAGCCTGGTACCTGCTCTCTCCAAAGCCAACTACATAGAAAATGTACAAGCGAGCTCTTGGAAAGGGGAAGGCATGACGGCAGCTTCCATCTACTCAGAGGCCCTGGCAAGAGACCTGCATCCGGGATACTTTACGAATCTTCGTTCAGCAGTTGAGACAAACGGTGGACTCATCAGGGACCCCAGACATGAAAACAGGGCCACGAGGGTGAAGCTGCATGAAGACACCAGGACGACCTGAAGATGACACGAGAACCTGCGTAATCTGGACAGAGACTTTCGTATGGATGAAAAATATCACTCAGAAAATGAGCGTAAGGGGATTTTCCTTTTCCCTCTGGAATTAGCAACTGGGACTCAAAGAAGACGTGGAAGATCAGGGGTCCACACATTTTTTGAAGATTTTATTTATTTATTTTGAGAGAAAGAGAGAGCACGATCGAGGGGGAAGGGCAGAGGGAGAGGGGGAAGCAGGCTCTCCAATGAGTGGGGAGCCTAACACATTCAGAGCTCCATCCCAGGACCCTGGGATCATGACCAGAGCCAAAGACAGATGCTTAACCAGCAGAGCCACGCAGGCGCCCCAAGGGGCCACACATTCTAGCAAGAGCAGAAATAGTGAGAGCCAGACACCTCTTAAGGCTTCATAAGAGCTAAGCTGTTTTTGCTCAAATGTTCCATGTTTGTTGAACAGTTTGAACTCAAAGACATATGAACATCAAGCAAGATTGTTTCTAACCAATGTTTCCAATGCTCCTCTGCTCAGTCCCCCTTTCCCTCCCTGTACTGACACCTCACGTAAACCCCATAGTTCTCCAGTCGGTTTCAGTTATAACAACCTCCAGGTCAGCCCAGTTTAAGAAGCCCACCCCTTGCTCCAGCTCAGCTCCGACCTGCGGTCCCAACAACCTGGAGCAGGGGAGACTTCTTCTCTCCCTCTGTCCCCTTTCCTAGTTCCAGCTTAATGGGAATTGGGTTTGAGAGGCAGGAATGAGAGAGAGGGCAAGGGTTCTCCTAGGTTGCTGGCCATTGTGCTTGGAATGACCTTGGAAGTGGTGAGTTTAGGGACAGACCAAACCATAAGGGATATCCAGAATTCAATGGGATATCCATTAATGAACCCATTTGATGGGCTCTTACGGATGTAAGAGTTTTGTGGCCTAAGAGGAAGAACTAGGCAGGAACTCATGGAAGTATCTTAAGGGCTAAATAAATACAAGTATAGTCAAGTGCAGAAGCAGCTGGGGTGGGAGGTGGGGGCCCGGGAGCTGGATGGTGGCAGCTCAGATGGTTATGTGGTTTTGTCACCTGGTCATCTTCCACCTTAACAACTGAGAAGGTATCTTCCCAAGTTGTTGGATGACTGAATTACAAAGTGAGGAAGCACGTTTTTAGCCTTGAGAACATTTACGATTAAGTATACAAGTGTTCATGAACAGTAAACCTGTAGTATAATATTTTTATAAGGCATCTGTACATATTTGTATTCCAGCTATTTGCATTGTTTAAGAGAATTTGGTCTGTAAGAGAAGAAGGTCAGGAGCACCTGGCTGGCTCAGTCGGTGGAGCACGTGACTCTTGATCTCGGGGTTGTAAGTTTGAGACCCATGTTGGGTGTAGAGACGACTTAAAAATAAAATCTTAAAAAAAGAAAGTAGCAAAAAAAAAAAAAAGAAAGTAGCAGGTCAATCTTGTGATTCTACATCAAAGTGGTTAATTGAATAATTAACTTGAATTTGTAACTTTAAGTAGAAATCTTATGAGGTATTATATTTGCATTAGAGCATTTAAGAAGTCTTAAGTTTTATCTTTTCATGAGTTTAATTTACTAGATCTGTTTAATTCAAGCACATAGGGAAGCAGCTTTTTTGTTAAGTCAACATCTGGGGAACTTAAAAGGGAAATTAAGTATATTTAATAATTTAATGTATAAATGCAACTTAAGATATTTGAAGAAGTTAAACTAAGATTGTAAATGAGACCTAATGTTAATCAAAGGCCCCTTAAAAAGCTATTGTTAATGATTGCTAGAACTATAAATAGAATAATAAGGCCTGTAAGGTGAATTTAAAAGCTGCAGAAAGAGCTGGATTTTTCATAAATGGAATATTAATTGTGAAGTTAAAGTAACCTCTGAATAATCTTTTCTGTGCACCCCATCTGCCCTTGACAGCCACCTGTCAGAGTTATCTTTCGGCGGCTGCTTCTCTGGCTTGCGCTGACTGTCCCCGAAAGCCCTATGTGCAGGCTTTGGGATGGGGTGGGTGAGGGGGTCCCCACCCCCTAGCTCTCCAAACTCTGATCCAGTGTCTTCCGAGAACGTCCTGCAATTCTGGCTGCTGGACAGACAGCTCAGCTCTCTTCTTCCCCTGACGGCAAGATTCCTCAAACCTTGCTCCTTCTGCAATGTCGGCACGTGACCAACAGGGGGCGCACAGGGTGCTCTACCACCCTGCCCTGCCTTCACGTTCATACTTCTCATTCTCTTCTTCCCCCTTCTCATGCGTACCCACCATTTCAACAACTGAACTTCTTGAGGTTCTCTCACTTACTTTGGTCTCGAGAAAATAACCCACAACCTTGTGACTCATGACGTTCAACGATTCTCTCAGTCCCTCTCTACCGTCCCCCACGGTTTCCAGCCAACCACCGGGGGTTCATGGGGGCCCGATGGTTTCCATTAAGACAGGACTGGAGACCACAGTCCCCCTGATTAGGCCGCACGGGTTGGGGGTGGCTCGTGTACAAACATATCTGGTGTTTGGGCCCCAGAGGGAGATCTGGCTGCCGAGTAATGCTTAGGTACGAGCAGCAGGGGTTCTTTTTCAAGCCTTTCCAGAATGGCCTCACCGCTCAGAAGCAACAGCTGGAACCTGCTGTTGTTACTGAACATCGTCTCTTCCTTTGCTTTACCAGGTCTCACTTGAGTTCCGAGCCACAGCAGGGTCCCTGGCTGTGAGGATGTTGTGCCCAAGGACTCCGAGGGAGCTGCTTTCCTTTTATTCCAGATTCTGCTTGTACCTTCTAAGGGCAAAAGCTTTAGTGCCCCCACCCCCGCTCCCCCAGGACAGTTGAACTCTATTGGGAGTAGCAGTGGTAGTCAGCAAAAAATCAATTTAACTAGTGACACGCATATTTACTGAGCGTGTATTCAACAGCAGTGTTGTTAAAAATGCTTTACGTGTGGTAACTCTTTTGGTTCTTATAACCACTCTACCGCTATGAAGTAGGAACTGTGATTACCCCCATTTTGTAGAGGAAACTGAGGCACAGAAGGGGTAAGGAACTGGCCCAAGGTCTCATAGTTTAGGCAGGACTGGAGTCAGGATTGGAACCCAAGCATTCCAACTCTGCCACCTTCCCTAGATCTAGAAGTCACCATACATTGTCATTTACCCCTGGTCTCAGAAATAATTGGGTGTTCTCAGAGCTAGGGTCCCTGCAGAGAATCAACTTGGCCCAAATACCGTTGGAAAATCCCATATGTATACGTTGGAACCAACCGATAAGAATAGAACAACTCTTCCTCATTTTGTAACCATAATGCTCCTTGCAACAGAAAGATTCCCTCCGAATGCACGAAGATGACATTTAATTTGCCGAAGTCTAATTTGCCCACCGCTTTTCCAGGAGAGATCTCGGAGGCAGAAGAGGCTCTCTGTTGCTCCACAGAGAGGAGACTCTGGGGTGAGGTCCCCTCGGGAGGTGCAGGTGGTCGGGACAAAAAGCCATCAAGTTTAGATTCAACCCAAGTTCATTTAATTGTGGAGGCACTTAATAAATCCTGGCCAGCAGCATAAGCCCAGAGGGAAGGCATTTAAATATGCTATCTTTTGGTAAACAAAAAAATCCCAGGACATTTTGATGTCTGATTCATTTAAAATCTAATTCTTTCTTTAATATTCCATGGAAGCAAGGTGAGAATTTTGTGAAGCTAATTAGTTCAAGTACAATGCCAAGTCACTGAATAGAATTTGTCACTTTCACTGGGGTCCCTTCCCCAATGCCTTAGAGCAGGAGTCAAATGTGAACCAATAGTTTGTTGAAATCCAAGAGAGATTTTACCAAGTGTGTTTAGAAGCATGGCAGTCAGAAGCTGTCAGGGGCGCCTGGCTGCCTCACTCAGTTAAGCATCAGCCTTAATTCCCACTCAGGTCGTGACCTCAGGGTCCTGGGATCGAGCCCCAAGTTGAGCTCTGCACTGAGCGTGGAGTCTGCTTGAGATTCTCTCCCTCCCTCTCTCTCTCTCTGCCCCTCCGCCTTCTTAAAGAAGAAGAAAAAAAAGAAGCTGTTGCGGAGGCTGGCACAGTTAATAAAAATCCCACAGCAAGGTCAGGAAGTCTAGGGAGGAGGTAAAAGAGCGGGGCTGGAGTCAGGGAGTGCGAAGAAAGCCGTTTGGGTCAGAAGGGGTGTTAGCATGGTGGTCGTTTAATGAGGGGAACCGGAGGAAATTTATTTTCACTTCTGACAAGAAATGTGGCGACTGAGTGCATAGTGCCTGTGTTGACATGTGAATGGGGTCGATTAATGCAGACTCTGAAGCTGGGATTTTAGATTTGTTTTTAATTGAGATATAATTGACACATTACATCGTGGAAGTTTAAGGTTATGACATGTTGATTTGATACATTTGTATACCACAATACGATTACCACCATGGGCTAGTTAACACTGCTATCATGTCACATAATTATTATTTCTTTTTTGTGGTGAGAACAAGTAAGATCCAGTGTCTTAGCAACTTTGAAGCTTATAATTGTATAATCACTATATATCACATATTAATTTAATAGTTGAGTGCAGGGGTTTGGGTGCCAGCCCCCCCACAAAAATCCACATAGAACTTTTGACTCCCCCCAGACTGAACTAATAGCTTATCGTTCACCAGAAGTCTTACCAATAACATAGTCAATGAATATATAGTTTGCAGGTCATGGGTTTGATATGGAAATGATATTAAGAAAATCATAAGGAAGAGACACCTGGGTGGCTCAGTAGGTTAAGCGTCTGCCTTCGGCTCAGGTCATGATCCAAGGGTCCAGGGATCTGGCCCCACATCAGGCTCCTTGCTCAGCAGGGAGTCTTCTTCTCCCTCTGCCTCTGCCCCTCCCCCCTGCTCGTGCGCGCTCTCTCTCTCTCTCAAATAAATAAATAAAATCTTTAAAAAAAAAGAAAGAAAATCATAAGAAAAAATACACATAATACTGTAGTGTACCGCCTAGAGGTGGACTGACCCTTGTCATTCAAACGGGTGTTGTTCAAGAGCCAACATTATTATTAGTATAGTCAGTATTGTTGACTACAATTACTGTGAGTAGTTCTCTAGGATGGATTCCTGGGTTTGAATCCTGGCCCCTCCACCTACTAGCTGCAGGATTTTGGACAAATCTCTGGACATTTCTGCCTCGGTTGCTCCATTTGTACATTATAGATAACCTTTAAGGTTATTGGGGAGATTAAATATGCTAATGCATGTGAAGTACTTACAACAGTGCCTGGCACAGAGTAAACAGTATGCAAATAGGTAGCTATTATTATTGTTGAAGATAGGTGTTTTTTAATTCCCTTTGAAAATCTCCAGCAGTGACATACATCCTGGTTCGTCGCACGTTTGAAATAGCGCATCTGATAGTGCAGACATGCGCTAACGCTGATGTCCTCATGTCCAGCGTAGCTCCGGGATGACCTTTGGGGCCTCCCCTTCCCGGGGCTTCAAGGGGAGGCTTGGAGACCAACGCTTCCCAGTGAGACTCAGTCACTCGAGACTATGGCGCCCTCTAGTGCCCGATAAAGGCAGCTGCTCTCACGTTCGCCCCTGCGCTTCTGGACCATCTGAGCAACCCCCAGCAGAACACCACCCGGCTTTCAGGGCTGCTGGGAAAACCGTGTGGCCTTGTCTAGGATCCACCTCTTGCGGTCAGCTTAGAGACCTCGCTGTACATCTCCCATCCGGGACTCTTCCCCACCAGCGGCTGCAGTGTCCGCGATGGGCTTTGCACCACCCGGTTCTTTCTCTGTGCTGTTGACAGGGTGGGAAAGGGACACCACGGTCACCTGTCAGCCGGTGAGGGCTCTGCCCAAGGCAAACCTCAGGCAAATGCGGCAAGAAAACAAAGTCCATAACTATTCGGGTGAAGATGTGAGCACATTTAAGTGGGAAATGTGCGTGGAGAGCACCCTGTGGTTGTTCGGAAAGGAAGAGACCAAGGAGGTCGCTCCTCTTTCAGTCCTTGTAAACGGTTCCATGAAGGAGGCAGCTGTGCAAGAGCCGTTCGGGTGTTTGGAGGAAGAACTGTTGGCTGCAGAGTGAGTGGGAGGGGGTGGGAGGGTAGAGCCTGTCGTGCGGGCGGGCTGAGAATGCACAGTGCTTTGTTTTGAAATGGGGACCCTCGTCCTTCCTGAATACTCTCTTTATTTCTTACCTGTGCTGGTCCTCGTGGCATTAGAGGTGACAGGGAATGGGATGGGTTGGGGGGGGGGGAATGAAGCCTCCCTTTCTCCTCTTTGCTGTCCTAGGATTAAAGTATGGGAGAGGCAGATGGCCTAATACAGACAACCGCCTTTGAGCAGAGCAGGGTTCTTGAGTGAGCGGGTGTGGTCTCTTCTGGCCTGAATATTTTCCCTGTATGCTTTTCCTTCCTGTGAACAACCACCACAGGTCACCCCACAGGATGTGCCTGCTGCCAGACCCACACATGCCTAGATGCAAGGTGCGATGTACGTAGCACATGACTGCTGCTTTATCTGGGCCCCTTGACCGGTGATGGTGATGCCAACAAACCTTCCTTTCCTCCTTACTGCCATTTTGGCAACATCCACCAATACCATGGGAAACACTGCCTTTTCCCCTGTGTGTGCTTGTGTGTGTGTGTGTGTGTGTGTGTGTGTGTGTTTGAGGAGAGCATGCATGTTAAACCTACCATATATTACCAATTCTAAGATGGAGGGGATTTTATTCACATTTATTCATGTCCCAATTCTGAACTTGAGATGCTGCTTCCATGTGACATTGTGTTTCATAATTTAATCCATGGTATTTTTTTGTTTCTTCAGTAAGATATAAATTTATAATCAAATTGGAATCCATCTTACAATTACTGAGATCCTGATGACAATAACTGAGGAAATCTCGTAGTAAGGAAGTATTTCTCCCCCTGTGTGAGCCCCAAATCCCTTCCGGAAGTCTGCTCTTCCCAGGGCTACCCAACAATTCCCAATGCAAACGTTATTCTCCTGGATTGCTGCAACGCAGATCTAAGGCATTGATCCTTGTAGTGGACGTCAGGGTGGTCTGCCCAGGTCGCTCCCTCCAGCACTGAAGCATTTGCAAGTGTTGGTAAGCACCTCTCAGAGGAAGAGAGCCGTGTCCCCACGGGGGCCAGGTCACATCCAATGACTGGTTGATGTGGCGATGACTCTGAAGGGCCATCCAACTCCAGAACTTCCTATAGGATTGGCTGAGGGCTTTGCTGCAACTGCTTTGCAGTTCATCTTCTCCCTTTGCCCGTGATGCTTCCTTTACTCCCTCAGGTGTGTTCATTGTAAAAGCATTTTTCTGCATGCTCAGCTCCATCCCAGAGCCCTACTTCTAAGCTGCAACAGTTGGTACCAGGAGCAGCCTGAGAAACTCTGCTATGGGATTTTGGAGATGGGTCACCTGCTCACAGATGGAAATGGGATAAGGGCCTGGGCTCCTATACCCTAGTCATGAACAGAGGTACAAATTGAGGGTGACAGGTCTCTAGAAGGGGTTGCAGGGATGCATGGAAGAGGAAGATGAATGTAAATTGTAGTTTCAGGAACAACTGTGGTGGCAGGGGCTGTGGTTTATGACACTCACCTTCTTCTTATAAGTTTCTAGAAGGAGAAGGGACCCGAAAACATCCTGGTGGAGCCTTTCTCGGAACTTAATATATGAAGCGAGGGAACACAGACCGAAGAAGAGGTGGACTCTCATGAGTGTGCTGCCGCCCCCAGTACCTCCTCCCCAGGACCAACGCACTTGTTTTCTCAGGTGCTGGAGTGCTGGTGGCCAACAGCTCTCACGGAGTCTCTCTCGAAGCCATGTCCTCAGCTGAAGGGATCTTGCCCAAGGTTAAGCATGAGGTCAGACTTCCTCCCAAGATTGTTCACTGTTCCTCAAATGCCTTCCCTCCTTCTTCTGATCCGGAAACCTTTTAGGGCCATATTTAGCTAGACTAGGTCCTTATTAAATAGACCGTATTATTAATTTTAGGCTTTAGAGTGAGCTTGACAAAAACGGTGTACCATCATGGTCAAGAGCAGAAGTTTAGAACAGCCTGCACTGGGTTCGAAGTCACTTTACTTTTCTGTGCCACAGTCTCCTGTCTGAAAATGAGGTTGATAACAGTGCTTTCATCTCATAGAAATGTCATAAGTTTTAACTTTGACACTGTATGTATCATAATCTCTAGACATGTAACAGGCAATCAGTCTAGGATAGATACCACCACCATCATCATTACTATTAGCTATCCTATCTTAAATACTAGGCACTGTCTCCCACTTCTCCAGGCTGAGACAGGCAGAGTCTGTGTCTTTCTCTGGAGAGCTGAATGAAGTGTCTTATGCCTCACAGTAGTAAGTTTTCAGTAAAGTATTTTAAAAATTCTTATTTTCTCAAAGAACCCCATTAAGATAGTAAGAAGTCGGGACACCTTGGGGGCTCAGTAGGTTAACCGTCTGCCTTCAGCTCAGGTCCTGGGATGGAGTCCCACATCAGGTTCCTTGCTCAGGGGGGAGCCTGATTCTCCCTCCGCCTGCTCTGCCTGTTCTGCCTGCAGTTCTCTGTGCTTCTGCTCTCTCTCTGACAAATAAATAAATAAAATCTTAAAAAAAGAAGATAATAAGAAATCAGCCCACGAAATGGAAGAAAATATTTAAAATACTTACATCTGACAAAGGACTCATATCAAACCAGATAAAGAATACCTACAAATGAGTATGGAAAATAATAGTCAATTCAATAGAAAAATGGGCAAAAGACCTAAACAGAACACATCCACTGGAAGGGCTCAGATGGAAGAGCCTAAGTGTTCGGAGGATGTCAGGCAAATGAGTTCTCTGTAGTGCTGAGGTTCAGGTAAAACAGTGTCTTCATTTTGGAAAACTGGAAGAATCTCCTGGAGCCAAGCATACACATCCCCAGTGACCCAGCAGTTCCACTCATAAGCATAAACCAAAAGCAATGTGTGCATATTTTCACCAAAAAATATTTAAGAATCCTCATAGCAGTACTTTGTATAATAGCCCCCCAAAAAAGGGAAAAAATGGAAATCAGTGAAATACTCATCAACATTAGATAGAGTAAACACATTATGGTGCAGTCACACAATAAAACACTATAGAGCAGTGAAAACAAATAACCAACAACCCCGTAAAGCAACAAATCGCTGAAACCTAGTGTTGAGAGGAAAAAGGCAGACACAAATGTACATGCCGTAGAATGCAAGTTTTATAAAGCACACATGAGACAGATTAGCCTATGCTGTTCAGAGTGAAATGGTGGCCACCTCGGTGGTTCTTGTCACCCACCGGGAGCAAGGGATTGGCTTCTGGGTGCTGGTAATGCTGTTGTTGTTGATGTTTAAATCTGGTGTGAGTTACATGGGTGTGTTGCAGTGTCAGGTGGACACTGAGTTATATTTAAGTGCCACCACCATCTTCTTCATCATCATCATCATCATCATCACTGCCAGAGGAAGAGAACTGAGAGGTTGGTGTGCATGGAGAGGAAAAATCATACAAAAAGGAAATAGAAAGTTCAAAGGGAAGGTCTGGGATTTGTCATTGAATTCCGTGCTCTGTTCTGATTTCTTCGGCCCACCAGGATCTCTCTAGGCCCTGGAGCACTGAGCCAAGGGCTTATTTTGGCGGCTGTTACTGACATATGCAAACAGGCTTCCTAATGTGTTAACAAAGCTGACTTATGAGCAGCAATTTATTTTTATCAACACTTGAAGCTTGATAGTGTGGTTGATGTTAATGATGACAGCATATTGATGAGCCAAATTAGATACCAAGCTTGGGTGTGAGTTGGAAAGGAAGAGGCACCTAGAGCGGGCTGGCTGAGGATGACTCCTGCCGGGTCAGAGTCCCTCCCCTCTCCATTTGGGCCCCTTTCTCCTCCTCAAACCGATGTCAATATCCCTTAGCCATTGCCTCGCTAGGACAAGCTACTTCTCTTCTTCCCTGTCCCCAAGATTTCTGCTTTCTCCAACTCCTAATCTACATCCAAAAAATGACTTGTGTCTCACAGTGATTATCAGTGGCCAAAAGCTGATGCATCAGCCTTTGGAAACAAGACTTTCGGTCCCCTCTGCCGGGGACTTGCATCAGCCCACAGACTCTGCAATGTACCCGCTGCAGACACAGCTGACTTGGGCATCTCCGCACTTTTACTTATATTATGACCAAGGACGTGGACTGCCTCAAAAATTTATTCCTAAAAAGTATATCTCTAAAAGAAGGATTCTTTCAACACATGGTTTTTTTTAGGGTCTGAGTGTTAGGCCAGAAAAACACCGGTCATTCCTTCTTTTTGAAGCCAGGTCCTAGAAGCAGCTACTTCTGCATAAAAATCAGAACAAAGTATGTCATCGGTAGGTTCGTGACCCTACTGGATTTCACAAAAGCAGCCATGAGAGTCCTTCAAAGGTCACTTTGAAAATGATTCATTCACTAGAGGATATTCCTAGTGAAGAACGCATGATAATTCTTTTTTAAGAAGAAGGAGAAGATGATTAGAAAGTTCTTTTTCTATGTGAAGTCATGGTCTCAAACATATCTGACTTGGGAAAACATCATAGATGCCATCACACCTGCAATATTCCTTCCAAAGCCTACCCATAAGCTTAAGCCCCCAAACCCACCACTGGCTTTTTATGATATTCATCGGGACTTTTGTTTTTCTCTTCCAGGCCTGGAGAGGAGAGCAGAGGATTTTAAGGAAACATATTCAGTCTTCTGAATTCAATCTCACGAGTGAGCGGCCTCTCACTCACGTATTTTTGAAACCACTGCTGGATACAGAATCCTTTCACGGCACCTGAATGAGGGGCAAGAGAGGCCCTATCATGGCAAGAACATGGCTAGGGCATCGGGAGGCCCGAGTCTAGTTCTCATCTCATGAGTGACCTGATCCTGGGTCGGTGACTTCTCCCCACTGGACTCTAGTCTCCCACCTCGAAAAACAGGGAAAATTCTTCCACCTTACTTCCCATTTTTGAGACCGGATATACAAAAGTGATGTATACACTGTAAAATGCCAGCCAAATAAAGAAGGACCATTAAAATTATGCATGATTTTCCTACCAGGCACTAGTTCCTCCATTATCGCTTCTGTCTCCCTCACTTCCTGGGGAGAAAAACTGAAGACCGCTAGAGAAAAGGCGAGCACCAGGAAATTCTAATCTTAATCCTTCTGCTCGATTTCCACCGAGGGTCACTCATCAATATGAAACTTTGAATTTTAATTTTAAACACCACGGTCCCAGGGAAAAGAAAAGGTCTCTTTTGTCTTTAATTCTGCTTATTAGAGAGCAGACACTGGGCCACCACGTAGTAATGGGAATTCAAGAATCTATATTCTTGGAGTCATGTTTTTCCCTTGATGGCCCAAACATCCATTAACACAGGCCTCCCACTCTCAATGACTGGAGAGACTCAAAGCGAGGCTTATGTGATGTAATCGCTAAGTGGTATTCTTTGAAAGTTTCATGGTCATGAATTCCCTCTGTTTCAGGATGCTGTGTGCTGTTGTGATGTAACATTTATTTTAATGGCCCCAGAGATGCACTGAGCAATAGTGCAGCAAATTAACACCATCTTCTCACTTGCCTGAAACTGTAAAAGGCAATTTGAACCACATTTGGTGTTTATAATTATTTTGTAATCCAATTTGCAGAATTGCAACAATTATTGGGTATGTAGATAGCATATAAATCTTAATAAGAGATTTTGGTTCTTTTTAGGCGACCTACATACCCACTCGGACACTGGAAGAAGAAAGAAGAAGGAATATTTATCGGACTGTCTCTGATTTGAGTCTCTAGATTATCAGGGGAAAACAGCAGAGAAATTTGTGGCAGTAAATGGGAAAGAGGAGAAATATTCTACTATCTACTCCTCTCAGGGGAAAAAGCTCACTGGAGAGATGGAGGCTCACTTTGGTCATTGGGACACATAAGCATTTGACCCATTGCAGACTATACTTGGTCTTCTGAGACCTTACATCAGCTGAAGTCCACCCCAGACCAGCTTGTGATAGGGAGCTGTCTTCAGAAATGGTTCAACTTTCAGTGGCTTCCCATGCTGACATGGTGGGGAGCCAGATAAAAACCCCCAGATCGAGGTCTTCACTTGGAGGGTAGCTGACTAGGAGAATTGCCTAGTACTGAAGCTATCTTTGCACAAGCAGAAAATATATCTTTGGGCATTAAGCCTCGGAGACTGGGGGAGTCATTTATTCCAGCAGCATAACTGGATTAGTCTGCTCAGACTGCCATAACAAAATAGAGACCAAGTAGCTAAAGCAAGAGAAATTTATTTCCTCACAGTTCCAGAGGCTGGGAAGTCCCAGATCAAGGTGCTGGCTGATGCATTTCCTGGCAGATGGCCACCTTCTCTCTGTGCCCTCACATGGCAGAGAGAAGCAGAGCCAGGTCTCTGGTGTCTCTTCTTGTAAGGGCACTAATCCCATCATGAAGACCCCATCCTCATAAATTCTTTGAAGCCCAGTCATCTCCCAAGGGCCCCTTCCCCAAATACCAGGTCGGCTTCAATGCACAAATCTCATTTCCAAGGAGCTTTCTGTTTTGCTCTCTTCCCCTGGGCCATAGGGGGTGTAAGGAGAGAAGCTGGTTTATTGATACGGGCAAATTGAAATACGGTATCCACGTTTCCATTGTGTGCTTGTAAGTGCAATTATTTGATTGATATGGTATTTACTACTAAGTGATGAGGTTCATCAGGGGAGGGATTGGGTCTATTTTCCTCACATCGGATCCCTAGAGTAGTACATGCCCTAGCACAGAAAAGGAGAGCTATATTCATCCTTCAGAAGGGAGATGGGGCCACACCGGACAGATGTCCTAGACCTCAGTCTGCCTTCTCTTGTTCTAAACACAACCTTCAGAATTCTTGGCCAAAGCTTGGTTCAAATTCTATTCCCTCCATGACCCCCTTCAGATAGAATGAATAACACAGAACAATTAGTATGACAACACTCGTTTCACCTTTAACCTAATTGTTTCTATGACTATCTCCTCAACTAGTTGTTGTGGGGGGCAGACCCCTGCTTTATTAAGTTTTGTTTATCCTTCTCTCTTCTTAACACCTTCAATGGTGCCTAGCTCGTTGACTGTAGTCGGTGTTGGATAAACATTTGTTGAATTAAAATGAATCCCTACTGTCATTTTCTCTCTTCTTTGAGTTCCTAAAAATAGAAACTATAGAACCCCACACTGCTTGTACATGATTTTTTGTGTGTGTCTATCAACAGCGTCTTTGATCTGTTTGCCAACCTGTCTAGCATAGCTCTAGTACAGAAAAGGCTCAACAAATATTGTGTTGATGACTGGATAATGGGGCATGCAGGGGAGAAGAAATTTGCCTGGAGTGCCACAGTGGCAATTGGAAGCTGTACTTCTTGTGTGCCATTTAGCTGTGGAGCCACACTTTCTGCTGATTCAGCATTCTTTACATGTTCAGCAAACATGTATTTAACTTAGTTGAATAGAGAATAATGTTAATATGGAGAGAGTCCTGAGGTTGGTTCTGTATGAACACCTGGCCTGGCTCTATTCCTCAGCCAGACTGGATCATGTACCACAGGCAACTGTCTTGTAAAGGCAGGATCCAGTTACATGGGGTACAGAAAAGAAGGGGCATCTCCAAATGCATGCACCAGAGATGACATGTCGACAGCATTAGTTGTGGAAAAGAAGCAATCTTTTTCCCACTAAATGTACTGAATTCCCAAGAAGAACATTGGCTGAAGATCCACTCCACTACCTACCAACTAACCTCGGGGTGGCTGAATCCTTACTAGTAGTCTGGAAGTTCAGTGTTCATACCCACATTTGTGCTATCAAAAGAGCCTCTCACTCATCCCCATGAAAAATGGTGACACAGTTGAAACCATCCTCCGTGATGATTCTAGAGTTTTCCTTGAAAAACAAACAAGCAACCAAAAAAACTTCATGTGTCTGATTATGAAAGCAACTCTATTTATGGGGGGTAAAGTGTGGGATTCCAGAGTGGGGAGGAAACATCAGGGAGTCTACTTTGGTCTCTTCCTTCATGGTATAAAACCTTCTCATGACTCTCTTTCTAGTGGAGGCTCTGCAGTGAAGGGAAACTCTGCTCCTGGAGGTAGCCAGCACTTTCCATCTTTGGGTGCATGTGACTGATCAAAGAATCTTCCTTGAGGAGTGGGTATGATAGACAGAAAATGTAAGCATGTAGGTTATTTCAATCCCATCAGCAATTAACAAGATGACATAAAACATAATCACACATAGGGAATTTCCAAATAATTAGTGGAAACTATTTACGAAAACTTCAGCTTAGAAATTCCTTTTCCATGAACAACCAGGCAACCTTACAAGATGTGCCCTCCTGCATAAGCCCGGGACATAACATTTGGCATCTCTTTCAGGCAGGTACCAAAGAAGAGCCATGCCTCCTTACATATAGATGTGTTCATAACAGTAGAAATAGAAACTTCTAGAACCAAAGAAGTGTGGATTATTGGCATAATAAGTCATTTATTTTCTGGAAGGAAAAAAAGGTACACCTAGATCTAGTCAACCCAGCCACCTGTTTTCCCTCCCCGTGGAAAACCTGCCAGTCCACTCCTCTTCCAATCTGGCCTTCCCTTTATTAGAAGCAGGTCAGCCTTTGCAAGTGAGAGGTGCGTTTTCTGCCCCTCATGGGTGGTTCCCATTCTGTTTGGAATACTCTCCTCTGCCGCTTCATGATTACGGGATCTTCGCGATGCCTTCTTGCCATGTTCTCACCTGCTCAGAGGATCTTGCCCACCAGGCAATTCTGACCCCTCCGACCTCAGGATCTCAGGATGCACACCTGGGTACACTGAGCAAGAGTCCCAGGATTCAGAAAGGACCAGTGAGAGTTGGATAAAATGGTGGACCCAATTGATTCTACATAATACTCTGATTCTGCCCTCTTGTAACTTACCAACTTTGGATGAAGCAGTCATGAGAATCCCTCACTTGGAAAGCATGATCAAGTGACCACTCTCTCAGAATCCAACAACAGCACACCATGCCCAAGCATAGAACTGAATGGGTTGGCATATGTCACTTGAACGCAGGACATTAAAGGGCAAGCAAACAAAAATCCAGAAAACCAATATTGCCACACTTCTTTGCTCCAGGCATTTTGACATACATTGTCTCTTCCAACCTTCATAATAATCAAAGGTGGTGGGTATTAACAGACAACACACTACAGATGAAGGAAGTAATGATTATTAAATGTAAGTAGCTGTTCAGGATTACACTGCCAATTGGTGACAGGTGAGATTTGAACCTGGGTTGTTGAACTTCGTTATAGCAATCTCTTGAGTTCACAAGTAATTTGTTCAAACAAGCACCAAACTTTGCAGCAGGGTTTACTGAAAAGCCTCTACAATCAGATGACAATTTTAGATACAATTATTGTCCATGAAAAGTAGATTCATCAAATATAATCATAGTGGATAATCTACTTGATTAACCTCATCCTTCCCAATTTCAGATAAGCTTCTGTGGAGCTCTTCCTGCCCAACGGCCTGGCTTCCATGATTAAGTGCAATGCCGCGGGACTGCTGTGATCAGAGTCTACGTGTGCTGAGCTCCTGTTACAGAGGACCATCTATATTGTGGGTTTTCTCCATTCTGTATATCGGGATTCCTGCCAGAAAGTCTTTGGGGTAATTCTAACTAGCTTTATTTGGAGACCGTTACCTTGCCAGTGCCCCTTGTCTTCCTAGGTGTTCTCCCTGGTCCAGTTTCATGTGTGTATCTTTGGCCAGTGCTTGGTTTCCACTTGCTCGGACTTGTAATCATCTCCAAAGTGGTCTTCCTCTGATTTCTGAATTTTCGTGTTATTAGTTTTGTTCCAAAACACTCCTTCCCCCACCCAAAACCATCGCCTATACCTATGGAAAAGCTGAAGTTCCTTAGTACGCATTTAAAATTCTCGAAATTCCTGCTTTACCATAATTTTCTAGATATATTGCTTTCTACTCCCCCTCAAGATACTTGTTCTAATCAAACTGGCTCCTTGCTGTTCCCAGGACATATTGTATCATTTCCTTCTCTCTGCCTCTTGCCACATGTTGGGCCTGAAGTGACCTTGTTCCCCTCTTTGCTGGGTAACAACTTACCCCTTCCTAGTCCAGCTCAGGTTCTGCCCCATCCATGAGACCTTTCCAAGTCCACCTACTCCCTCCTTCATTTCTACTTCCCTTGTATTTTATTTTATTTTTTTTAAGATTTTATTTATTTATTTGACACAGAGAGAGAGATTGCAAGTAGGCAGAGAGGCAGGCAGAGAGAGAGGAGGAAGCAGGATCCCTGCTGAGCAGAGAGCCCGATACGGGACTCGATCCCAGGACCCCGAGATCATGACCTGAGCCGAAGGCAGAGGCTTTAACCTACTGAGCCACCCAGGCGCCCTACTTCCCTTGTATTTTAATTTTTTTTTACTATTACAGCATTTAATAGTCTCAGCCTTGAGTTATAGTTGCTTATAAGTAGGAGTCTGTCTCATCATTCTGTAACTTCTGTAAGAGAAGGACCATTTCTCATTCAGAGTTGTATCCTCTGTAAAACTAAGCATAACGCATTTCTAATCACAGGTATTTAGTAAGTCCTTGACCACTTAAATATATTCTAATAAAGTTAATTTCTGAGTATGTGACAAAGGTTAGGGAATCCTTAAAACTGTATGTTTAAGAAGTAAGAGCTAACAGCTTATGATCTTAGGGTCATGAGATCAAGCCCTACATTGGGCTCCATGCTGGGCATGGAGCTTGCTTAAGATTCTCTCTCCCATACCCTCTGCCTCTCCACCCAAGCATGTACATTCTCTCTTTTTCTCTCTCCCCATTTCACTCAAAAGAAAAAAAAAAGAAGTAAGAGCTAAAATTATTTTTAGACTCTGCTGTCCTACTGTCAGAATGGTATGTTTGATCAGGTGCTTTCTCTAATGTGACTCCTTTTGAAATACCCAATATCTCCATGCAAAGGAACTCACTGTCATCTGCTCCTTAGTCTAGATGTCACACTTACCTGTCTACTTGATGAGTATTTCAGTAGCCTTTGGATAAAAACAAAATAATTTAACCTATCCTAAGGAAAAGCCATTACAATACTTCGTTAAGATCTTCTTGGCTTGGAAAAACTGTGAGTTGTTCTTTCTTGGTAATAAGACTCTCTAAAAGTCAATAAGATATAATTCATGTTACAAAATTGATTACTGGGGGCCCTCGATGCTCACCCTTTGCTTTCCTCTAAACTCTCTTTTTTCTATTTTCCACTTGTAACAAAAAAAGACTTGTTTGAATAATAATATATGTGTATATATACCATATCAAATCTGTTATATATTATATCATATACACATATTTATTACATATGATTGTATATGTATTAGCGGTGGAAGAAACTCCAAAGAATGGCAAACTCTGCAAGATAGTAATACATTTTTATTGCAGGGTGATCTTAGAATGAATGTGAAAGTTCCATGCAAATCATTTGTAAAATTAACTTATGGTCCTTTGGGCCAAATTGTGCCAGACTGAGGTCAAGAAAAGTGTCCTTCAGGAGCACATCACATGCTTGTGTAATGTAACCAACCAGGCAGCCCTGTTTGGTCTGGGCTTATAGATGAAGACGCACATGACAAAGTTGAAATGTGTCCTCAGAATAATAACAAAAATGATAAAGCTGTGGAAAATATGAACAAGAGGTCACCAAAGTGGATTAAATAACAGTGAGAGGACCCCTCTTGAGGCAGGGTTTTCAAAGTAACACCTCCATCTGCAACCAGCCTCCTTCCCCAATCCAGGGGTCAGCGAGGTCTTTTCTACATCAGGCACTCCTCCTACAGTCCCACCAGTACTGAGTACTGACTTCTCTACTGACATATAGTGACTAAGCACAGTAACTACTCATAGTAACTCTACCCCTTCCTTTGTCTGTGGTCATGAATGTGACACTTGCTTGTGACTCCATATCTCAGGGTTTCTTCATCTTCTGTGTCATGGCCCCTGACTGGAATCTGGTAAAAAGGGATTTATCTTACACTCAGAAAAATGTACGTACAGCCCCAAAGCCTTGCATGTAATTTTGGGCATTTGCAGTCCGTGAATCTTAAGCTCATAGACCCTTTGCTAGACTATAAACTCTGTGAGGGCAGAGGTTGCACCTTATTCATATTTGTATTGCCAGTGAACCCAGCATATAAGAAATACTTGATGAACTAATAAAAATAAGAAATTCTGGACAATTATTTTAGAGAAGAAGGAGGGATTGCCTGCTATATTAGTTATAAGAGTGTTTTACATAAACTCTTACATCTGTTGGTCTCTGGAACTACTGAGTCAAGGAGGAGAAATGAGATGACTCTTACTAATGAATAACTGGACATGTGAGCTGGCTGTAAGGGAGGCTTCTCCACTAGGAAGGTTGGTGCTTTCATACTGAAGGGAGTTTAAAAGAAAGGTGAACTCCTCTGGGTTACTTTTAGAGCAGTGTTCTTCTCTATGGTGGGACAGAGCAGAGTGAAGTGAGGGGAGCCAGTCAGTGACAAACCAGCCTGGAGATTCCCCCAGATGTTGCCTCCACCACACATGGGGGTCCTGCAAACCCTGGATGTCAGAATGAACTCTGTTCCCAAGGGTTTAGAGCCTTAATCTGAGACCAAACACCAGACTGAACAGAACCCCAAATCAGATGCACACTAGATGGCCAAGGCAACAGTGGAGGCATGTGGAGAAACCCACTTGGAGAGTGGGATTGAGGCTACATTTAGAGAGTTTGATGATGAGACGTGGAAGCCTGCTCCAGGCAACCAGCAAAGCAGAATAACAGGAAGTACCAGCACGAAGAGACATCTGCTGTAGTAACAAGTATACATTTCCACTCTCCACTTACCTCTCCAACCTGGACTCTATTCTCAGGGATAAGAAGGAACAGAAGTTATTCCAAAGACCTAAGGGGTTTTGCCAACATCATTCCAGGGCTAAAGGTTTCCCAGAAGCTTATAGTTTAAAATTGGGTGTGGGATGTATCCAAAGAAGAGTGTGGTCTGAAACAGAAAATACTGTTGGCAACTCTCTATTTGCCTTTTTTTTTTAAACCTATTTCCTCTCTATGACCTTCTCTACTTCTCATTGTCTCTCTTCACCATCTTCGCCTCTCTCAACTACTTTTGTTTGGCTACTTTTCCAGGTGCTTGGTGTATTGGGAATGAGAATATCCTGATGTTTCTGCCAACTGCATGATCTGGGACAAGTCACTTCACATCTCGTAACCACTTGCTATCATGTGTTAAGCAAGGGCATTAGACTAAAGTGTCTAAGTTGTGATGGTCTGTGGAAGGCTAAAGCCTACCTCCCTTTCCCTTCTCACTTCTCTTATCTTGACTTTTGGACCCTGGAGAGGGAATCTCTTAGGGCTAAAGTGTTTCTTTTATAGTATTAGAGCATAATATCAATAATAACAATAACAGTGGCAGATTGTAGTTTCCAAAGATGCCCAGAGTAATATACCCTTCCCCATGTCCTCTTAATACAATATGGCACTGACATTCCTCCCATCAAGTGGTGAAGTCTGTGTCTACTCCCCCTTGAACTTGGGAGGTCCTTGTGACTGCTTTGACCAGAAGAGTACAGAGGAAGTGAAGCTAGGCCAGTTTCCAGGCTAAGATCTTAAGAAACTTGCCACTTTCAATCTCTGTCTTTTGGTATACTGACTCATGGAAGCCAGCCACCATAGCTAGGAGAAGCCAAGTAGCCACATGGAGAGGCCCCATACAGACCTCTGAACCAATGGACTCTGTTGAGTTCCCAGCCAATGGCCAGCATCTACCACCAGAACAATGCACGAAGAAGCCATTAGATGATTCCAGCCTCTAGCTATAGAGTCACCCCCAGGCTCAGAGCCTGCCCAGCTGAGGCTTCAGACACTGCAGAGCAGAGATAAGCTGTCCCTGCTATCCATTCTCCAAGTTCCTGACTCACAGAATCTGGGATTCTAATAAAATGGTTGTTGCTTTAGGTCATTAAGTTTGGGTGGTTTGTTAATTCAGCAATGAATAACCAAAACAGTAGCTCATCTTTACTGAGTGCTTGTTGTATGCTTAACACTTATTCAAAAGGCCTCAAATGTAATTGCTTATATAATGCTCACAGCGATCCTAGGAGGTAGGTACTTACTCTCATCCTTTACTGAAGGGAAACTGAGACATGGGGAAATTAAGTATTTTGTCTGTATTTACACATCTGAGAATCCAACAGGGGCAGTCCATCCCTCAGGCCCTACACACTTAACCGTTACACTGTCATGCTACTCAAAAACAGGATTTTTGAGAAGATACGCACATATTTCAGCCATGCTTTCTATCCAGAGGAAATCACAGGATCAAATACCTGTTATCTTGAAGATCAACTAAGTAAAAAGTTAGGAAAAGGTGCTTTAGAGCATCTTTTAAATATTTAAATATCAAAGGACCTACAAGAGAGATGTTATTTTTTTTCTTATAAAGATAGAAAGGAGACCCAAAGAGGTTTATACATTGTTTGTATACATGCAGCCAGCTGGGGAAAGATTGGGGTTTGAAGCAGGGCTGTCAAAGTCCAAAGGCTACATTTATCTTGTTAAACTGCCCACCTGCTCACTAGGCTGTATGGGCAATGAAGACCAGAGAGGTGAAAACATGAAAGAATAACACAGAGAATGCATTTTATCTCATTATTTAGAAAAGTCCTAGGGTCACCCGGGTGGCTCAGTCGGTTAAGCATCCAACTCTTGATTTTGGCTCAGGTAGTGATCTCAGGGTCATGAGATTGAGCCCACATCAGGCTCTGCACTCAGTGGGGAGTCTACTTGAGGATTCTCTCTCCCTCCCCTTCTGCTCCTTCCCCTGTTCCCACTCTCTCTCTCTAAAATCAGTAAATAAATCTTTTTTAAAAATGTCCCAGTTGCCTGAATAAAAACATAGCAGTAGACCATAAGCCCCCTGAAGGATTATACTTCACTTTTGATTCCTCACAACACACAATACCTGGTACACAGCAGGTACTTAATAAATGCTTGTTCAATGTATAAATATGATTATTTTATCTTTTCTATGTGTAAATGTGGATTCTTATTATTCATCTTATTGTTATACGTATTCATATTCATTTATTCAATAGATGTTTTTATAGCCTTTGCCACGTCTGAAGTAATAGTTTACCCTGTAACTAAAGATGTACTTTTCAGCAAGAAAAACAAGGTTCCTGCTCTCATGAAACTTAAATTTGAGTTGGCAAGCAACAAAAAAGTGTGTGTGTGTGTGTGTATTCTGTACACAATTTATGTACATACAATATGTTAGAGAGTGACATTTAAATTAAGAGTTAAGTGACTAGGGGTGCCAGGGCAGCTCAGTCAGTTAAGTGTCTGCCTCTTGATTTCAGCTCAGGTCATGATCTCAGAGTCATAAGATCAAGCCCTGCATTGGGCTCCACACTGTTCATAGAGCCTTCTTAAGATTCTCTCCCTCTCCCTCTCTCTCTCCATCCCTCCACACCCCTACTCTGCACATGCGTTCTTTCTCTCTCTCTCTAAAAAAAAAAAAAAAAAAAAAAAAAAGTTGAATGACTAGGAGATGCCTATGTAAATTCCAGAAGGAAAAGCATTCCAGGCACTAGAAACAGCTCCTGCAAAAGTGTGTTTAAGGAATTTAGGAAAGCTAAGAGGCCCTAGGAATTGGGAATGAGCCCAGCATGATGGAGGAACAGCCAAAAAGCAAGGAGGCTGCAAAGAAAGGGGAGGAGAACACTGTGAGGGGTCTGAGGGGTCACAGGGACAAGGTCATGCAGTGGCTGGATCTTAGTCTAAGGATGGTGGGAAGCCATTGGGTGGTTTCAAGCAGGGAGCTGCATGATCCGATTAACATTTTGTGAAGGTGGCTTGATAGTGTGGGGACAAAGGGTTGAAGGGCCAATGTGGAAACAATGAGACCTGTGTAGAGGCCATCGCAGAAAGCCAGACAAGACATATTGGTGCATTGGGCTTGGGTGATGGCAACAGTGATAAAGAGAAATAGACAGATGTTAGATGCTTCTGAGAAGCAGAGTCCTTATAACCTGCCATTGTGTTGGTTATGGGGGATGAAAGAATGAAAAGAATCAAGGAAGCCTTCCAGTTTTGGGTGGAGCACCTGGGAAGATAATGATGCTACTTCAGAGAGGAGAGGAGATGGCGTGGGTAGGGAGCAAGCTGAAGGGAAAATAAGAGACATGTAGAAGCATAAAACACGTTACCGGACACTAAACGAGTACTTAATAATAATGGTTGTCCTTTATCTAAAATGGGATCCCGTGTGGGCTCATCCCCAGCTCTTAGGATGCCCCTGCAGGCATTCGCATCCACATTTTATTAATGACCCTGCTGACTTTAAGGGAGATTAAAGAGTGTGCCAAAGGCCACTCAGCTAGGAGGAGTCAGGATTGGAACCCAGATGGTCCAACTAAAAACATCCTTTTTCATTATACGACACTGCCTCCAGCCCCAGGCAGTGTACACTCTTGGTCTTCATCCTCTGTCTCAGATTTTTACTAATTTTTATGCCCCCTGCTGTTCCTTCACTGTAACCACCTGTAGTTAGGAAGGATTTTTCCAGAAGCGGCCATGTTCAATTAAACTCAACAAAATCTGTTGAACACAGACGGATTACAGGACTCTACAGAAAGACTTTGTGGGGAATTTCTATGAAGAGGAGACAGGCTCTGCCCTCAAGGATTGTAGAAAGAACAGACTTCTTGAGCAGAGGAGTAAAATGCTTTAAGAAACACAAAGAGGAAATTAGGGAGGGAAACTCCCAAGGGCGCTGGGGCAGGCAGGGATTAGGGACCACTCTGCCTGGGACACTGGAGCATTTGACAGGGATCCTGAAGGATGGGCAGACATTGTGGGAGAAATGACACATCCAAACCAACAATAGCTTGAGTAAGAGCAGAGTGGGCTCCTTGGGTCTCTAGAACACAAGGCAGTAAATGACAGTGGTCAGAGCACGAACATTCCAGCAAGAAAGCCTCAACCAGGCTCTATCCTTGACCTCTGTGTGACCTCAGGCCAGGCATTTAACCTTTTTGAGACTCGGTTTTCTTTTCTGTAAAGGAGTGATAGCAACAGCATTTACTTCCTAGGGTTCTCATGAGATAGAAATGGTTTAATGAATTTGAAGTGCTTCACACAGTTCCCAGTTCCCAGGAAGCGCCACAAGTCACCTGTGGATGACTGTAAGGGAAGCTGGAAAGCTGGCATCAAATCTTGGAGGGTCTTGAATGCCTTGTTATAGCCTTACGACTTTGTTCTGTAGGCCACAGGAATCCATCAAAAGGTTTCTGAGCGGGGGAATGACACGAGTCATCTTCCAAAGGTCATTCTGATCTCTACATGCAGAGAAACAGACAGCAGGTGACCAGTTAGAAGCCAGCAAACTTCCTCACTAAGGTGCCTGGAAATTTTCTGGGATCCTATGAGTGCATGTTTTGCCTTGTACCTTCATTCTTTCACAAATGTTGTAACTACACATCCTGATGAATTGGAGGCCAATTTAACATGTTGGGAAGGGGCTCTGATACAACTTTATTTACTGAGGGAACTATCTCGATTTTTCTAGAAAGGTTTTCACAGTAGAAAGTTGCCTAGTGTAAAAATGTCACACTAGCTAAGACTGAGGTTCACCGGATGAGACACATTTCTGTGCAAATATTGTCCCACAGTTGAGATGAGGAAAAGAGTCACTCTCCTTTCCTAAAAGGAAGACAGAACTAGTATCAAGAGGGTCAAACAGAAAATAACTTTTCTGGCTTCATCGAAGATGCAGATTAACCCCAGAGCTCATGCAAAACCTTTCTCCTGGGTTTCCCCCAAAGGAAGGTAAAAACCTAGAAACGCAAAGTGACCAGTGTGCTTCCTTTTTAGTTTTAAGAGGATTTCTGTCTTTTTCACTACAGCTGGCCTTTTAACAAATCGATTTTTTTCCCTTTTGACCTGAATTAGTGAGATTATTTGCTCATAAATGTTTTGTGAGCAACTTCAACAATAACTGACAGGAAAATTGTTCCGACAAAAATCGAGCAACTTGATTTAAGAAAACAGCACTTGCTATCTGCAAAGAAATGCACATAACTGCTTTTTTTGAGCTTCAGAGAAGCAGGAGTGAGTGTCCTGAACCCCTAGTAAAGCTATGAATAGAGGAAGAAACTGCATGTACCTTTCTGACCCAGTCACCATGAGCAGATCTAATATAGCATCTGTGGAAATGTTGCTTTTCATTATTATTGTCTTATTTTTTTAAGCAAGCATTTACAGGCTTCCTTTAACATGCATCTTCATAATATAGTCTCCTAGACAGGAAAAAAAATCTGTGGCTTGATACATTGGACTGTGACCTACCTTTGGGTGAAAAAATAAATCTTATTACCTCGTAAATTTCTAGCAATGATTTCTTGGCTTAATTTGAATTCAAAACATGCAAACTAATCCAAGAGAACTGCACGTGAGCAATTAAATTAGGTTGTGAGGTATCTGATCTGCAGGCTGTCCCTTCATCTACCACCGGTTGAAATCACTGTGACTCTTTTATTGCCTTGATGAATGATAAGGTCCCAAGGGTGGTGAATTCTTTGCAATGTGCTTACTTAAGCGCATACTTACACTTTCTTTTTTTTTTTAATGTTTTCCTGTTTATTTGTCCTGCTGTTATCACAGTAAGATAATGGCCTCTGCTTTACCACTCCACTTCTGTGTCTGTGATCATAAAAAGCCTGATGGATCAATATGAGGCTTTTAATGTACTTTTTCTGCCTTTTTCATTAAAGGTTTGCAGTCAGCGTATTAAAATGCAGTTGAGACATAATCTCTTTCTAGCGTTTGGTTCCCAGGAAGAGTGTTTCCCGGGGAGAGTGAGGGTCTACACAGGGTGGCTTTCAGGAAGTAAAGCAACATGGCCTCAGTTCCAACAATTTTATGGGACTCTTTCTTTCGGAGGGATTAGCGATTGCTGAGCAGATGTTTGCAGAAAACTCCATGTGTATCCTAAAGCACTGTCTTTGTTTGAAGGTTCAGCTCTCATTCCAAGCCAAGGCTCAAAGCAAAAAGGACTTATTCCAGTGCACCTCAGGGGTGTGCTGGCCAATGGTTAACAACAGGATTGGGGAGGCAGGGGATAGCCCTGACTGGTAGCAATTGCTGATTTCTAAGGTGGAAATACTCCCACCACAGCCAGTCTCAAACTACCAGATGAGATCAACGAATGAGGAGTTGGGAACAGGTACACAATCGCACATCGCACATCCAAATACAATACACATGATAACGTCTTGAGCAGGGGTAATGGTAAATTGCAACAAAGTAACTGGGAAGTGCTGGGTTTTGCATTTTTATTGTCTTCCATTTTTAACAAAATGCATTTAGTTGTAAGTTTACATAAATTTGCCTAATGGACTGTGTTTGACAATCAGCTTGCAAAATTCCTAGAAACTTAACACCAAGCTGATTCTAATAGCTGGTGCCCATGCTTTTCTGACCAAAAAAGTACCCTTTTCTAGGTAAATGATCACTTCCACAATGCCTCTGGCCCTTAGGAGAGAAATGCCCGAGCTGTTTCCTGGAAAGCTGACTACATTTGCAGAAAGCACTCCATAAAGGAACGTCAGTTCTGGGAGCAGGTTGTGTTTATGATTCAAAGGGCAGAGCCCCTGGGCCAAGCGTTGGGAAGGCTCTGGAGGCAGACCATAGCCCAGCCAGTCGGCAGTGGCATTTTAGTACAACAGGCGTGGAAATTGTACAATAATTCTGCCTTGAGGTTCCACCAAAAGAAGACATGAAATGTATTTATTATGCTATATCCTGTGCTTGTGCTGTTCTTTTAATGGGATGGGGGGAGGGAATTTGACTTTAGATCAGTAATAGTTTTCCACAGCATTTATTCTTTTCACACCATTTTCTGAGGTAAACCTGTCTTTGGTAATTTATTCATGTGTTCATTGTTTGCATATTTATCAGATCCCTGGGGCATGCAAGGTGTGGTGTGAGACCAAGGGTATTCAAAGACAAGTAAACTACTAGTCCCTTCTGCTCCGGAAGTCACAGCCTAGTGGAGAGACAAATACATATATAAATCACAATTTAACATATTAATTTCTTGGGATGGAAATAAAGTGTTACATGAGCAAAGGGTATGAACAACTGGTTAAAACTTTTAATCAACTTCTCCCTAAAAGAACTGAGGGACTAAGTAATAGTTTAAAGAAACAATAACCCAAGAGGTGCATGAAGAAGAAAGAATGCAAGATTTCAAGCTGGTTCCTGCATGGATTTCCTGCTTCTGTTTTGGTCATGCCCCCGGGTCCCAGCATCTGAGCTGTTCAGTCCACACTCTCTGCAGGAAGGGCTCCGTGCTCTGACCTCACAGGACTCAGGTTAGCCTTAAATCAGAGCACACTGTAAGGTTTTTCTGGT
>LNAC01000523.1:1011465-1162172 GCA_002007465.1 Ailurus styani | reverse complement strand
CCTGGGACCTGATGATAATCGGTCTCCTACTCCTCCGCCATCTTGCCGCTCCTCCAAAAAAACCAACTAGTATTTTTTTTTTTATATTAATTTAACGAGGATTGTCTTGTCATGTGATTTGCTCTTATACTGAAAGTAACTGATGCATTACCTTAGTGCTTTATTTATTTAAGTATGCTTTATGCCCAATGTGGGACTTGAACTCATGACCCCAAGGATCAAGAGTCGCATGCTCTACTGACTGAGTCAGCCAGGCACCTCTTTGTTACTGCTTTAAACATCGTATGCTTTATTTTTATCATGGGGAAAAAGGAGTTCTTAATTTCACAGCAGAGTGTGATAGGGACAAATGACAGTTGTGTGTGTGTGTGTGTGTGTGTGTGTGTGTGTGATAAAGGATATTTAAAATCTAGGCCTTTGTGGTTTTGGAGGGAACTACATTTGATCTTAGCCAAAAGGCCGAGAAGCGATTTTTGGAGGGAACTAAAATCTAGTTTACTCTCGCTTTAATTAAGCATTGACTGAATAGAGGTATGCTGTCTTGATTATGACAAGGAGGATTTGTGGAATTCACTTGATTTATTGGGAATGCCTTCCCTTCATGTGATTCCTACATGAAACATTATGAAATGACATTAGCTGCTTATGAAAGGTGATGTGTTAGTAACTTGCAGAACCGATACCAAATAAAGACATGTTTTCTTCAGCATAGAGCCTGCATTCTAAAGGGCTTTTGTGTTGACATACTCTTCCTTTTACTTAGCCATCTGGCCTGCAAAAAAAGTGAGGGGAGACTAAATCCTGGTTATTAGATGATGAGTCACTGAACGTGTTAAACCGAGAAGGTTTTTATTTATTTATTTATTTTATCTTGACAAAAGAGGGAATTCTAGCCCAGAGAGCTTTAACTGTGTTTAGAATTAAGAATTGATGGAGTCGGTAGAGACGGATTTTGGACTCAGAGTCGTGTCTTAGATTGACCACAGTTGTCATATCCTGCAAGTTGTTGGAATGTTCTGTTTTTTGGAATTCTGTGGTGCTGAGTGATATTAACGTGTTGTGACTTCCCTATATGATATTCATTAGTAATTCTATTTTTGATATCTTCTTGAGGGTTTTAAGAGTGCATGCTAGTTTGGAGGTAAATCAAATACGTCAAAACCAAAAAATCAAATACTCAGAAGCAGAATTTAAAATGGTGTTTGGGGTTAAATCTCTCCTTTCTTCTTAGAATTTAATGAATGATTTGGGCTTTGTGGTTGCCTTCTTTTGTGTGTGTGTGTAAAATGAGAAAGTAGATAAGATCCTACTGAGACTAAATTGGTGTTGAGAGGACATACTAAATTCCTTTAATTTGCTTGGTGGATGTTACCTAGTTGAAGGAGTAGACAGCCCATAAATGATGGGATCCCAGTGCCATTGTACAGACTTGTATTGATTGATTGATTGATTTGATAAAGATTTATTGACCTTCCTCTGTGTGCTGGCTGTGTTCTAGGTATGGAGCAGGCAGTCAATAAAACCACATTTTTGCCTTCATGGAGCTTACAATAAACTAATATATAAGACAAGCAATAAGCAAATAAATATAAGTAGTATTATAGTAGTAAGAGCTCTGGAGAAAAAAGAGTGAAGAAGGTAAGGAGGGGTGGAGTTGGGGATTATTATTTATAGGGGGTGGTCTCAGGGAGGCCTCCCGTAACATCTGGTAACATCTGCTGTTATCCAGATTCCACACATAGTGGTTCATTTAGCTTACGTTTCAATTTCCCTCTGCCTTTTGAAATGTCATCCTGGAAATGGAGATGATTAAAGGATGTCAGTCATTTACATCTTTGTGTGAATGTTTTTGATTATTGCCTTTGAGGACATGTTAATGGAGAGAGAACTTGAGGCAGTGGATGTCTGGGGGTGGGTGGGACTGGAAGATCTGGATGGAAGAGGTGGTCTGCTGCTTCTCAGGAGGGTCTCCTCTGTTACTGCCAGAGACCTGCCGCTGAAACCCCAGTAAAAACTATGTTATCACTCCGGGGAATCGGCTGTCCAACACTTTTCATACACGACTACTCTATGCCGTTGCCCATTTTCTCCTGGGGATGCTAATTGGAGAAAGCTAACTCTATCAGGGGCTTTCCTTTTAGCTCCTTGGGAGACATGCACCATCAAGTTCAAGTAATTTTTTTAAGTTCAGTTATTTTTTTGTCCAGTTAACCTTCCTGACTGTTGGGTTTATTATTTTGCTTTGTATTTTTCAAAGTGTTCCTGTTACGTTGTTGTTAGTGTTATTATGATGATGTTAAATGGAGAGGCTAGGTGTGTCTGGAGGGATGATATCTTTATACATTCTGGGCTCCAACTCAAAACCTGAAATCCTTCTAAATAGGGAGTGATGTTAATTCCCTTCCCTCTCCTGGCCCCATTGCGTGAGTGGGCTCTGTTAAGTCTCCCCTGCGCGCGGAAGCATTATCTGCACCACACTTCTAACCTGGCAGCCCCTGAGACTGAAAGCTTGCCCCAGATTTAGCTCGGTTGCCTGCCAGGCTCTGGCAGTGATTGTGTGAGTAGGAATTTATACTGCTTCCCTCTAGATTCTCAGGAATTCCCCTTCACTTGAGAAGGCACCAGAATCGAGCTTGCTATGAAGGTGTATTTTGTACGCATCTCTTTTTTGTAGATTATATCCAGAGACACAAATGGTATACAGATTCTAATTTCTTTGATGTAGTATTTCTTTCGCTTGGTAGCCTAAGCACGTTGGCTTCCCACTGATGAATAATTTCAGGTCCAGAGATGAAGGTGGCCTACTGGGCTGGTTTATAGCAATGCAGCTGCTTTTAATAATGAGCAAAGTATGTCTTGTTAAAGTACCCTATTTTTCTCATTTTAAGCACAACTGTTGAATGTGAGAATGAATCTTAATTGATAATTTTAATGGAAAAATGTTTTCTTTTTTCCAGCTTTTGCTTTGGTTTCTGAAGATATAAAGAAAGAGGTCAAGCAATCTAAGGTACTAGTCTCATGATCAAATCTATTCTTCCTGTCTGAGATTCATTTGTATTTTTTTTTTAATGGGAGCTGTAATGATTTTGTCTTTCAACAGTTATCAGTTTTTTTTTTGAGTTAATGAAATGTTGGTCAACATAGATTTTTAATCCCTAGTGGCAACCTATAGAGAAGCTTAAAGTCCTTTAATAATAGTTTAAGCAGACCAAGTAGGTTTCAGTTTTTCATTTTAAGAAAAAGTATTTTGAAATGGAGTTAGACATTTTAGAAGTTTTGCTTGGAGACCATAGTTTTCTCTAGTCTGACCACATCTAAACATGGTCTTCATTTTCCCAGTCTGAGAAAGGAGTCTTATGCTATGTCCCTGGGGTCACAAGAGCCTGAGTATCCCTCTCCCTGAAGGTAGCACTGTGTGAGAGTCCCCAAGGGTGACTGCCAGGCTCCTTGCATAGTCAGACCCAGGAACCGAGACCTGGGGGATCAGTGGAGACAGGACAACCCTTATCCAAATCTCAGAGCTGCTGCTTTTTTTCATCATTGATTGCATTCAAGAACTTTGGCTAAAGTTTACCATACAGGCTTTGCACTAGATGAATTTAGCAGATAAGAAAGAGAAACAGTATTTTTTTAAAAGAGAAATAGTATATTAAGAATATGAATTGTCTTTATCATATTAGTTAAGGCTCAGTTGACTTGATTTTTTATCCCACAATTAGTGTAAAAGCATTTTTAAAAAGGATGTTTCTTTTGTCAACAGAGTATTATCTGTTCTAACTGTACTGTGGGTTTCCTATACAGGAACAATAAAATGATTTCCTTTGGTTTTAAGACCCTTTATGGTTAATAAAACATTTTCAGACATTTAATTAACTTGATCTTCTCAGTGATCCTGTTATTGCAAAGCAAAACGGATATCCCCATGTACAGGCATACCTTGGGGATAGTGTGGGTTTGGTTCCAGACCACTGCAATAAAGTAAAAGCCACAAGAAAGCAAATACTGCAATAAAGCGAGTCAAATGAATTTTTTTTTGGTTTTAGTATATATAAGAAAAGTTGTGTTTACACTATATTGTAGTCTGTTAAGTGTTGTAATACCATTATGTTTAAAACATATACCTGAATTAAAGAGTATACTCTTTTGTTTAAAAAATGCTAACCATCACCTGTGGTTTTAGTGAGTCATAGTCTTTTTGCTGGTGGAGGCTCTTGCCTTGCTGTTGATGGCTGCACAGATCAAGGGTGGTTGCTGAAGGCTGGGGGTGCTGTGCCGATTTCTTAAATTTCTTAAAATAAGACAACAATAGCATTTGCCCCATTGATTGACTTTTCCTTTCACGAATGATTTCTCTGTAGTGGGTGATGCTGTTTGATAGCATTTTACCCACAATAGAACTTCTTTCAAAACTGGAGTCAGTCCTCTCCAACCCTGGTGTTGCTTTATCTACTAAGTTAGTGTAATATGCTAAATCCTTTGTTGTCATTTCAATAATCTTCACAGCATCTCCACCAAGAGTAGTTTCCATCTCAAGTAATCATTTTCTGAGGTCATCCTTGGGAAGCAGCTCCTTCTCTGTTCAAGTTTGATCATGAGATGGACCCAGCTTTGGGCTCCTTTTTTTTTTTTTTAAATTGAAGTAGAGTTGACGTTCAATATTACATTAGTTTCAAGTGTACAGCGTTGTGATTAGACAAGTCTGTAATTTTGCTGTGCTCCCCACAGTGTAGCTGCCATCTGTCACCACACAACACTATCACAACACCATTGACTATACTCTCTGTGCAGTGCCTTTCATCCCCATTACTTATTCATTCCACAGCTGGAAGCCTGTACCTCTCTCCCGTTCATCTCTTTTGCCAATACCACCACCCCGTACCCCCAGTTCTACTTCTAATTCTAGTCCTCTTGCTATTTCTACCACATGCAGTTAGTCACTGCCTCTGCTGAAGTCTTGAATCCCTCAGAGTCATCCATGAGGGTTGGAATCAACTTCTTTCAAACTCCTATTAACGTTCATATTTTGACCTCTTCCCATGAGTCATGAATGTTCTTAATAGCATGTAGAATGGTGAATCCTTTCCAGAAGATTTTCAGTTTTCTTTGCCTGGATCCATCAGAGAATTACCATGAGATCATTAGCCTCATGAAATATGTTTCTTTTTATTTATTTATCTTTAATTTTGAAGAATTTTAATTCCAGTATAGTTAATATGCAGTGTTATATTGTTTCAGGTGTACAATGTAGCAATTCAACAATTCCATATATTACTCAGTTCTCAGTGTACTTTTTTTTTTTAAGATTTTATTTATTAGAGGGAGCGTGAGCATAATGTGGGGGGGTTGGGGGGGAGCAGAGGGAGAAGCAGAGTCCCTACTGAGCAGGGAGCCCAATGCGGGACTCAATTCCAGGACCCCAGGGTTACGACCTGAGCTGAAGGCTGAGGCTTAACTGACTGAGGCACCCAGGCACGCAGTTTAGCATAATTCTTAAGGGCCCTAGGATTTTGGAATGGTCAGTAAGCATTGGTATCAGCTTCAAGTCACCAGCTGTGTTATCCCCCTAACATGAGAGTCAGACTGTTCTTTGAAGCCAGGTACTGACTTCTCCTCTCTAGCTCTGAAAGTCCTCGATGGCATCCTCTGCCAGTAGGAGGCTGTCTTGTCTACACTGGAAACCTGCTGTGGGGTGTAGCCGCCTTCACTGCTATCGTAGCTGGACCTTCTGGAGAACTCATTGCAGCTTCTCCACCAGCGTTTGCTGCTTCACCTTGTCCTTTCTGTTATGGAGCTGGCTTCTTCCCTTCAACCTCATGGACCAGCCTCTGCCAGCTTCAGACGTTCCTTCCGCAGCTTCCTCACCTCTCCCAGCCCTCCCAGAATCACAGAGAGCTAGGGTCGAGCTCTGGATCAGGCTTTGGCTTAAGGGAACGCTGGGGCTGGTTTGCTCTTCTCTCCAGACCACTCGAACTTTCTCCGAATCAGCAGAAAGGCTGTTTCACTTTCTTATCATCTGTGTATTCAGTGAAGCAGCAGTTTTAATTTCCTCCAAGAACTTTTCCTTCACATTCACAATTTGGCTAATGTTTGGTGCAAGATGCCTAACTTTCAGCCTATCTAAGCTTTCAACATGCTTTTCTCACTAAGCTTAACCATTTTTAGGTTTTTTTTTTTTTTTTAAGATTTTATTTATTTATTTGACACAGAGAGAGAGACTACAAGTAGGCAGAGAGGCAGGCAGAGAGAGACAGGGAGAGGAGGAAGCAGGCTCCCTGCTGAGCAGAGAGCCCGATGCGGGCCTTGATCCCAGGACGCTGAGATCATGACCTGAGCCGAAAGCAGAGGCTTTAACCCACTGAGCCACCCACGCGCCCCCATTTTTAGTTTCTGATTTAAAGTGAGAGATGCGGGCGCCTGGGTGGCTCAGTGGGTTAAAGCCTCTGCTTTCGGCTCAGGTCATGATCTCAGGGTCCTGGGATCGAGGNTCCCTGCTCAGCGGGGAGCCTGCTTCCCCTTCTCTCTGTCTGCCTGCCTCTCTGCCTCCTTGTGATCTCTCTCCCTCTGTGAAATAAATAAATAAATCTTTAAAAAAAAAATAAAGTGAGAGATGCGCAGCTCTCCCTTTTACTTGAATACTTCGAGGCCACCGTAGGGTTACTGATTGGCCTAATTTCAATATTGTTGTGTCTTGGAAAAGGGAGCCCAGAGAAGAGGGAGAGAGATGGGGAAACAGCCAGTTAGTGGAACAGTCAGAACACACACAACCTTTGTCATTGAAGTTTACCATCTTGTAGGGGTGCAGTTCGTGGCACCCCAGAACAATTACAATAGTGACATCAAAGATCACTGATCACAGATCATCATAACAAATGTAATCATAATAAAAAAATTGAAATATTGTGAGAATCACCAAAATGTGACACAGAGGCACGAAGTGAGCAAATGCTTTTGGAGAAAAAGGCACCAATAGACTTGTGGAACACAGGGTTGTCATAGACCTTCAATTAGTAAAAAACATGGTATCTGCAAAGCATGATGAAGCAAAGCACAATAGAACGAGGCATGCCTATGCAGCAGAGAACACTTAGCCTCCAAGAAGTGACGTGATTTGACTGCAGTCACATGGCAATAAAAAGGTGCCTGGGTGGCTCAGTTGGTTAAGCATCTGACTTTGGCTCAGGTGATGATCCCGGGGTCCTGGGATCGAGCCCGGCATGGGGGTGGGGGGCCTCCCTGCCTGGCAGGGAAGCTGCTTCTCCCTGTCCCTCTGCCCATTCCCCCTGCTCCTGGGCTCTCTCTCATTCTGTGTGCGCTCTCTCTCTCAAATAAATAAATAAAATCTTAAAAAAAAAAAAAGGTGAAGTCAGAATCTCAATTTCCTGAACCCTTGCATTTTTCATACTGTAACTTTATATAGCTGTGTGCATTATAATGTATATATGTGTTTGGCAGAATAAAGCTCATCTGTAATGAATTTAAAGTGCTACCTAAGGGTTATTAATAGGGAATTAAAATTTTGTGTACTGAATTGAGAATTACAGCCTATACTTTCAAACATAGGTTCTAACTCACCTTTTCAAATGGGGAAATATAGATGTATCTGTCTTTTTAAATACATATATATATATATATATATAAATATAGATAGAAATAAGGTGAGTCTTATATTTTCGTGTCATTTTTCATGCAAAGGTATTAAGGTCCTTGAAAAATGTCATTAACCCTATCTCTGCTTCGGCCATGGAGCCAAAAAAGCCATTAATCCTCTGAGGAGAGGCAGTGATAAAATGTCTACTGTAGACCATACCCGAGACTGGGAGCTGGAGAAGAATTCATTTGTCCAAGGTCGCCCAGAGTCTGTAGATGAACCTGGACATGGGAGTTAAGGCTCTAGACAACAACCATGTTAATTTGGTATGATCATTAGTTCATCACCCTCGGCAGAACTGATCAGGACCTGCCCCACCAGGTTGCTCAGAAGCAGCCGCCTTCCCTCCCCCTCACCTCACTGCTTGCTGGGGGCTGGCCCCACACATCAGGGCATCTGGTGGCTTCACATCTGAATTCCCGGTGCTGCCTGTTCCCTGTTGTACCTCCTAGGGCCTGACCTCTGGGCCCAGGCTCCTCGTCTGGGTTCCTGAATTACCAGGATTCTGACCTAGCTCGGCTTTCAGGGGGGCCTGCCCACCCAGGCTCGTGGTCCCGGCCGTGGCACCCCCTCAGCCCTGGCACCCCCTCAGACATGGCCACGTACCTGCCTATAGTCTTTTTTTTTTCTTTTCTTTTTTTTTTTAATTTTTATTTTGATTATTATTTGCCCTAGGGGGGTACAGGTCTGTGAATCATCAGGCTTATACCTTTCACACCACTCACCATAGCACAAACCCTCCCCAATGTCCATAACCCATCCACCCTATCCCTACCCTCCCACCACCCAGTAACCCTCAGTTTGTTTTGTGAGATTAGGAGTCTCTTATGGTTTGTCTCCTTCCCGATCCCATCTTGTTTCATTATTTTTCCTTTCCTACCCCCCACGGCCCCCCTCCCTGCCCCTCAAGTTCCTCATATCAGATCATATGATAATTGTCTTTCTCTGATTGACTTATTTCGCTCAGTGTAATACCCTCTAGTTCCATCCACGTCATTGCAAACGGCAAGATTTTGTTTCTTTTGATGGCTGCATAGTATTCCATTGTATATATATACCACATCTTTATCCATTCATCTGTTGATGCACATCTAGGTTCTTTCCATAGTTTGGCTATTGTGGACATTCCTTCCTGTAGTCTTGCCCATATTTACACCGTGTGTTGCCTTATGATATTGTATCCTGTGTGATGTAGGGGTAGGGTTGGACATTGTGGTTCACGTCCCTCCTCCAACACAGATATGCTGTGGGACTTGCTGACCCTCTTTGCTCCAGCTTCCTCATCTAGGAGATGGGGTAATAGGACCTATATCAAAAAGCTGTTTTGAAGATTGTGTGTGTGTGTGTGTGTGTGTGTGTGTGTGTCCCCACCACTTAAAATAGTGCCAGACCCTATTTATTTATTATTTTTTTTATTATTACAGTCACCATGTAGTACACCATTAGTTTTTTTTTTTTTAAGATTTTATTTATTCATTTGACACAGAGAGAGAGATTACAAGTAGGCAGAGAGGCAGGCAGAGAGAGAGGAGAGAGGAGGAAGCAGGCTCCCCGCTGAGCAGAGAGCCCGATGTGGGCCTCGATCCCAGGACCCTGGGATCATGACCTGAGACGAAGGCAGCGGCTTTAACCCACTGAGCCACCCAGGCGCCCACATCATTAGTTTTTGATGTAGTATTCCATGATTCATTGTTTGCCTATAACACCCAGTGCTCCATGCAATCCATGCCTTCCTTAACACCATCACTGGGCTTACCCTCCCCCCATCCCCCTTCTTTCTAAACCCCTCAGTTTGTTTCTCAAGGTCCATTGTCTCTCATGGATCATCTCCCCCTCTGATTTCCCCCCTTCATTTTTCCTTTCCTTCTTCTAATGTCTTCCATGCTATTCCTTATGTTCCACAAGTAAGTGAAACCATACGGTAATTGTCTTTCTCTGCTTGACTTATTTCACTCAGCATAATCTCCTCCAGTCCCATCCATGTTGATGCAAAAGTTGGGTGTTCATCCTTTCCAATGGCTGAGTAATACTCCATTGTATTCCATTCCATTCCATTCCATTCCATAAAGAAGATCCCACATCTTTATCCATTCGTCTGTCGAAGGGCATCTTGCCTCCTTCCACAGTCTGGCTGTTGTGGACATTGCTGCTATGAACACTGGGGTACACATGGTCCTTCTTTTCACTACATCTGTATCTTTGGGATAAATATCCAGTAGTGCAATTGCTGGGTCATAGGGTAGTTCTATTTTTATTTTTTTGAGGAATCTCCACACTGTTTTCCAAAGTGGCTGCTCCAACTTGCATTCCCACCAACAGTGAAAGAGGGTTCCCCTTTCTCCACAGTCTCTCCAACATTTGTTGTTTCTTGCCTTGTCAGTTTTTGCCATTCCAGTGTAAGGTGGTATCTCAGTATGGTTTTGATTTGAATTTCCCTGATCACTAATGACGATGAACATTCTTTCATGTGTCTGTTAACCATTTGTCTATATATTTTGGAGAAGTGTCTGTTCATGTCCTCTGCCCATTTTTTGACTTGATTATTTGTTTTTTGGGTGTTGAGTTTGAGAGGTTCTTTATAGATCTTAGATATCAGCCCTTTGTCTGTAGTGTCATTTGCAAATATCTTCTCCCCTTCTGTGGGTTGCCTCTTTGTTTTGTTGACAGTTTCCTTTGCTGTCCAGACCCCATTTAAATGTGTACCTGATATGACAGCAAGAAATACATTATGAAGCCTTTTGAAGGGAAACTTTAATCAAAGTAAAAAAGAGGAAACATAGGCCTTACTGCTTTTATCAGTTAAATTTCTTTTATGGTGTTAGTTGACTTCATATGAATTAGTTGTTCATGATGATAAAGACTAGTAGTTAACAACTATTGAGGATTTTCTTTGGGCAGATGCTATGCTCAGCATTTTATTACCTAATTAATTGCCACAATGACCCTGTGACGTAGGCCTTGTAATTATTCTTCCTGTTTACAGATGAGAAACTGAGACCTGAGCTAGTAAGTGTTGGGGGCAGAATTAAAACACAGGACCAACTTTTAGCTGAGTCCACTGATGAACACATCCTGACCAATTCATTTCATTCAACATCTAGGTGGTGGCAGTTGTTTCCGACTGGGTACAAGATGCCGTTTTACTTCTCTTCTGAAAAGATTTCCTATCAGTTTCTTTGGAGGATGTTTTATCTTCTTTTCATGAAGGCTTTGTAAATGAGGCAGTGCAAATGTGGACTGCAAATGTTCAAATCTATTGTGCCTTCACAAATAGAACCTGCACCAAAGGGTGACTTGGATTTGTCTTTTCCCAGCTAGGGTAGGAACTGCCTGTGGGGTAGATAACATTAGTAAGAAATCGCTTTCCTATCTGAAGAGCAATTCAGTTGACTTACAAAACTTTGGCAGTGAGCACATTTTGACTGATACTGATAGTGTAAGAAACGTGTGGCAGCAGAGATAATAAAACAGACCACGTGTTTCTTAGGAAGAGCTAAGCTTTTTCACGAGGAAAGCCGGAGACAGAATTTTAAATGTCCTGTCAATTCGTTCATTTAGTCTAATTTTCTTTCTCAAAGGGGAAATTGCTCAAGACCGTTTTGGTTCCATTCAGTTCACTTAATGCGACTGTTCTCGGATGTTTTATTTTTACAGTTTACAAATCGAGCCATTCGAAATGGTTAATCATTTCCGAGCTATTGTTTTCAGCCAGTTGGAGCTGCAGGGCTTAATAACAAATGAAAAGATGTGTAATTTTGGTTGATTTTCGTTGGTTTCACAAAGAGATGTGGTAGGAAGTCCAGTTGGTTTCCAGCTTAAGTTAATCAGGAAACCCTGAGTTCAGGGTGTGTGTGTGTTTTTGTTTTTGTTTTTTTTTTTTTAAATCTTTCAGCTTATTGCTAAAGGTGACTTCTGTTGTGAGTGTCACTTGGAGCTCACTGTCAAGTGTGCTTTCTTCTGGTACACGTTTTCCGAAGAATGCCTCTGGAGGAAGACAGGGCGTGCGTTATCCTATGGGTGGAAAAAAGGAGAGTGGGGAAGAACTCAGAAGACCTGGATTTTCATCCTGGTTCTGTGGCTACAATGACTGTTGGACTTTGGGCAAATCCTTTACCTGCTCTGAGCCTCCATTTTCTCATTTGTAAAGGGGAGTGCTGGGTTGGATCATCTCTCTCTCTTTTTATAAAATTATGATAAAATACACGTAACATAGATTTAGCATCTTAACCATTTCTAAGTGTACAGATCAGCAGTATTAAGGATATTCGTACTCTCATACAGATGATCTCCAGGACTCTTTCCATCTCACAAAACTAAAAATGGCCCCATTAAACAGCTCTCTGTTCTCCGTCCCCAGCCCCTGGCAACCACCCTCTACTTCTGTTTCTATGAATCAGACGACGCTGTCAGTAGAATCGTACAGTATTTGTCTTTTTGTGTCTGGCTGATTTCACTTAGCATCGTGTCCTCAAGGTACCTTGGCCTAGCAGGTGCCAGAATGTCCTTCCTTTTTAAAGCTGAATAATATTCCCCTGTGTGTACACACTATATTTTCTTTACACACTCCTATGCTATTTTTAAATCTAAACTTGCAAGTTTTCCACGATCCTCATCCACCCGCCAAAGCTGTGGCCTTGAAAGGAGTGGGCAGCTTGGCCAAGGGATGGGCAGCGTGTTAGGGGTGAATGCTGAGCAGTGTTTCTGGTCCTGAGGCCGGCGCTGCTTCCCCCGAGGAGAGGCTGTGCTCCTGGCCGGAGGTGGTGTTTAGGGCGTGGAAGATGCAGTGAGTCCATACCTGCTAACTTTCCATGAAAACCCGGCTTTGGTTCAGCACAGTTAGAGAAGAAGCTCGAGCTTTCTGGTATTTTTTAGTGGGCTTTTCCAAAAAGTCGTGTTTTATCAGGATTAAGTAAAGTGTCACTTGATCCCGAGGCATAACAAATCAGTACCCGACTGTGGGATTCTCCACTCAGTGGTCTTTCTATTCTTGAGACAAAGCTAATTGCAGGAAATGCTGCTGAATGTAGACACTGTCCTGTGTTTCCGTCTCCCCACTCCCTCTCTATTGTCACGGTCCCTTTGGCATTCTGAGGCTACATCTCTTTGTGGCTGTGTCTTGGCTTTTAAGCCGTTCCCAGTTTTGTTGGTAAAGGCTCACAAGTGCATTCCTCCTTGCAATCTGTGAAGAAAATTGAAGGATATTTGCCACTATCCAATTGTTATAATTATAGTGAATGGCAGTTGAAAGCAGAAAAGGGCAATTAGAGAGAAAATTCCTTCCTTGTCTGCCAGAGAAGACCGTGAACATGGCAGAGTTAGGGGCTGACACTTTGTACTTTGTCAGAGGAATCTTTTACGAGCCCCTCCCCCCGATCTACCTGGGATCAGGATGAGGATCGGGATGAGGATCAGGTGTTTCTGCGCCCATGTCCAGATTTCGGTGTCCAGAGCTCTGTAGCTCTGAGGGGCCCCTTCCGTGCTCACGAACTGCAGGCCGACTGCCTCCTTGGGCCCCGCCGAGGCCCCCAGTGCAGCTCCTTGGGTGGAAGAGAACATCGAGGTGATGTTCTGGATGCCGGGATGTCCTAGCCCACAAGGTGATAAATACCATAATTAGTGGGGCTCGTCGCCACGAGCCACCCGCTGCCAGCATTGAGACTGTCTCTGTTTTGTTGGCCGTGCTTTTGGATTCCCAGGGTTCTTAAATGAACTCTCCCAAGAACATTGTGAACCAGTTAAGCCTTAGCTCTCCTCTTCACCATCTTCCCCCAAATGTTTCTGTGTACCATGCATATTTATTTGGTGTTTTGCTAGCTTTGTTATGTGGGGTGATTTATCTTTTTCTCTTTTGTCCAAAATACAGAATTTGGAGAAAAGTGTTGTCTCAAGGAAAAGTGACATAGGTAAGTAATTATTTTTTCTTTAACTTATGAGTATGTACCTTGGTATATTTCTTGTAAATTATATTTCAGTGAGATGAATTCTCTTCCTGGTTTTATTTAGAAGGTCAATATTGTTGTGCAAATGTGTTGTCTTGGGCCTGGCCCCGCAGCTACCCTCACGGAGACCCGGGGAGAACACTTTTCGGATCGATAGAGTGGCATGTGATTTGTATTGGAAACAACAGCCAATATGTCAGATTGAATTCCCTTGAGCCTCGTTTATTGAGTTTCCAGTAAGGGTGGAGGACTGGGCCAGGTGGCCATTGAGGGGGTGACGGGGACAAGTAAGACACAATCTCTGTCATCAGAGGCCCACACTTAGTGGAAGAAAAGGGCTACCTTCTGCCTGGGCCAGATTCCCCACCTGATGACTTGTAGACACCACGTTCCCTGTGGGTTAGCTTACCCACAACGTCCATCAAGCTGGTACCGAGAACCCTGATGCAGAAGCCGCTACTTGTGTTGTTGTAGGCACCTCCTACCTCCATCACAGTCCCTATGCACCCTTATTCGTCCTCCATTTCAGTATATTGTAAGCACCTTCAAAAATGTGGCCATGGCGTCACAGTTGTTTTTGCTCTTTTCTGGTATTGTGAGAAACATGCCGCAGTGTGCTGATAAGAGGATAGATAAGACTGATGTCTACGTGAACTTTGTCAGTGTCTGTGGTTCCACGGTCGGCCGTGGGGACCGAGGTAGGCCCTGGACAGGAGAGAAAAGGTACACTTTCTTTTCTAGGCCTTCCTTTCACAGGCCTGGGTTCTGCGGAGTCTAGAAGGCAGGAGAGGGCCCCTGGGTGGCCTGTTCTGGGGTCCCAGGCATGGATGCCTTCAGCTCTGAGACTGGCATATTGAAGGAGCTGCTTGGGTTCAGTGCTTTCTCTTCTTTATGTTACGACACCCTGGACGGCTCAGCCACTCCTCCCTATGTGGAGATGTTCTCTCTGCTGCCAACACTTGGGGGGTTAGGGGTTTGTTTATGTGTTTATTTTATGAGATTTGATGGGGCTCCTGGGACTCCTTATAGAAAATGATTATTTTTTATTTTTATTTTTATTTTTAGAGTGGAGGGGGGCAGAGGGGAAGGGAGAGAGAGAATCTTAAGCAGGCTCCATGTCAGCACGGAGCCTGATGTGGGGCTCGATCTCATGACCCTGAGATCATGACCTGAGCTGAAATTAAGAGTTGGATGCTTAACTGACTGAGCCACCAAGGTACCCTGAAAATCTGAAAATGGTTATTAAATGAATTAATGTCACTAGTCTGGGACATGAGCTTGAAAGTACAAAGGGGAAGTTAACCTGGATAAGTAAATTGACATTCTTGCAATTACAACTGGCAAATCTAGTGATATGTGATTTGGTATCAGCATATCCCAAAAGACCCATGGGCCTTATTTGCCACAGTGTTAACCCAGGTCTGCAGGCCCTGGGGGGTTGGGAGGTGGGCTACAAAAGCAGCCTCCCGGAAGAATCAGAGTCTCACCACACTCAGGGAGGGGTAGCTTTTTTTCTGTTTCGGGTCACTGCCTAGTCAGGAGATTCATGGGTGACAATTATTCTCACCAAGTAGAACCCAACTGCCATACCTGTTACTGTTTTCAGGGCTCTCAATCCATATGCTCTCCCAGACCTTCACCGTTCCCTCTGTTGGAAAGCCCCTCCAACCCCTTCTGTGGGCATCCCCAGGACACAGGGTCCTCATCGCTTCTTCTGGGAAGGCCCCACTCTGGGGTCCAAGATGGCTCCGTGGCCCTTCCCCAGTTTGAAAGCTATTAATCTAAAGATCCACCCTCTTAGTGTGTACTTAAATCCTTCATGATCTGATCTGGCTGAGCCAGCCTCCCCCTCCAGCTTTCTCACTGACTGTTCCCTTCACCTTTTCTTGGAAATGCCTGACAGACTCCCCGGTCATCGTCTCCTGATGCTGGAGAGAGAAGGCAGACTGTGGGCTCTGTGATAACCCTGCTTCCTTCTCAGCCCCTGATCTGCCGCCCCCGGTGCCTGGGTCTGCAGAAAATTGCTGCATTTTATTTTTTATTTTTCATTTTATTTATTTATTCGTTTTATTTGCCCCAGGGGTCCAGGTCTGTGAATCATTAGGCTTCACCCTTCACAGCACTCACAAATTGCTGCATTTTATTTTTTTTATTTTTTTAAATTTTTTAAAAGATTTTATTTATTTATTTCACAGAGGGAGAGAGATCACAAGGAGGCAGAGAGGCAGGCGGAGGGGGGGGGGAAAGCAGGCTCCCCGCTGAGCAGGGAGCCCGATGCGGGCCTCGATCCCAGGACCCTGAGATCATGACCTGAGCTGAAAGCAGAGGCTTTAACCCACTGAGCCACCCAGGTGCCCAAATTGCTGCATTTTAAAGGAAATGCAGGAAATGCCCCTTTCCAGAAGGTCTGCTTGCACTACCCTCCCCCCACCCCCATGCTCCCATAGTTCCCCATTGGCTCTGTATTGTAATGGCTGCCTTCTGAGCTCGGCTCAGGCTCACGCTTGCTGGGAATGTGGTTCTTCCTCTCAGCATGCCAGAACCTTGCACTTAGTACAGACTTAGACACATTTGCTAGACGAGCACACAGAGCACATATGATCAAGGATGAGAGGAAGAAAGGTGATGGTTTCTTAGTAGCAGAAAAAATAAATACAACTCATAGCACGAGACTCCGGTACAAGTAAAGGAGAAGAATTCACTTTTTTTCTTCTTGCAGACCCTCTTTCCCATGTGGAAGGACTGTTGTCTTTGTGGGAGCAGTGGGAATTTTGCCGATCTGGTAGAATAAAAGCAGGAGTTGATTACTGCAGGATTAACCTTTTGACAGATGGATTTACTCTCTTAAAAACTCTATTATGAATTATTTTGAATATACAGGAAGCCGCAAAGAGTAGTATAGTGAACATCCATGTATCTACCACCTAGTTTAAGAAATGAAACATTCCTAATGCAGTGGGAACCTTTTATCCACGATCTTGAGTTGGTGTTTATATCATTCTCGTGTAATCCTTTGTATTTTCTAATCATATATGATATATCCATCTTACATATATTTGTGCTTATCTTTTCACAGACCTTTGATTTATATAGTTACTCCTTTGTAGCTTGCTTTTGTTTTTCAGTCTGTAGGATTCATCTGTAATATCCATCTGGATTGATGCATCAAATACTAGTTAATATTCATTGCTGTATAGTATTCCAATTTGTATGTTTTATTAATAGGTATTTGAGTTGCTTGAATTTTTTTCCTTTTACACAATTCTGCTGTGAGCACTCTTGTTATATATCCTTGTTTATACATATGCACGTTTCTCAAGGATGATTAGTAGGAGTGGAGTTTCTGGGTCATTGGGAATGTGCCTCTTCAGCTTTATGAATAATTTTGCAAAAATTATTCTCTGAAGTTTATTTCATTTTTAACAAAAGTAAGTCTTTATAACTCCTCTTCTGATATGTCACTTACATCAATGTTTCAGATACAATAGATCAAATACTACATTTCAGTTGAAACATAAGATACTTGTTTAAGTCTTATCTTTGTGTCCTATTTATAAAGCCAAGAAGCTGATTTGAGGTAGAGGTAGGTATGTGGAATGTTCCTATTCTCCTGTAGGAAAAGAATTAGGTCATATTCAGTAGCTTGTTGAGCATTTCCTTTTAAATTTTTTATCGAGTTTTAACCAAAGAGCATTTTGGATTATTTTTAGGATCTAGATGGCTCACTGTGGAGCTATTTGTTATATGAATATTTGAGTGATTGAATAAATGAATGGAACTATAGAACTGAACATAAGAATAATAAAATATATGGGATAAAATTAAAACCAGATTATGGCTCTGAGTTGAGGTGTTGAAAGGCACATGGTGGGGGGTAGGTCCCCACGTTTATTGCTATAAGGTGGGCTGGAGGCTAGAGTTTATGTGAGATCTGCCTTCTGCCAACATCACTGTCTGGGGCAGGGTGCTGACTCAATGGCTGTTTCTATCTGTTGCTTTATTGCAAACTCAGAACCTAATGTGCTTCTCTGTTGTGGAGACTAAACAACCATCTTTGCTGGCAAAACGTCCGATTGTCTTCCCCGGTCAGGTGGGCCTAACATTCGAGGGTTTGCTTTGTGCTCATCATTGCAAGAAAACTGGCCACCCTGAGGCGGGTCTCTAGGGGGCTGGCCAATACTGCCAGTGTTGTTGCAGATGGACTTGTATGCCACACTTCTTGCTGAAGCCCTGCTCCTGTGGAATTGTGGCTGTTTTCCTGGAGGTAACACTTAATTCTGGCTAGGTGCCCTGTGAAGTAGAGATTATGGAGTTATTTATTTGCAAACTCTCTTGACCTGATGGGACAGAAGCAGTCACTGTTGAGTATCACCTTAAAGAGCCATCCAGAACATTCTTGAGGTGGTGTTATTAGTTTGCTAGGGCTGCTGAAATGAAGTGCCACAGATTGTGTGGCTCGAATAATGGAAATGTGTCTCACAGTTCTGAAGGGTGGAAGTCTGAGCTCAAGGTGGGCAGGATTGGTTTCTTCTGAGAGCTTTCTCCGTGACTTGTAAAGGGCTGTCTTCTCCCAGTGGCTTCATACCATCTTCCCTCTGTGTATCTGTGCCCAGATTTCCTCTTTGTGTAAGGACACCAAATATACTGGATTAGGGCCCACACCAACAACCTCGCTCTAACTTGAGTGCCTCTTCGTAAAGACCCAGTTCCAAATAAGGTCACATTTGGAGGTCCTGGGGGTTAGGAATTGATCCTGTGACATTTGGGGGATGCCCTTCAACCCATAACAGGAAACGGTACAAGTTAGGATTATATGTGTGACTTGTTAGAAGGCTAGTGGCAAACAAGATTTTCAGCTACTGGGGTGGCTAGTGTTGCAGACGTTTTCATACTTTCTCACGTTTATAGTCATTCTTTCGACAGATGCAGAAGCAGAGTCACAGTTTGTTACCGCAGATTTGATCGAGTACAGTGAGCTTATTTTCTAACTTCTAGGAAGGATGTTTCAGAGATCAGTTTAAAAAGAGATTTTTGTTGCTATGATTACATTTAAATGGATTTTTTTCCCTTAGAGTTTATGGACTGAAGGCTTGCCTTGCAGCTTTTCTTTTTTAAACTTTTTATTTCAGTTGTTGAAATGTTGAAAAATAAATACCTGAAATCACTTCTTTTTTTTTTTTTTTTGGTTCTAGATTTAAAAGGAATTGTATTTGTCATCCAGAGTCAAAGTAATTCTTTTCATGCAAAGAGAGCAGAACAGTTAAAAAAAAGCATCTTAAAACAAGCGGCGAATCTTACACAGGTATGTAGGGATGGCTGGGGATGTCTGCTAGTTACTTATTTGTTGTTACTTTCATGTTTTCCAAAGTCTTCCATCTGTAGAGAATCCGTTTTATTTAGATAAAGGTAACTCTTCTGACTTGTTTTGCTTATTTAATATTGACTTGTTAAAAATGCTCTTGTTAATTCTGGGTGCTCAAAGCATCATTTTCTAAATTCTTCTTATTTTTTTTAAATTTAAGAGACTCGCATAATTGTGTAGGACTTTTGTGGTTTTGTCATAAAGTATGATAAAAAGAAGTGGAAGGAATAACATTTTAAAAGCAGGGCTTAAAATAGCAGGGATAATTAATATTCAAAATTTTAGTACCAGGTTCTAAGGCAATTTTCATGTTGAAATAACATTTTCATTAACCTTAGTGTTTCCTCCACGAGTCTCTTGATCTGTTTTTTAATTGGATATCATTAATTGAACTTTTGGGTTGATTTGTAATGTAATATCCAAGAAGGATTATGGAGAGAAAGATCGACACATGCAGGTACATATTTTAATAATGTTTAAAATAGGCATGAACTGAATCTAAAGCCGCTATGAATAATGCTGGAGGTTTGAGTAAAGGAAAATCTACCTTGTCTTGCTGTAGAGGTGCTTTCTTTAGCCGAGCAAAAAAAAAGTCCCCCTAGCCTGCTCACTATACTGCCTTGCTATGGCCTTCAGGACTGCCATGCTGGTCTGTAGATGAAGGCCATCCCTCAGCTCTGTTGGCCAGAACTTTTTTTTTTTTTTAAAGATTTTATTTATTTATTTCACAGAGGGAGAGAGATCACAAGGAGGCAGAGAGGCAGGCAGAGAGAGAGGGGGAAGCAGGCTCCCCGCTGAGCAGGGAGCCCGATGCGGGCCTCGATCCCAGGACCCTGAGATCATGACCTGAGCTGAAAGCAGAGGCTTTAACCCACTGAGCCACCCAGGCGCCCTGGCCAGAACTCTTTGACGGGAGATGTGTGTCGCCGGGAAATAAAGGATTGGAAATATCAATGGACAAGTTAGCCTTAATGGTATTCAAGGTTGAGACAGTGCTGAGCATAAGGTTTAGTCGTGTTTGACCTTTAAATGCTTTACCTATAAAATTCATCCAACCTCCCAGCATCCTTACAAGGCCAGGTCCTTGCCTCCCCTCCTTGAAGCATCACACCTTCTCAAGGGAAAGGAAAGTCTAGCATTCTAGAAATAGATTGTTTTTTGGTAATTGGAGATAGGAGCAGGTGATGAGTTTAAAATACTACTTTGTTTGGAAACCCAACTTTGGAGATTTCCTTCAAGTAAACCTTGTCTGATTTCATCAGAGAGGCAGTCATGCAGCAACCTTGACTGGATGGCATTGTTCCATTTGCTCTGGTAAAGGCAATATGGAGAGGTCAAATGAAGGCCGAGTTAGGGAGGATGGGGAATCCATAGCCTGAACAATCCCTCAGTTGGGTCCAGGCAGGCAGTAATGGAATTTAGCTCAGTGAGGCCTTGGCAGTTGCCCCAAATTGCATAATCAGTAATGACACTAGGACAGACTTAGGTATCACTTACTCATATGAATTAAGAGCTTGTGAGTCTTTATGTAACCGTGTGCCCTTGCTCTCAGAAATACTGTCCATCTCACAGAGGCAGAATCATGTCTTTTAAATTATATATCTTCCCCATTTAATCCAGCTTGTTGTGCTTTTTCTTCTTCCTTAGTACCTTAAACATAATGGGTATTCACCCGATGGCAGTGGAATTGAATCCAGAGGAAATTGAGCAAATTAAAAGGAAAACTTGATTTAAGTAAATTATTTTTTCTATTTAAAATATTTTTAGTTAATTCTTAAATTGGTAACAGTGACCCCCTTTCATATTAACTAGAATAGCTATTTTACTTCGCCCAGTGAAACAACAGAATGTGGAGAAAAGAGTAGTGTAAAAAATTGAGTATGAGTTGGTGCTAGGAAATTATGATCTCTTGAGTAAGTGAATCTTTGAGAGACAATATGGAAAAGAAGAAAAGTGACTTGACTACTTTAACACAGACAGCATAGCAATGACTTAAGGGAGGTGGGGATTTACTTCCCCTCACAAACAGTCCCATTGGTGGGTGGGCCGGGGGTTGGCAGCTCTGCGCCAGGATCCTTCTGTTTTGTTACTTTACCGTCCGCTAAAGTGTCTTGTCCTCATCGGCGTGGTTGGAACTGTTCAACTACCACAACATTGGCGCTCTGGTGTATGTAGGACAACCAGTTTCCTTTTAAGGTTATGACCTTGAAGTGGTATACGTCATTTCCCTTGTTTCCCCCTACATCCCATTGTCATGTGACAATGGTGATATCTAGTTGGGTGGCCTTTGGATCCAGTCAAAATGCAAGGAATTCTAATCACTGAAAGGAAGAAGGTAGTTACAATCACTAAAAGGAAAAAGAGGCAAATTAACATCACTGCTAAAGTCGGGATATTATTTACACATCAAGGACTGATCTAGTCAGTTGAAGAATTTATCTATGAACCTCTCATTCATTCATTCATTCATTCACTCATTCAACATTTACAGAGCAAAGCACTGGTTGTACAGGCATCAGCAAAGCGTAGTCCTTGTGCTTGAAGAGCCCACAGTCCAGGAGAGGAGACAGGCCCCTACGTGGCAATTTTAAAGCAAGATGGAAATGCAGAAAGACAAGCACTGCATGACTTCATGTACACGAGGTATCTAAAATAATGAGATTCGCAAAGTCAGAGAACCGGACAGCAGTAACCAGGAGAGGGTGAAGTGAGGACTTAGCAACAGGCCTAAAGTTTCAGTTAAGTAAGATGACTGAGCTCTGGGATCTGCACTCCAGCATTGTGCTCTGTTGTACACTAAAAAGTTGTTGCGTTGTTGAGAGGACAGAACTCATGTTAAGTGTTCTTACCACAGTACAATAAAAATAAATAAAAAATCAGGTACTAGTGAGGGGGTGGGAGCAGGGAGGCTTCTCTGTAGACAGCGGGGGGAGGGGGGAGGCAGCAGGGGGCAGGCAGCGGGGTGAGAAGCACGAGCATGCTGCCGAGGATGCGGGTGGTGTGGGCGCCACAGTGCGGAAGGTTAGGTAGGGACCTGACCGCAGAGGAGCTGCATGTTCTCTTAAGGGTCCAGGCCTTTCTCAGGGCCTCTCAGGGAGCACGCTGGGCATTTGAGAACTGTTTCTTTGAGATCCAAGACATTTAGCATCTCTGGCCCCTGGCAGTGCATGCAGGAGGAACCCACAATTCCTGTGACTACAAGGACTGCCAGTTGAAAATGACAGGCAAGGGAGAGCCATTAGGGCCTCTGCGTCTCATTTCTGTATTTAAAACCATCATTCTGAGGGCCGTGAGGAGGTTAGCTGAGCAGACCTGAGCCTGGGGCACAGAGCCTAATCTCAGGTCGTTGGGAGTTGTCCAGGGTGATGCTGCTCAAAGTGGGTGTGCAGACCTCTGCTGGTGCTTGGCTACAGGCAGTGTGAGAGGCACCGGGCCAGGGGTGAGGGGTGGAGCTGGGGGTGATGGTGGTGGTGGCAGGGGGATGCGAGGCCAGGATGGGGGCAGTTGGGGTGAGAGGTCAGGACCAGTGCCCAGCTCGGGCCGAGGTGGGCTGGAGTGGGGCCACCATCTGAGGCGGAGGATGGGATTTCTGAGTTTGCAGGGTGCCAGGGGACTTCAGGTTTCTGTCCGTGACGTTTGAGGTAGAGGTGTTGTGTGCTGGAGGCTGGATATTTGCTTGAAACTGAGGAGGACAGTTTGGCCAGAAGGTGGTGGATTTGGAGTTGGGAACATACACAGGCAGTGGCTGAGAGCTTGAAGGTGCTTCTTCCAGGGGAGCAGCGGGACCGTAGGGGAAGACCAGGGTTTGGGGACTGGGCAGAGCGGACGCCGCCCTCTGGGGAGGTAGGAGGAGTGTGTGAGACACAGAGGAGGCGCACGGTCTGACGTCAGGGAACCTGAAGGAATAGCCTTTCCAACAGTGACCACTACTGTCCTGTTCCCTCGACCAGACTTGTAAGGCAGGGTATCAGAAATGTCCGTCTCACTGGGCCATCTTGTGGGGACTCCTGCCCGTGCACTTACTTCAGGAGGTGTCCCCACTTGGAGCACTTGGCCGTTCCTGGTGCTCTTGTTACTGTCACTTTTCTTAATGGTGGTTTAAAAAAAAAAGCATGTAAAATTTGCCCTCAACCATTTTTAAGCATAAATACTGTAAAGCACATTCACGTTGTGTAACCAGTTTCCGGAGCTCTTTGTCTTCCCCACTGGAACTGGATCCATACCTGTTACACAGCAACTCTACGTTTCCCTTCCCCTCCGCCCTTGGTAAGCATCCTTCTACTTCGTCCCTGCGAATCGGACTGCTCTGTGTACCCCATCTAAGTGGCATCACAGAGTCCTTGTCTTTTTTTGAACTGGCTTATTTTGCGTAGCATACTGTCCTCAAGTTTCATCCGTGTTGTAGCATGTGACAGGGTTCCCTCCCCTTTTTAGGGCTGCGTATTTTGTATTGTTATTGTCCGTCATGATGGACCGCAGGTCGGGCGCCGTTTTCGGGGGCGCTCTTCTGGTGTCCCACACGGGCTCCCCTGCTGTGCCCTTTCTCCTCCAGGGCATCTGCCCTGCCCTCAGAACCCAAAGGGAGGCGAGACCTGCTCTGTACTTCTCTTTGTATCCCCTGGGCTCCTCGTGTAATGCTGCACGGGGTCAATATTAGAAACTGCATTTTTCACTGATAGATTTTTCTCCGCTTTTACAGGTTAGAAAGCAGTTCCATTTCACTCAAGTATTTACCTTTTTTCTAGCACTTTATTTTATGCTTCTGTTTTCAGTTTGCTTATCCTTAATCGTTATTGTCCTTTCTGTTTACAGTTTGCATGTTCCAAGGTGTTCAGTAGCTGTCTTAGATTGCCACTAGGTGGCAATATTGGTTTTACGTTTAAAGACACGTAATTAAGCAACATCATTAAGCAAACCCTTCTTTTCCAGCATTTAATTTCTGTGGTAATAAATGGAGTCTAGACTAAAGCAAAAAGGAAACTTCCCTTTAATTATAAGAGAGTCTATTTTTCTTATTCTGGAATTATTTCCTAGGATAGAGGCCAACTGTGAATACTGAGGTAGTTATGACAAAACTTTAATGCTTGGATTTAATTTGCTCACAAGATCCTGCCTTTTGGTAGTTGAAATGGCCAGGAAGATTTTAGAGTCTGCAACTATGTGATTAGAGTCAAACTTTAAAGTCAGATTTTGTACATGTGATTAGAAGTCAAATTTTAAAGATCCAAAGATAGTTGACAGCTAATACAGGGTTAGCGGACAATCCTTGCAGCAGTATTGGGATACCCTGACCTAGAAGTACATGAAAATAGAGCAATAAGGTTAACTTCAGAGAATTAAATGCTGAGATGCACAAAACATGCAGGTGGGCCAAAGTCCCTTTACAAAGCTGGTATGACTCCCTACTTAAAATTTAACTGGAACTTGTTTTAAGAAATTGACATATTCTTTTTTTTTTTTTTTTAAATTGACATATTCTTGAGAAAGAATTGACAGCTCCTTCATCAGCCACGAAAGTGGAGAAAGGGAGAATCTAAGGCAGAAGCTGTCAGGGCATCCCCAGCACTGTGGTGGGAGTGTGCTCGCCCCTTCGCAGAGGGGTCAGTCCAACGGTTTGGCAGATGTGTGGTGTACCTCTAAATGAACAGGATGCCTGGGGCTCTCATGTCACGTGGGACCTGAACCGTGAAGTATTCAGGTAGCAATCTGGGTTTTCCCCGTAGATTTGCCCGCCACGAGCATTCACAAAAGTTGCTTGCCAACGGAGGAATCAACAGTAAGTTTTATCATTTGAATATTTATCTGATAGCCCAAAATATCTATTCCTCCCACACTATCAGATGTCTAGAACTGCTGTTTATTTATTCATTACTCTTGTCAGGTTGCACTTGACTACAAAATCTGCCAAAAATTAAGTGCAAAAATTTAATGGTTTCTGTGATTATGCATCTGCTTCTCGCTGTTCTCTTTGCTTTGGCAAGTCATTACCTAGGCCTGTTTTGCCTCAAAGCGCTAAAATGTGGGTTTATTAAGAACACAAACATTTTTCATCCTTCTACGTGCGAACATAAAAACAGGAGCCTAAACTAACTTTCCTTGTGAAACTTAGTACTGTACTGGGAGTTGTGGCTGGAGTGGCGAAATTCTCCCTGTTTCTGAAATAATTTGGGTCATTTTGAGTTGTTTTGTCCGTCTCCAGTTTTGAACCTAATTCGGCAGGTCCCTCATAACTGCTCTGTAGTTTATAGTTGCGTGTTTCTTCTAATCAGTCAGCTAGCAGACTTTACCCGGTGCTCTTCTATGTGCTGAGTACCATTCTTGATTGCTGGGGAGTGAAAGGTTAGAAAGATCCTTAAGCTCTTTGACTTCCTTATGAGGTAGATGGTAACTGCTTGGTAATAGAAATGACTATATCATTAGGAGCGTATTAGACGTCGAGATAAGCATCTTCAAATATTTATCCAACAAATACTAATTGGACATCTGTGGTTATATTGGTATTTATGAATGTAAAAGGACATCTCTAGGCAATACACAAGGCCCTTTAGAACAGTGGTGCCTATCTGAAACCGGTGAGGAAGTATGTGAATAGAGTGCCCGTTGCGCATGTGAAGCCTGAGGGGCTAAGGAAACAAGATGTGTCAAATCAGGTAAGAAACATAGGAAACTGGAACTGGAAGACAAGAACAAGTTGTTAGGAAGGCTTACTCCTAGGACGCCAGGTGGCAACTGGGATTTTGGAGCAGTTTGGGCGATGAGTAAGGATGTGTTCACAGTGGGCTATGTGCTGGTCTTTTTAGATTGGAACGGATGGAAAGTAAAGTCAGTGAGATGGGGGATGTGGTTGATGAGCACGGGGTTCCTAAATGCAAATCTGTGGATATGAGAATTCAGATTTTGAGGAAGTGCTATTTTTTCCCCCTCAGGTTTTTTTCTCCCTGCATTACAGACGGAAGGGTAACGTGAAGTCACAAAGGTTGGCTATTTAAAGAGGTGCACAAACAAAAGGCCTCGTGGAGGTGAGGCTGACAGAAACCCATAAGGAGAGTTTGTGCAACAGTCTCTTAATCAGGCACTTGAGTGTGTGTTCTTTCCCATGCCTACTGTGTGCATACTATCTGTGCATCGGTTATGATTTGACTTGTTTTTTGAACCTAACAAAATTCCTTCTTGAATGGAAGTTTGTGTGCAAATAGTTGTATACATGTATTTTTGGTTACCTGGAGTGGGAGCAAACGGCTTGGCTTATGGTGAAGACACTATCCGAGTATCTTGTCCTTATGTTGTTGATGGAGAGGCCACCCTCTGGATGTTGTCTTCTCCCTCATGGGACCCTCCAGTAACCAAGGGGAACCAAGACTATGATCACTTTTACTATAGCTTCCGAAGTGTTAGGTATTAACAGTTGCCTAAAGTTAGAGAAACCAGTATTGTTCTCCAAAGGAATTTCAAATAAGATTAAGTTGGAAACAATAAAAGAAAGAATATAAAAGCATCGTGGTGGTTTTTTTTTAGTAGGTTCTAGTAAAACAAAGATTCTGGCACTATTTTGAAGACTCTAGAGTGTGAGCTTCAACCAGAGGACAGGGCAAGGGTCATGCTTGATTCAGGAACCACTTTGAGTGAGGAAGTCAATCCCTGTAGGAGTGAGTGCAAGGGGGGAGAGAAGGCCTGAGTTCACAGTGGAGGCAGAACCCGAGACAAATGTGGGCAGAAGCACAGAGAAATTATGGTTCTGTTTTTAAGGCAAGCTGCAGATAAAGAAAAGCAAGTTCAGAGGTAGGATATTCTTACAAGAGTTTTTTGGGGAACTGGTGGGGGGAACTTTGCAGTGTATACATTACATTTGATATCTTTTGGATTACATTTTCTGCTTTGGGCCAAATGCAGTCGAACTACCTGTTTTTAAACTTCCCTGCTCTCCCCACCCCGAACTAAATGACTTTTTTTTTTAAATTTATTTACTTGACAGAGAGTGAGATCACAAGTAGGCAGAGAGGCAGGCAGAGAGAGAGGAGGAAGCAGGCTCCCTGCTGAGCAGAGAGCCCGATGCGGGCCTCGATCCCAGGACCCTGAGACCATGACCTGAGCCGAAGGCAGAGGCTTTAACCCACTGAGCCACCCAGGCGCCCCTGAACTAAATGACTTTTGAAAAGAGCAGACACTTCTAATTTTATTGTCTTTTTCTGTGGTGTGAACTTTATTTAAAACCTGCAAGAATCTCAACCTTAACAAATAAATGATATTTTTTCCCTGTTCACAGAAAGTTTTGTAAATCATTATTTGCTTGAGGAGAGTTAGTCTACAGATTTTGGTTCGTTCGTTAAAAAAACCTTGTTTCCATAAGATAAGCCAGAGTAAAACCTTTCACAATTCAGTGTGAAGAAGCTTGAGAAAAAAAGATGGCTTTTTGTTTTCTGTTTTTAGAAATTTTTTTTTATTGTCAAGGAGACAGCATGAGGCACTTCACTGAAAGGTTAGCTTTGACTGTGTGTTGCTGGCTGTCACTGAAGTTCTCATTTTAGGTGAGAGCAGTTGGATGCTTACTTACCGAAGATTAATTTTTTTGTAGTAATTGATAGGTGTTAAGGATCACATTAGTTTATTAAACTGGGGACTTTATTACATTTTACATATTACATTTGTATACATATTACATATTTATATTATGTTGCATTTATTGCTGTTGAGTAAGAATTATTCATCCATCCATTCATGTAATAAATCTTTATTGAGTATTTACTTTAAGCAGGGACCTGGGCAAGATGCTCCAGGAGAGTGTAGGACATCGAGACCCACATTGCTTCAGAGGCAATTGCTCAGTGATGATTAGTCCATCCCACTGTGGAGAAGGCCATGCCGTGAGCATTTGTCTCTTTTTGGCTACCTAGCATTTGAACCCCTTCCCTGTCCTGGAGAACTCTATCCTGGGTGAGTCTGGTGGGAGCGGGGGCTTGGGCCAGTGAGAACATCAGAGGCCAGACGCTGGGTCTCCCCAGGTTTCGGGGGGCAGCCTGTGATGGAGTATGGCCAGTCAGACGTTGCCACGCAGGACTGAGCCTGGAGCCCAGGGCCCACGGAAGCCAGTCGCTTTAGAGCTCCTTCTTTTGGTAGTGACACCGGTACCCAGTGGCTGGAGGTGACAGTGGGGACCAGCATATGCGGGTGTGCAGAGGATGCAAGTGCTCCTTGGGAACGAGGCGCTAGTGGTGGGGGATGCCCAGCAGGGTAGCCTCTTCCAGATGAGTGGCGGTGCCCAGCCTCCAGCAGGCTCATTCTAGAAGAGGATACACTGCTCCTTGCTCCATGAAGCCACAGCGACGTCGTACTCTGAGAACACAGGCAAGGAAGCATCTGGGCCTGCCTGGAAAGGTCAGCGAAGGCTTTGTTACAGCATCTGAACTGAGCCTTGAACAAAAAGTAGACTTTGCCAAACTCCTGCCTGGGGCAACTGTGGGGGCTCTCGTTGATGGAGGGCAGTCCTCATGGGTCTTGCTGGTTACGAGGGAAAGGGTGAATACAAGGAAAGGGTGCTGCTCTGCGAGCCAGCCGGTGAGCTTATGGTGAGAGAGGTGGGGCTGCAGGGACTAGTGAGACATCTGATCAGTGGGGCCAGGCAGGGTCTGGAGCAGAGACAGAGAGTTGGAAACTATGGCAGTAATCACAGCTTTTTTTTTTTTTAAGATTTTATTTATTGCTGGGGGGAGGGAGGGAGCAGGGGGAGAGGGACAAGCAGACTCCACACTGAGTACCAGGCCCGAAGTAGGGCTTGATCTCAGGACCCTGAGATCATGACCTGAGCTGAAACTAAGAGCTGGACGCTTAACTGACTGAGTTGCCCAGGTGTCCCCAGAGTGAAGATTCTGATGCAAGTACTTTGGCTCCAGAAATCAGATTCTTAAACACTGAGCTGTGCTGCCTTTCATGAATGAATGATTGATTAGTTAAAACAGATTTATATGAGCTATAAAAATGTACTTAGTAATGCATTTCAAAGTAAATAGTTAATAAAAATAAATTTTATAAGTAATGAGGTAATAACTTTCATTAGGAGAAGATAGGGATTAAGACAGGTATCTGGGAAAAAATATATGTTTTAAATATAGGCTCAGGTTCCTGGAAGATATGTTATTACAGCAATACATGTAATCTTCTGGTTCATAAATGAATACTGGATTTTTAAAGACTAGTAAATCTGTCTGATATGTGTTCCAAATAGCATATCAGACATCATCCTCATATACCTCCTTATGGGAGAAATTATAACAACAAACAGATGATAATTTTCATCATAATTCATGCGTTGGTCTAAAAGCTCAGTTCAATGGCTAAGACATATGTAACAGTTGGAATTTGGAAGTGCAGTTGAACTGGAAACTGTCTTAAAACAGGATTCAGTCTCTCAGAGCCACAGCCTCATCCTGAACAAACGTCTTGGCTTTTGCTTTCAAATTTAGTACTTGGTCTAAATGATGAGACTGAATTAGACCATAAACTCCTGTACTGCTAGGTTTATACTTTAAGTAAGGTTATGGGCAAATTAAAAGTATTGGGAAACAGTCCATCGAGAAGGGAAAAGGCCGCAGCAGGAAGGTAAATTAGTTGAACTCTTTCCAGACAGAGGAAAAAAAAGAGTCAAGTGATCCAAAACCAAGTTTGCCTAATAATTAAAGTTATTTATGGTATTTAAAATGTTAATCTGTTTCCATCCATGTTCAAGTGTTGGCTCTTTTATTTATACTATTAATATTTCTAGATATAAAATTTAGATGATTTTCCTTCCGTATCAATAATGATGAGCTCTCGCCGTTTGCACGCAGAGTATTGATAGAATGCTCAGCTGTGGGATCAAACCCCGTGGCCAAGTACAGGTGATGGATTTGTGTGAGAACCAGGGAACCGATTCGAGTGTTGATTTTGAAGGTGATTTTTAGAATTGTTAGTGGCTTTAAGTGTGAACATATACTTGATATAATACATGTTCAGAGGGTGTACTGACTGCATGTCCGGTAGGCTTTCTGACCTCAGAGTGCCTGTTAGGGGATGGAAGTGAAGATAGACTGGTTCAATGAGATAAATGGAGTTGACACAAAAGTTTAGATTACTGTTCAACTTGTTCATTTTCTTTTTTTTTTTTTAAGATTTTATTTATTTGACAGATTTTTAAGACTAAACTATGTTTTAACTACATTAAAGGATTTTTAAAGCATAGATGTCATACTTTGGTCATCTTGACACAAATATTTTCATTTTTCTGGTTCCTTTCCAGTCTCTGTTCATATATGAATTTGTTTTACATATTTGGAATCATGTCTGTTTTTCCATTTAACATAAAGACAGTTCCACGGTTTCAAAGTCTTCATTATTATACTTTTAATCGCTACACAGTAGGTCTTTTTTTTTTTTTAAGTAGTCTCCATGCCCAGTATCCAGCGTGGACTCCAACGCAGGACTTGAACTCACAACACTGAGATCAAGACCTGAGCTGAGATCAAGAGTCAGATGCTCAGTGGACTGAGCCATCCAGGAGCCCCTACCTATTTTCTTTTGAAACCTTTTAAAGTATTTGTTGTTTCATTTCTAGCTAGTTCATATTAGCATGCCACAATTATTCGTAAGTTTTATACAACTATTAATATTATTAGTTTTCTTCACACATGATTTTTGTTCTTACATAATCCTTCATGAATATACATGTATCTCTCTCTCTCTCTCTATATATATATATAGTATATATATATATATATATATATATATATATATAGCCATTTCTTAAAAGTCAGTGAAGATTACTGCATAGTTCATAATCAACAGCAGGAAAGCCTGGAATTATATTGAGTATCCTGAGTAACTGTTAATTCAGCCTTTCAGCTGGTTTTTCTCTCTGACATGTCATATTGCTCATCTTATTTAACCTTTGATTACTATTCTTTTAATATTTGTACATGAAAGTTAAAATAAATACTACATAAAATAAAGAAATGAGACTTTATCTGATAGTCAGTTCCAAAGATTTATATTGGAAACCATTCTCCTGAAATAGTGAACTTATAGGAACTTAAAGGCTGGTATGGAATTTACATTAGTGTAGTAATAGTTCGAATGTTTACACGCTTATTCTTATAGTCTTTTGTCTGTGACAGTTACCAAGAAATCAAATAAAACCCAGAATATACTAAAGTTTGTTGGGAGGGTGGTATTCAAGCATATTATTATATATCTGACTTAGGGCTTATAATAATGTGAAATATTTTGAATAGTGCTTTACTTCAAAGCTAACATTCGTAGCCTTAAACATCTTAGATTCTCTCTTTCTCTGTGTGTATGTATGCATATTTATTTAACCATAGGTGTGTCTTATTTCTGAATGTTAGTTCCTCCTATGTTTATAAATTTTCAAAGTCTATTATTACTATCACTCTCTGAGTACCTGAGGATTATAGTTGTAGTATTTAGACCCCAAACTCTTCATTACTATGGTGTTTTAGTTTTTTAAGGGCACTTAAAATTTTTTTTTTACATGAGATAAATTGGATATTACATATATCCTCTTGTTTAGCTGACGTGTTTTATTTTCCATCATATGTTACCCATTGGTTTGTATAGTGCTACCCCTGGTATGAAAGCTGTTTTTATGCCTCTGCATTATCCCGGACTGCTTCTGGGTTCTTCCCTCTAGTCACCTTTGCAAATCTGCAAATTTCATGTCAGCTCCTGGTATCACTGAAGACCTTTCTTGGAGTCCTCAGCACTGTTCCATGTGTAGGTGATAAAGAGGTTATGTGGATTCAGCCAACACCTCTCATTTCTAGTAACTCCCGAGGAGAAGAAAAAAGAAAACAGGAGAGTAAAATATCAGGTTTCTGAAAATAACTGCATTTAAAATTTGAGTCTTTTTTTTTAATCCAAGTGATCTTACTGGATTTTTATTTATTTCTCCTCTTTGATAATGTTTCTTTAGGATCTCCCCAGAGTCCTTCTTCTTCATCAGCTGTCTAAGCAGGAAGGTGCATGGACCATACTTCCATTGTTACCACAGTATGTTTGATTTGAAATGTGTAAATTTTGACTTTTCTACCTGGACACGCCTATGCCCCCTACTTTTCTTACCAAGAGTCAATAAATAAAGTAAATTTGAACTCCATTTTTTATGACTAGTATATTACCCAAATTTCTTGATTCTTTTCATCATGAATGGCTTCTGTTTTTAAGTATATTGCTTTCTTAAAAGCTAAAATGTCGATATATTTGATACTTATATTTGGAAATTATCTACCTTCTGGACTGGTGGTGTTGTGGGGAGAATTAACGTTAAGAACTCTAGCTGATTTATAAACCATTAGTATCTGACTTTACCATAAGCTGAAACTATACATTAAAGAAAAATATAGGGGAAAAATATAGATTTCTTGCCATTTTAGGTCTTTCATCTATTTCTTGCTTTTTTAGTTTTAAACCTTATTATAAACTCATTTTATAGAAGTGATTACTAAAACCTATTTCTCTTTGTCAGCTTTTCTGTAACGTATAGCAGAAATTCATCATGGATTTTCTTCTGTGAAGAGGAGACAAGAATACAAATTCCAGAACTCTTAGAAACACTCAGAAGATACGACCCATCAAAGGTGAATACAATTTCAATACCAGTATTTATCTAACTGGGGGAAATGCTTAAAAGAAGACTTAATTTTAATTAAGAGGTTTTCCAAACTAATAAAAAACACTTAATTTAAAGTTAAAAAGAATGAAATAATAGTTGAACATTTAGAAGCAATGTTGAAATAATTCTCTTTGAGGTTTTTGTAGCTTTTGGAGGGATAGAACTTATTACGAACCATTTTAAATGACAAAATCTATTTATATGTGTTAGCAGTTTCAGAGAGTTAAAAAGCTATAACCCAGAGTTAAGAAATAAGTTTAAATTGCTTATTTCTCTTTGTCAACAATGACCACACATTATTTTAGATGAGTAGTATTTCTTGGTTGCCGACTGTGTATCAAGCACTGTGATAGCAGGGGCTAGGACAGAGAGACAATGATCTTGAAGACGTGGATGATACAGAATGGCAGGAGAAACCATTAAGGAAGCAATGAATGGAAGTAAGGGAAATACAGGGTGCTGTCAGAAGCACAGAGCAGGGCATCAAACCTAATCTCTGATGATCAGGACAGGAGGTGACCTTTAATCTGAGTCCTGTAGGATGACTAAGGGTTAGTAGGAGAGAGAGTATTTTAAGCAGAGGAACAAAATCTGAGAAGGTCTGGATGTAAGAAGGGCTGTTCTTGTGTTCGAAGTCTAAAGCTAAAAAAAAAAGTCCAATGTTACTTTCTGTACCCTTACCTTTCATATTTTCAGATTTTATTTTGGGCAGATATGATGTAGCAATTGGATCTTGTTTATTTCTAAGTCTCTATCACTGAGGAGAGGGTTGAAAGCTTAATACGTGGTCAGTGAGTCTCTGTGATTGACTGATTAACCCTGTAACGTCAGCTCTCCTGTTGGGCTACGTCCTGTCTCAGGAGGATGCCTTGGAGATCTGTCGAGGGTAATCAGGCTATTCATTTCTCTGGGAGAAGCCCAGGTTATCTCCAGATCACCCTATGGAATCCTTTAAACTTAGAAAAAGTAGAATTGGGCCCTTTCAGGTACCACTGGACACCTTCCCCCCCCCCATTCTGGTCCCACTCCAGAACTAAATCGTGTTTAATGAGAATGTGGGGAAGGAAAGGTGGCTTCTGGGTTCCTGCTTGGTTTAGTGATGTAGACGAATAATGTTGGGCAACCGTGATTATGCTCAAACACTGAAAAGTCTGTTACCTTAACAAAGCCACAGGTTTCGATGTTCTTTAAAAACCGCAAGGGTCCATTATGATTTCTCTTTATGCTTTTGCTTTCTGGAAAGATACAGATATAATTGAATGAGAAGGTTGTTAGGTTAAAAAGAAAAATTCTTCAAAGGAGAGAAGAATTATAAATGTGTCTTATCCCATCTTTTCAGATGATGCTAGCCAGCATCTATGTACTTTGGCCATACTTTGTGTAAAACATTTGTTAGGCCGTTATGTTTCCTCTTGACTTGAGAAAAACTCCCAAATCCTTTTTAGAATGTAGGAGTTTTAATTTCCTCCTAGTGTTCATTTCACCTGGAGATTATTTTTCCATTATCCGTGGCTCTAATTCTTTGCAGAAGATGGTGACTCACTGTGCTTTTTAATGAAAATTGGAATGATAAATTTAAAAGTTCAAAGCGAGTTCATGAAAAGCAAGTACAGAACAGAGGTAAAATGAGATGTTTTCCCCCTCTTTCCTGAACTCAAACTTTTAAAAAAATCTGGGATGCTTTATTTCTTTTGAAACTAGCATAGGAAATAAAGATTATATAATGTTCAAGTTAACTCAAACCAGTGTGCTTTTTTCCCCCTACCATTAAAATAATAATTATGTAGTGTGTTAGAGCATCAATAGTTTTTTTTTTTTTTTTGATTCTGATGTTTTTTCTTTCAGTATCTTTCTGTCATTCTTAGGCAAATTTACACTGTTATACAGTATTTTAAATGGAAAATTTAAATCTTTATTAAAGTAATTTTTGTTAAATTGCCTTTCTAGGTGAGTTCTATAAGTTTGCATATCTTGCTGGAGTCTTTTTTTCCTACTGTATGGTTTTAATATGAGTGTGCATTTGCTGAAATATCTTGATTTTTTTTTAATGGAGGTGAAGCACAGGTTCTGGTAAAGAGTAATTGTAAGATACTAATAGAACATTGTCTGAATTGTTATTTTACAGTTTATCTTGATTGTAATTGTCTTTACTGTGAAACTATTAAGAAAATTGTTAAGAAGGAGGGGGGAGTGCCTCTTTCCACAGATTCTGTATAAATTTTTCCCGTAGTTTATGTAGTAACAATCTTATATACTCGATCATAGCCAGATACTGCCATTAGGAGTTCAAACACAGAAACATGTTCTGCATAAAATTGTGTTTGCAGCAGGAAATTCTAACACTGAAAGATTAGTGAGAAAGGTACTGAAAATCTCCTGAAGTATTTTAATTTCTTTAAACAGGCTATATTGGCATGGTATGTTAAATGTGATGATTTTCATATCAGGTAAAGTATAGCAGTTTGAGAAAGTCCTGTGTCATTGATTTTTAAAAATAAGATCTTGAATTTCTATCTTAAGCCAAAGCCATTTAAAGATTTTATTTATTTATTTGACACAGAGAGAGAGAGAGAGAGATCACAAGTAGGCAGAGAGGCAGGCAGAGAGAGAGGAGGAAGCAGGCTCCCCGCTGAGCAGGGAACCCAATGCGGGCCTCGATCCCAGGACCCTGAGATCATGACCTGAGCCAAAGGCAGAGGCTTTAACCCACTGAGCCACCCAGGTGCCCATGCCAAAGCCATTTACCTTATAGTTATCCCTCTTGCCCAGTGATTATTTAAAATATCCATAAAATGTCAAGAAAATCGTGGTGCAGCTTCAAAAGCCAGGCACACAGTTACATTAATGGGTTTCCCATGTTCTCAGTTCAGACCTGTTGCTGAATTGACCAAAACCAAGGGTCTGGGAGGTATTTGAGACACAACCACAAGCAGAAGAGATAATATGGTGTCCCTGCTGCTTTTGTTTTCTGATAAGGAGCAGGGAGTGAGGTGAGGATGGCTGGATAACAGAGAAAATACACAAAACGTTTAGCGTTAGGGTGCTTGATTTAAATTAGTTTCTCTAACAGGGTGGTTGCCATTTGGAGTTCTCTTGGGCTTGCTCCATTCATTTAACAAAAACTAGTGAGCATTTTTCCACATTAGGTCTTCTGGTGGGGATACAGCAGTGAGCGAAATGGACGGTTTCCCTGCCAAGAAATGGGGTATTCTTCTGGCGGGGGAGATAGGCTAGGGCACAAATGCAAACAGTGTGGCCGATGGTAGAAAGAGCTACGGAGAACAAGAAAGCAGAATGAGAGGGATAAGGGACAGATTGGGGGTGGGCTCACTATTCTGTATAGGGTATCAGGTCACTTTTAGAGTGTGAAGGAACCAAGGGAATGAGCCATGTGCTCCCTGATCCTGTACCAAACTCCCTGCTGCATACCCCTGCTTGTCTCATTGGAGCCTCAAATTCAACATACGTAAAACTGAACTCTTAATGCCCCTTTTAAACCTCTCCCATCTTCAGTCTTCCTCATCCAGAAATGGCATCATGGTCCATCCAGTGACTCATATAAAAAAATCTAGGACTCATGCCTGATTTCTCCTTTTTCCCTCAATCCTGTGTTGGCATGTCCTGTTGAGACTACTTCCAAAATATATCTTTTTCCATCCTCTCTCCACATTTAATACTGCTACTCTGGTCCAGGCTACCATCATCTCTTGCCTTGACAATTTAATAAGAGTCTCCTTGCTGGTCTTTTGGTTTCTACTCTTGCCATCCTAATAAGCCATCTAGTCTCTTGGTAATTCAGATCATATCACTTACCTATTCAGAAATTCCACTGGTTTCCCACTGCAGCTAAGATAGTTTCACTAGATTTAGGATTTTAGGTTGGCAGTGATTTTCTTCTATCACTGTAAAGATGTTGTTCCATTGTCTTTTACATTCTGTTGTTTCCATTGAAAATTCAACTGTATGTCTTGTTTTAGTTCCTTTAAAAGAAATGTGCACCCATCTTCCCTCAAGCCATTTTTAAGGTTTTCTCTAACTTTGGTCTTTTCAACCAACATATGCCTCTGTGTGGTTTCCTTAGTACTTTACTGGTGTTTATAGAGCTTCTTGATAGCTTATAGCTTATAGATGGCTTGATGACTTTTGTTAGTTTCAGAAGATTCTAAGACTCTATTTCTTCAAATACCGATTCAGTTTCATTCTCTTTCTCCTCCTATTCTGGCCTTCTTAGACCTTCTCACTGTTTCTCATATTGCCTTTATTCTCTTTTCTGAATTTTCTTCCTTTTGTTTTCTTTTTTTGTGCATCAAACTGAATATTTTTTACTGACTTACTACCTTCCAGGTCACTAATCCTTCTCTTGTGTCTAATATCCTCTTGGATTCCTAACTTCAGTTATTGTATTGGTCAGTTTTAGAACTTCCATGTGACTTCTGTTTATTATTCTAGCTCTTTGGTAAAATTCTTCATCTTTTCATCCATTTCCTTAAATATATGAATAATACCTATTTTTTTGATAATTGCAATATTTGACTTATCTGTGCATCTCTTTCTGCTTCTCATTTTTCTCTTTGTTTTTGTTCTGGCACTGTTTCTTGGCACGCCTGGTAATTTTTCACTGAATGCCAGAAATTTTATGTGAAAAATCAAAGAGGCTGTGGATGATATCCCTACGTACAGGAGGATTTAATATTCTTCTGGGTTGTTAGACCATGTTTGGGTAGGTCTATTTATAGACTGCCCTTACTTCTAGACCCCTTTCTTCCAGCAGACCCTGCCCCTGGGCCTTGGACTCCCCAGCACCGCTGTCCAAGCCTTTGTTCGGCAATTAACCTCTTTACTGCTGCTTTACACTTGGTTTTTGTTTTCTTTTTTCTTTTCTTTCTTTGTTCTTTTTTTTTTTTTCCCCCTCAACGTAGGAGTTGAAGGGAAATCACATGCAGAATTTGGGGCTCACTTTTCTGGATCTGCTTAAATCTCTACCTTCTTGGTAGCCTCCAGCTCCAGCCCCTCTCTCAGTCCAGCAAGGCTGCAGAGCCTCAGCTGCTGCTTTCTGTTGTGTGACATTCTCTGTTATGGGTAAAAGCCTGGAGGGGTAAAAGGAGGTGACCACAGGGTTCCTGTGAATAGGCTTCCCTTCTCTTGGATATTTGCCTTCATCTACTATCTGTCTTTGTTTTCTGAGGCTCTCAATTATTTGGTTGAAGTATTTTCTCCAGCATTAACACTTGTTCTCAGTGGGAGACCTGTTATGGCCGGAAATGGAAGTCTTCGACTACACTTGGGGTGAAGTCTGCATTGCTTCCCGCTGATGTCTGAAATCCACCCTGGGCTTTCTCCTGCCTGTCTCTTTCATACCATTTCCCCATACCCAGTATATTTTAGCACACTGGACTTCCTTTTTCATCAAATGCATCAAGCTTGTTCTCACCTTGGGACTTGGTAGTAACTGCCTTGATGGCTTTTCCCCGGGATTGTGCATAGCTGGCCCCTTGGTATTATTTACTCTCAGTTCATTGTTAGTTCATGAGAGGTTTCACTCTCTTTCCAGTGAAGTACCCAGGTGCTCTGTTTTATTTTCATCCTACTACATTGCAGTCACCCTCTGACCCTACTTTATTTACTTATTTTGTTTCCCCACTATTACATAAGCTGCTTTCTCACCTGATGTGGAGTAAATGACAAATGTTAATTGATAATAATAATAATAAATGTTAAATGAGTGAATGAATATACAAATAGGCACTAATTCTGGAAGGAATTTTTCAGATTCTTCTTTGAAAACCTCCATAGGGCATAAAGGAACACAGTTTTCTATGCCTTAATAGTATTTTGATATGGCATTTTCTTTAAAATACCACTTTTATATGTTTATGGCATAATGATGACTAACATTTTGTTCATCCTGTTGATATACTAAATTACTGTCTTTGTGAAGATTATGCTGTGTTAATTATCATAGAGCATTATTTATGTTTTTGTTAAAATTCTTTAGAAAGTAATAATCTATGATAATTCTCTATCACCCAGAATACTTAATTAACTAGAATTAGTGATATGACTTTGTTTTTGTTTTTATATGAAATGGCTTTTTAAGAAAATGACATTTACTTAATTTTCATTTTTTTGGATGTACATTTGAAATACATTTTACTTTAAATTCAATTAACAAATAGCGTATTATTAGTTTCAGAGGTAGTGTTCAGTGATTCATCAGTTGCATGTAGCACCCAAAGCTCATTACATCATATTCCCTCCTTAATGCCCAACACCCAGTTACCCCATCCCCCCACCCTCCACCCCTCCAGCAACCCTCAGTTTGTTTCCTATAGTTAAGAGTCTCTTATGGTTTGTCTCCCTCTCTGATTTTGTCTTATTTTTCTCTTCCTTCCCCTTTGATCCTCTGTTATGTTTCTTAAATTCTACATATGAGTGAGATCATATGATAATTGTCTTTCTCTGACTTATTTTGCTTAGCATAATATCCTCTAGTTCCATCTATGTCATTGCAAATGGTAAGATCCATTCTTTTTTGATGGCTGTGTAATATTCCATTGTATACACACACATATATATATGCATTACATCTTTTTTTATAAGAAAATGATGTTTTATATCTTTTTATATCTTTATTTAACAGGAATGGTTTTTAGGAAAAGCATTACATGATGAAGAATCTACAATAATCCACCATTATGCCTTTTCTGAAAATCCTACAATTTTTAAATATCCAGACTTTGCTGCTGGCTGGGCCCTTAGTATTCCACTTGTAAACAAGTAAGAATTTATTAGACTTTGTGTGTGTGTCTGTGTGTGTGTGTGCGTCTGTGTGTGCGTGCGGGTCAACTTTTATTTCACTGAGTACCGTAATTGATCTCAGGTGAGTTTTGTGTGGAAGGCAGCATGGTGGGGTGGGAAGACCTGGAGCAGAGCTGATACTTGAGGGTCTTGCTTCTGCTTTGTCACATACTGGTCCCCTTAGACTGATTACTTATCTGTTCTCTATTTCCTCTTCCTCACTTGCAAAATAAGGCGAATAACAAATTGTGAGCCCAAGGGAGAGCACACGAGTGCTCTGAGAACTCTACCTCCACAGGTGTTATTGCTGTTGTTCATGGATATAGTTAACTATAGGTTTGACTTTGATTGTCTGTAAGAAAACAGGTCTGTGACATGCCCAGGGGTGGGGGTTGATGACATATTATGTACATGGGTATACATGCTCAAATGGGCCAGGCAGGAGGGATAGTTACCAGAGCTATACACATTCGTACCTAGCTGTTTGTGTGTACAATTGCAAAAATGCTTTTCTCAATGTGAAAAGTAAAGATAATTAAGTCGTAACTCAGGAGAAATGGATTGTTAACAGGCTCTTTTTTTTTTTTTTAAAGACTTTATTTATTTATTTGACAGAGATTACAAGTAGGCAGAGAGGCAGGCAGAGAGAGGGGGAAGCAGGCTCCCCGCTGAGCAGGGGACCTGAGCCGAAGGCAGAGGCTTTAACCCACTGAGCCACCCAGGTGCTCTTGTCAACAGGCTCTTAATTCAAGTGCCTCAGGTTAATTATGATGTGTTTTTGTTCTTTAGGGAATGAAAAGTTGATAAAGCAATTGTGGCCTTTATATCATCAAAGATGGAAGCGTGTCTGTTATTTCTCACATTAGGTGTGTTGTTTCTAGGGGTTTGAGTCTTGGAAAGCTTTTTAGTCCATTGTAGACATACCAGGTGTTAGTATCTTGTCATTTGTGGCTGCCCAACACTTTGATATTTGAAAGTTTTGATAGCGTAAGACCCTCCTTTCCAATGGAGAATCCGGAAAAGGTCAGCAACACCACCTCCATGCTGTATCGCCTTCCTTCCAGCTAGAAAGCAGCTATGTGAGGTGGGCTCCATTAGGTTGATGTGCTGTGTAAAATCTGTTCTGGGAATGGAGTTATACGGGGACGGAGAAAATGAGACAGTGCATGGTGGTCCGTTTGTCTTGAGAAGTCCTGATAGAAGAGGGGTCATTTGGAGGCTGACAGCTGAGACAGTAGCTTCCTGAAGGTTGACGAGGCCACAGCTCCTCAGCTACCCATTTCTATAGTATCAGTTGGAGGTTGTTCTTGGAATCTCAGCGTGCAGTCTCTTTATTCAGACTTTCCAGAAATTCTGTGAGCCATCTCTATGCACTAATAAGTGTCGTCCTTTGTGCTTAAACTGGCCAGAGTGTGACTAAAATGTGTGACCCATGGACCTGTCCTAAGAATACCAGGCAAAGATGCCCTACCCCCAGACTGTACCAGGCATGCCCAGGAGGGCCCACACATCTTCCTTGCTCCATTCTTGGAAGGGTTGGGCAGGAGGGGAAGGGGAACGAGAGGAGAAAGTTGTCATTCCCTTCTCACCCTGCATCGCCTGGCTCTGCTCTGTGCAGGGGTGCGGGGAAGATGATTCTGTTTCAGCTGTCCTGGGTCATCTTTACTCTCAAATGAATTGAGCTTGGGTTTGCTGTAGTTTGGAGACTGCGAGCCCCCAGACCATTCTTTCCCCGCTGTGTCCAGCAGCCTTATGTTTGGGCCCTGTTTGGCTAGCCGTGTTCAGTCTGGACTCTCCAGAGCTGTAAACGGCACATCCCAGCCCCAGAGCTGTTCCCTGTGCTTCCAGATTCTTTACCCTGGCCGTAGCCTTCCTCCCCTCTGTCCTCACTCTCTGTACTTAGCTTCTTAGCCTGGGATTTATGTGGACTGACTCCTCTACACAAGTTCTGGTGGCTCTGGCTTCTCTGACTTGGCAGTTAGAAGTTTTTTCCTAAGTCTGTTTGTCTTCTGTTTCCTTCAGAACCAGGTTCCTTGAGAGAGGGACACATACAGCTGTAACTTGTCTTGTGCAGTACTCTGAGCGCAGATGCCACCTTCTTCCCCCCAAGGCTGAAGAGAAACCCATGGACCTGCAAAGAGCCTGTGCAGCAAGCCTGGAATATAACCATCTCTCGGAAGCCAGTAGAATTCCCTTTCCCATCCTTCCCTCCCGATCCAGGAGGCCATTCATCCAGGAGACAAATCCTGTAGTTCAGAGAGTTTCGCTTCTTTCTATCCCCCATCTAGAAGGGACCTTGGAGGCCCCTTGATGCTGGATGCAATTCACCTTTTACTGAGTTCAGTGTAATGAGGAACTTAATTATTCCTTTCCTTTTGTCTTACTTTTAAACCAGGTGGATAGAAGTAATCCATGTTGAACACATCTTTGACTCCTCGGATCCTCCTGAAGGACAGTTTAGCCCAACTCATTGCTTGGCATATGGGCAGTTCTGTTCTACAAAACCTGTTCCATAAAACCTCTCTGGTCTGTGAATTCTGCCCTCTGGCTTCACTGCTTATAAGCTGGAGAGGCAGCCAAAGTCCCAGCATGTTCTCTTGGCTCTGGTTGATCACCAAAAGATGGTGATCCATCTTCGTGATCTTCTAATTATAGTGTCAATAAAAGAACATAGTTGCATTTTTGGAGAAGTTTCCAATAACTTGGTTTCTTCAAATAGGTTGATGTTACTGGTTTATTCTGTTGTTTTTCCACCAGTAGAACTTACCTAGATTTCCTTCAGTATTTTGCTCCTTTGACTAGCTCACAAATGGGACCATTAAAGTCAGCAAGGAACCTCTCCTAACATAGAGTTGAAGGGGGCTCCCTGTCTGTTGCAAGTCAGTCTTGCTGGTTGTGTCTTTAGAGCTGTGTTATTGGGACATGACTTACTTAGCTTTCTAAAAATAGGAAAGCTGAATATCAAACGTCATATTTGCCAGGAACTGAATATTTAATGAGGAAATATTTTATCTAAGTAATTGGAATTTCTGACCTTAATTGGTTTTTTTGTTTTGTTTTGTTTGGCATTGTTGGTTACTGAAATCCGCATTTGGAAAACCCTTGTGCTATCTTGTATGGAAAAGTGAAACCTGGTTCCCACTTTTAGGACTTGCCTTTTGAATCAGGCAAATGAATGCCCTGCACACTTTTAGAACTAGAAACACATTTGGAAGGTGACTGACTTAGGCCGTGGGTGTCAGTGAGGCTAAATTACTGAGACCTTCATGATGCCTAGGTAACCGTCACTTAAGGTTATGGTAGACAGCTCGGGCTGCTAGACATAGCCACTTAAAAATTCCGGTGTGTATCTCTGTGTGTCCTCAAATAGGTCATTGTCCACCTTAAAGAAATTCAGTGGTCTTCAAGTTTTGTTCCTCTGAGGTTTCCCCCAAATATAGATTTTCAAGAGTTGAATGAGAAAGAAACTTAAAAAGTCAAAAAAGCAGAGAACATATTTAGGGCGACAAGTCAGAGGTATTTAGTGTTTAGGAAGAGGGGACCCAGGATGCATGGCTGTCTAACAATGCATGTCATATGCCATTGAGTTCCCATCCCAACTCCTTGTCCCTTGCCTGTAGCAGGAAGCCCAGGTATGACTTTATCTGTCTTCAGAGCCTGAAGGTGGTCTGATCAGATTTTGAAGGCCCTTAGTATGAGTTCAGATTCCAAAGTGACCTTGATATTGTTTATTTATAAAAACTAGCTCTAACTGAGCAGACTTCAACCTGGATGAGAATTCATGCCAGGGCAGCTTTTTTTCTATTAATAGATATTGGGAGTGTATCTGAGAACATGTATGTATATCTATGTTCACCCATTCCTACCGACAAATCTGAGGGTGGGTATTGAGCAGGAATGTGACCGAGATTACATTAGATTACGTGGGCTGTTTGGAGCTACTTGCCACCAGGCCACATTAATATCTTCCCCAAGACAAATGCTTTAATACTAAACATAAATTATAACCTGTGTCCTTCTTACCTCTAATTAAAAGTAAATCTTTAAAGAAATCTTTAAATTTCTGGGTGCCTGGGTGGTGTAGGCAGTTAAGCATCTGACTCTTGGTTTCGGCTCAGGTCATGATCTTGGAGTCCTGGGATTGAGCCCCATTTCAGGCTCCATGCTCAGCATGGAGTCTGCTTGAGATTCTGTCTTTCTTTCTCTCTCTCTCTGCCCCTCCTGCTCATGCCGTCTCTCCCTAAAATAAACAAACAAACAAAAAAGACAAAAAAAATTTGTGGTTCAACTAGGCTGAAAACTCAGTAAAGAGTTTTGAAACTTATCTTTACTTTTCCTTTTGAAATCAGTATTGTATCTTTTCGGTTAAAATACGTGTTAGGAGTTTGTAATTGAAACCGATGGTCTAGTCTCTAGCCCTGTGACAGATACAGAACCGTACGGTATTTCAGTGGTCTGGGTAAGTATATAATTCTACCTCACACAGCTTGGAACCAAAGAATATCTTGCCCGCATTCGTTCAGGCAGCTCCCTGAGTGCTCCATGCGGCCAGGCACAGTGGGCCGTGCTGGTGACACAAAGAAGCTGTAGCACAGAGAGGGATGGATACACAACAGGATGGAACATGTGTGATAAGGTTAACGGAGCTTGCTTCCTATTCCGGGAGCAAAGGAAGTTTCCATCTATGTGGGTGGGCAAGTCTGGGAAAGATCCACAGAAAAGGTGCCCTGGAGTTGGATCTTGAAGAAAGGTTTGGCAGGTGAAGGTTGGGTGTGGGTGTAGCAGGCAGAGGTACAGCAAGAGACAGCAGCGGGCGGGCGTATGCGGTGGGTGTAGCGGGTAAGTGTGGAGAAGCTGGGGGACAGTAGAAGGGAATGGTGAGGCTCTTCTCTGCACTGAACGGAGCCCCTGAAGATTTCTTTAAGAAAAGGACTTGAAATGAAACGTTTTTCTTTCCGGAAACCATATGCTCTCTTCCCCTAAAAACTCCACAAGCTAGAGTTCATTTGGGTTATTAAGAGCAGGAGACTGAAAAGTGGCAAGTTTTGTTTCTCTATCATGCAAGCTTTTTTTTCTTTTCTCTTCTGTCTTCTTTCTCTGTCAGGAGTCAACACACTTACCGGGAGTCAATAAGCTTTGTGGCTTTGTTTTATATAAGGCATTTAATTTATTCTGTTGTATTTTATAGTATTTGCCAGATGTCGAAACAATGAATGCTACATTTGCAAAAAGGCTTGCATTCATTTCCTACTCAACAAATAATTCCATTTTCACAGTGCTTTGCCTCAAGGAAATGTGAAACTCTTAATTTTATCTAAAATGTATGCTTTTAATCTGTTTTCAAACATTAGAAAAGTCTCAATGTGTTATTCTTGTTTGATGCTTCTTCTGATTAAAAAAAACCCCACCTCAAATTGTATCTATTTTCTAGGCTTACCAAAAGGTTAAAGAGTGAATCCCTGAAATCCGACTTTACGATAGATTTAAAACATGAGGTACGTCATTGTTTCTTTGTTAAAAGTGGTAGTAATCAAGAATTCATGTGTTTTAATTTAAAAGGTGTTTTTTATTCCCTGACAGCACACCCCTCCCCACCCAATGCTTCTATGCCTCATTTCCCCACCAGGGTAATTCTTCGTCAGCAAATTATGTCATTTTCTGTAAGCTCATTTTAATCATGTAGGTGGAGAAGGAGCAGTGAAAAAGATTGCATCTGTGGTTCTTGATTTTTTTTTTTTTAAGCTGGGTGGATGGGTGCAAAGGTGGATTTCTAAAAACATGCAAAACTGCCATCAAAGCACCTTTGCTCTTATTTGGTACTTTGGCTGTGCAATGCCATGGTCGTGTCTCTGTCCTTAGCCCTCTGGGGCAGAATTGAGCCAGTTGGTCCCAAGCAGGCAGCCATGCGTGGCATGCCAGTGGGGACCCCAGCATCCCCGGGCATTTGGTGGACATTTAGTGACCAATCATCCCGGATGCTTTAATCATTCCTGAATTGTTCAGAAGGCTTCTTCGTGGGTTTCATTCACAGGCACATCGAATTGCCTAAAACATCCCCACCTTTCACTCTTCAGGAACGTGTATCTTAGGGCAGTGGGGTCCATCTTGACATGTCACTCAGGCCAGCAGTGCTGGCAGCCTGCCAGGAGCGAAAAGGGCAGGCACAAAGCATTACCTTCCTGGCTGATGGCATGTGATGAAATAGCTTATTGGGGGAGAAATATACATGTAAAAAACTGTTCTTCCTTTTCCGTAGAAAATAGTTGAAAGACTAAGTGAAAGTGCAGGTCTGCTTAGATATTTTTAATGAAGAGTGAACTTTGGTACAGATAGCCAGGTTCGAATATCTATTAAACACTAAATAACTACAAAGAATATTTCTAACGTATGTGAAAAGTATGAAGAACAGTCAAAATATCTATGTCATCACCACCTGGCTTAAGAGCTAGAACATCACCAGTCACTTTTATGCTCCCTGATGACTGTGATGTTCCTGCGTCCCTTTTATTCTTTTTTTTTTTTTAAAGATTTTATTTATTTATTTGACAGAGAGAGAGAGAGATCACAAGTAGGCAGAGAGGCAGGCAGAGAGAGAGAGGGGGGGAAGCAGGCTCCCCGTTGAGCAGGGAGCCCGATGCGGGCCTCGATCCCAGGACCCTGAGATCATGACCTGAGCCAAAGGCAGAGGCTTTAACCCACTGAGCCACCCAGGTGCCCCATGTCCCTTTCATTCTTACTAGAAATCACACTCTCTCCAATTCTCTCTTCCTTTTCTTCATCTTTTACAGCATGTGACTGTACATCTGAATAAGACAGTACGCAGTTTTGCATCCATCTGGGACTTCAGATAAACAAAAGTGTACCATGAGTATTGTTCTGACTTGAAACTCACCTGCGTGGATGTGTGCAGCAACTCTGATGCACTTATCTCTGCTTCGAGCAGTAGTCTCTCCTGTGACTAGAGCACTTGCCCATTCTCCCGGTGGCGGGCTTCTGCATTGCTCTGCACTTTCTGCTCTACAGTCATTACTTCTATGAGTGTTTTGGATGTGTGTCATGATGATTATGGGCAGGAATTTCTCTAGGGCAGAGGCTTTTAAACTATTTTTTTTTGACTGTGACCCAATTTAAAAATACATTTTTCATTGCAAGCCAGTATATTCGTGTGTGTTGTTATTGTGTTGTGTTACTGATTTTGAGCTTAGTGTTACTGTGGTCTATATAACAGTAATTAGAAATACTTTTAGGCGGGGCATCTGTGTGGCTCAGTCGTTAAGCGTCTGCCTTTTGCTCCGGTCTTGGGATCAAGCCCCACATCAGGCTCCCCGCTTGGTGGGGAGCCTGCTTCTCCCTCTCTCTGCTGCTCCCCTCCTTGTACTCTCTCTCTGTCAAATAAATAAAATCTCCAAAAAAAAAATATTTTTAGCCTTATTTTGTGGCCTATTTCATGTTTACTTTTCATGAATGGAGGAAAAGATGTATAATGGTGTAATTTGGGGGGTATAATATTCTCTTTATTAGATTAAGAAATAGATCTATTAGATTAAGAAATAGATTTAATCTAATAAATTAATCTTCCTTCCTCCCTTCTTTCTTCCCTTTCCTCCTCCTCCCTACCCTTCTACTTTTGTCTGCTTGATCTATCATTTATTAAGGGAGGAATGGGAAAATCTTCCATAATAATGGTGCATTTGACAATGTCTCCTCTTATAACTGCCAACTCTTGCTTTTTTTCCTCTGAGACTATGTTAATGAATTGCATGCAGGTTTAGAATCCTTTTGTCTTCTTATGAATGCATCTTTATTTCTTGTCATGCTCTTTGCCCTAACATGTATTGTGTTGCTCTGACTGTTTCTATACCAGCTTTCTTTTCAGGTGTGCTTTTTAATTGTCTCTCATCTTTTTCTTACAGCCCCTTTGTGTCCTCTTTTAGATGCGTTTCTCTTGGAGAGGACACATCTTTTTTTCCTCCCAGTTTGCCAGTCTTTGTCTTTAACCAGGTAGCAAATTTATACTTACAGTCAACATGATTATCATTATATTGGAATTGATTTCTCACACTTCATTTTATCCTTCTCCTCATTTTCTCTCTGGCTTTTTAAAAAAACTTCCTTATTGGGCGCCTGGGTGGCTCAGTGGGTTAAAGCCTCTGCTTTCGGCTCAGGTCATGATCTCAGGGTCCTGGGATCGAGGCCCGCATCAGGCTCTCTGCTCAGCAGGGAGCCTGCTTCCCCCCGCTCTCTCTCTGCCTGCCTCTCTGCCTCCTTGTGATCTCTCTCCCTCTGTGAAATAAATAAAAATTAAAAAAAAAAAACTTCCTTATTTTCTATATAGATTGTTTTTTGTTCTTTCTTTTTCCATTTCTTTTTTTTTTCCTCCTCTGCTATTGGATATTCAGTTTCTATGTCTGTACCTTACTGGTTATTTTTAAATATATATTTTTAAAGATTTTATTTATTTATTTGACAGAGATCACAAGCAAACAGAGAGGCAGGCAGAGAGAGAGGAGGAAGCAGGCTCCGTGCTGAGCAGAGAGCCCGATGTGGGGCTCCATCCCAGGACCCTGAGATCATGACCTGAGCTGAAGGCAGAGGCTTTAACCCACTGAGCCACCCAGGCGCCCCTATTTTTAAATATTTTAACATGCATTCTTAACCTAACAAAGGCTAAGTAATTCAAGGGCCTAAATTCAAGGGACTTAGAATAAGTGAACTCTGATTATCCCCTTCCCAATTTTTTTAAGGTTTTATTTATTAGAGAGAGAGGAAGCAAGAGAGAGAGAAAGCACAAGAGGTGGGAAGGTCAAAGGGAGAAGCAGACTCCTCGCTGAGTGGGGGATCCCAATGTGGGACTTGATCCTGGGACTCTGGGATCATGATCTGAGCTGAAGGCAGACGCTCAACTGGCTGAGCCACCCAGGTGTCCCTACCCTTACCAATTTATATGCTCTTTGTTAATTAGTATTTTTGTTCTTTTTTTTTTAACCCCTCAACTTAAATATTATCTTTATTTTATGCAATTCATATTTGTATTAGCTTAATCATGTATTTGCCAGTGTCATTGCTCGGTATCCCATCTTACTTCAAAGACCTGCCAGGTGGGATCATTTTTTTTTTTTTTGACATTTTAAAAATTTAAATTCAATTAATTAACATATAGTGTATTTTTAGTTTCAGAGGTAGTGTTCAGTGATTCATCAGTTTCATATACCAGCCAGTGCTCCTTCCATCTAGTGCCCTCCTTAATACCCATCACCCAGTTACCCCATCCCCCAATGCACCTCCCCACCAGCAACTCTCAGTTTGTTTCCTAGAATTAAGAATGTCTTTTTTTTTTAATTTTATTTATTTATTTGACAGAGAGAGAGAGAGAGAGAGAGAGAGAGAGAGAGATCACAAGTAGGCAGAGAGGCAGGCAGAGAGAGAGAGAGGAGGAAGCAGGCTCTCTGCCGAGCAGAGAGCCCGATGCGGGCCTCGATCCCAGGACCCTGAGATCATGACCTGAGCCGAAGGCAGCGGCTTTAACACACTGAGCCACCCAGGCACCCCAAGAGTTAAGAATGTCTTATGGTGGGCGCCTGGGTGGCTCAGTCGGTTAAGCCGCTGCCTTCGGCTCAGGTCATGATCTCAGGGTCCTGGGATCGATGCCCACATTAGGCTCCCTGCTCAGCAGGGAGCCTGCTTCCTCCTCTCTCTCTGCCTGCCTTTCTGCCTACTTGTGATCTCTCTCTCTCTCTCTCTCTCTCTCTCTCTCTCTCTCTGTGTCAAATAAATAAATAAATAAAATCTTTAAAAAAAGAAAAAAAAAAAGAATGTCTTATGGTTTGTCTCCCTCTCTGATTTAGTCTCATTTTATTTTTCTTTCCCTTCCCCTATGTTCATCTGTTTTGTTTCTTAAATTCTACATATGAATGAAATCATATGATAATTGTCTTTCTCTGATTGACCTATTCCTTCTTAGCATAATGCTCTCTAGTTCCATCTGTGTCATTGCAAATGGTAAGATTTCATTGTTTTTGATGGCTGAGTACTATTCCATTGTTTATACATACCACATAATCTTTATCCATTCATCTGTCGATGGACATCTGGGTTCTTTCCATAGTTTGGCTATCGTGGAGATTGCTGCTATAAACATTGGGGTGTAGGTGCCCCTTCGAATTACTGTGTTTGTATCCTTTGGATAAATACCCAGTAGTGCTATTGCTAGGTCGTAGGGTATGGTAGCTCTATTTTTAACTTTTTGAGGGACCTCCATACTGTTTTCCAGAGTGGCTGCACCCTGGTGGGATCATTTTTATTCTTCTGAGGCACATCATTTAGTTTCCTTCAGTGAGGTGGCACATTTTCATTTTTTCCCCTTTAAAAACATTTATATCAACTTTGTTCTTGAAACATAGTTACCTTGTGTTTACAATCCTGGGTTATCCATCATTTTCTGTCATCACTGTGGCCTTACTACACTGTGTTCTGGCTTCTGTTACTGCTGTGGTGTTGGGAAATCAACATCGGTCTCATGTGGCTTCTTTGTAGGTAATCTGTCATTCTCTCTGCCTGCTTTTAAGACTGTCTTTGATGTTCTGCCGTTTCACTATGAGATGTCTAGCTGCTGACTTTTTTTTTTTTACATCCTACATGGGATTCACTGTCCCTTTCTATAATAGGTTTGTTATGTAATTTTTGGAAATTCTCAGCCATTGTCTTTTCAGCATGTTCTCACTCCCCATTCTTTCTGTTATCTCCTCCTGGATGTGTAGATGTGTGCTAGCATTCTGAATTTTTCTCTTACATTTCCCATCTCTGTTTCTGCTGTGCTACATTTCAGATAATTTGGGGGCTTCGTCTTTTAATTTCCTGATTTTTTTATTCACTGGTGTCTAATATGCTACTTATCCTAACCATTACATTTTTCATTTATTGTTTTTTATTTTTAGAAGTTTAGCTCTTTCTTTTTTAAATTTGCTTATTTTATATAATCTTTGAAAAAAATTTTTTTGCTAATGTTTGAATGTTTTCTCTTTATGGAAATTTATTAAGCATAGTACTTTCATAATCTGTGTTTGATAATTCCAAGACATGTAGTCTTTTGGGTCTGATTACATTGTGTCTGCTGGCTCTTGATTATCAGCTCATGTCCCTGTGCTTTTTGTGATTTTTCTCTGAGTCGTCTTGCTTCAGACTGTATCTGTAGTAATCTTCTGAGTCCTACATTAAGGTGTGGGGTCCCCAGGAAGGATTTGCATTTGTTTTTCCTACTGCTACAGGGTTATACTGACTTGGGACCACTTTAAATAACTTAAGTGTTTTGGACCACATTAGTGGCACACATTAGGGAGGCCTGGATTTCAATTACAAAATCTAAGAGGAGATTTGGAGATGACTTTTCCCCCTCCATCTAGCTCCAACGTCCCAGCTTTTTGTGGGGTTTGCTCTTAAGCACTCCCCACCTTGGGTGAGTCATGGGCTTTATTTTCTTAACTCCTGTCAGAAACTCAGCATCACCAGAGTTCACCATCTACCTACCTGAGGGAAACTACCCTTGATGCCATTTTTCCCAGGCTCTTCCTTTTGCAGTTTTGTCCTCACAAGTTCCATACTTGTGTGGCAATTTAGCAATCCATTTAAAATTATTTTAAAGATATTTTATCCAACAGTTTTAGATGTTTCCAGCAAGGCAGTTAGTCAAGGTTTGTAATTACCATACTGCAGAAAACCAGCCTCATGGTAATATTTTCTTTCATCTTCCACTGCGATGTTTTAGAAACCCTAAAATCACTTCCCTGAAATTGCTTATGACAACTTTGGAATTGTTTGGTGTTCAGAATATGGATTCTTGTTAATAAAGGATTAGATTGATCTACATGAAATTACTGTTTTTATATGTAAAAAAATCTGTTGAATATTGTCAGATTGATACAGTTCAGTCTAAGTGCTCTATAGAAGACGTGGTCTGCTTTTCCTTGAGATATTTTGTACCTTCTTACACTTGTGGCATTGACCAAGTTTCTTCATTTGTTGCCGGCTCCTGTCCTGACAGATTGCCCTCTATATCTGGGACAAAGGCGATGGGCCTCCCCTCACTCCAGTGCCTGAGTTTTGTACAGAGGCTGTGGACTCCTACTGTGCGACCACATTCCATTCTTTTCTACCACTTTGTGTAAGTAATAGAAGAAAGACCTCCTCGCATATCAAGGGAAAAATCTACATGCTGTGCATAACATTGTCCTAGCAACTTTAGGTATTTACTGATAAAAACACAACATTTTTAGGTAGTAAGACATAGATATCATGTTTTGACTAATAACAGCCCTATCAGGTGAGCACTGTTGTTATCCTAGTTGACACATGAGAAGAGAGAGTATGGAGAAGTCCTTGTTCAGGGTCACGCAGTGAGTCTGGGGGTGGGGCAGTGAGGACTGTGAGGACACAGACTCACTCCCGAGCCTCCTCTGTGCAGAACTGCTGGCCACAGGTCTTCCGAGTCAGTGTGCCTGGAGTCATTTCCCTTGATGATTCAGCATGTGTCTACTGGAAGATCTGTTCCATTTCCTAGAAGGGTGATTTCAAACATTTCCTGCTACAACTAAGCCTTCTCCTCAAGCCCATTTCCTCTCAGCTGGAGACCTTGATTTGATCTCACCTGCCATGGTCCAGCAGAACTTTCAGAATGAACTTACTTGTTACGGCGTACCCTTGGTCCAGTCCCCAGGATGAGCCTGAAGACCCCTGAAACTCAATAGGTTGTTAACAGTTCTTCAGAAGAGAAAATATATTCATCACCCTCAAATGTTGTCTGTTCTCCTCAAGGCGGCCACACAGAAGTCTATGTTGCATATTCAAAGACCAGTATATGTATATACACAAGCAAGCATGTGAACACACACACACACACACACACACACACACACACACATTGCAGTAATGGGAGAGAATCTGTAATGTTTGCTCAGTTCCCGAGGGAGAAAACCTGTCTTTCTAGATATGATGCTTGCTTCTTTAATGTTCTTCTGGGTGGTCCGTTGGGGTCAACCTCCTAGTGTCTTGAGTAATATGACAAAGCTGTGGTTAAATGTCACTATAAACCAGCCCCAGATGATGTTTGAGTCATGATTGAATATTATTAAAGGCCTAAGACATTTGATAAAGGGGTCAGAACACCCCACGAAGCCATCCGTGGCCTTGAGTGTAGGCTGTCCACAGTCTCCCCATGTGCCCCTTTCATCTGAGTCGTCAGCTAGAGCTGGGCTGGCTCAGGGCTTCATAATTGCCCCTCCTTCCCTGCACCCAAGTGTTTGAAGTAATCGTCCCTTTGGCAGAAGACGGAATGTTGCTGTGGCCTAAACTTGGGTAGACAATAAAGGGGCCATAAAAATATGTTCAACATCAAAGTGAGACTGGCCCCACAAGAGGGAGTCAGCTCCTATTGTACACGAACACAGCCCACTGGTTCTCTCCCTTTGTCCAGATCTTCACTAGCTGGGAAAAGGAAAGGGAAGGTGACTAACATTTACTGGGCAGTTAGAACATGCTGAATAAATGTAGCAATGAAAGCAGCTTCATAGTGGCTATTCTGACCATCTTCTAAACGAGCAGACTGAAGTTGAGAGCTGAAGAACATTGTCTGGGTGACACAGTGTGTACAGGGAAAGGCTGGGATTCGGGCCCAGGTCTGGCTGACGTCAGAGGTCTTGGCAGCTGAATTACAGATCCTGTTTTCCCCGAAAACTTAATCCTGGAAACAGGTTTGATGTCCTTGACGTTGGTAAAGGTCACCTCTACAGCATGCGAAATCTAAGAGGGGTGTGAATGTGGGTGTTGATACGACATGGACTCATATATGCATATATGTTTTCTTGTTTTCTAGGGAAATCCAGTGAAGAAAGAGGATATATTTTTTGCAGTAAAAACATGCAAGAAATTTCATGGTGATAGAAGTATGTTTTGTGTTAATTCATTTTTGCTGATCTTTTAAAATCCCAACTACCTTTCAAAAAAAAAGTATGAACCAGATAGAAACTCAAAAAAGAGATGACACATATATTGTTGAAGTGAAAGCAGTTATTTAGTTAGTATTCCCCGTCATACCACTTCAATAACTAGGATCAATTAGAAGGGACTGTTTTGTATCAAAACATGAGTGGCCCTAGCCCTTCTGAATACCATTCAGAGCAGTGTTTTAAATTGGAAATGGGAAAGCACAGCTGTGGCAATCTTGGACACGATGCATGAGTAACAATCCATTTTGCAGAACAATGTCCTGTTTATGTCCATGAACCGGCTCTGAACTGTATGAAGAATGTTAGAGGAGATTTCAAGGTGAGAGAATGCCAAAAAAAAGGATGTTTTCTCCAAGACTAATCCTTCTTTTTACATTATGGTGGATGCATGCATTGGAACTTTTAAATATACGTATTCGCTCCTGAGTGGATTATATTGCAGAAAAGGCAACAGGTGGCTTATACACAGTGGTCCCTTCTTAAGAAAATCTTGGCATGCAGATGAATGTTGTTTTTATTCAAGTTTTTGGTGTTATTACAGAATTCTATCAAGTTATGGTGATAATGTAAAAGAAAAAGCCTGTCCTAAATATAAGTAGACATAATTTCTTTCTTTTTTCGCCTTATTTCAAGCTGCACTTTTCTGAAATTGAAAATTAGACAGTCTTTTGCATTTTCTAATTTTAGCATATATTTTAATTTTTTTCCCATGAAAAGACTGTCGATTTCATCAAGAGTGTGATATTTATGTAGAAGAGATTTCTAAACCAGCTGTCATTTTCGTGAGATTGGAGCTATGGGGGAAGTTCATTTATATAATTTATTTGATAATATGATACTTACACATTATACTTTCAAGGGGAACATTTTCCAAATAAAAAATAGTATAAATCGGTTTTGAAATATTAAGATACTAACATCAATTAAGATTTGGTTATGATGTACAGTATCATATAAGTATGTAACTATAAACCTTCATGTTCACCAAAAATAGTCACATAAAGTGCCAAGTCCTATTAAATCAGCCTAAATATATGCACTCATTATACAAGGAGTCCTAAAGACTATTAAAAATCAATATAGCAGTTAAAATTTTCATCATTCACAAAAATTAACCTAGATTTAATATCCTTTTGCTTTTTTTAAAATCTGGAAGGGCATTTGGGGACAATTTTTGACATATCTTATAAAAAAGTATCAAAGGAAATGAATGAAGGGACTGCGTTTTTTTTAAGCAGCCAAAAGAAATGTTTAAGTTGATTTATTTGATCTTGATGCAGTACTTGGGAGTAGTGACTATTTTCATAATATTGATGTTAAGAACGGTGGTGGTGGTTGTATTCTCTTTTGAAACATTTTTCAAGTGACAGCAGTAAAGGAGTAAAATTAGGGACCATCCCTGTTGTATTTTTCATATTCTACAGAAATGAAAAAGAAGTTTTTCAATTTTAATTTAGTAATTTTGAATGATCTAGTTTATTGCTTTCTTATTTGCATCAGGTTGAGATAATCTTTTCAGATATCTGTCAAATGCCTTTATATTTGAATTTCAAGTCAAAGGTCTTTAAAAGTTACAAATCTAAAAAGCCTGTTAGAAGCATTAAAACCAAACCTCCCAAAGCTGGATGCATTGATTCACTGCTATGAATCTGAATCTGGGATCATTGAAGCCTGAGACTTAATTAAAAGGTATTATGAGGCTTTCACGGTTGGGTTTCTGTGGCAAGCCATCTTTAAACTTGAATGTTTGTTTGAAAAGATAGTTGAGGCAGCAGGATTTTAGGGACTTTGATGTCCATATCGCTGGATGGAAATGAGCCTGCCAGGCCACTGGGCTCCTATCCTTCTTTTGGAAGGCTAGTCTAACCACTGGGTGGCCCAGAGAATTATCCAGTAATCATATTAGTTACATTGACAACACCATATTAACTTCATCTGCTCATCTTTTTTTACATTTTCTGGTGTGTTTTTTACATACAGTGTATCACCTGCCTTCATGGTGACAGTTCCTAATGATGTGATAATTAACGCTATTCCCTTGATCGTGTAGAGAAAGCCAAGTGTGGGACAAGACACAGCTGGCCCCTGTTCTTGTAGACTATTGAGTAGGAGAGCTGGGATTCAGGTTTTCTGGCTCCAAATTCTTTCTGCCACAGCACAGCTGTACTGTTATCTCCTTGGATATGTTACAGTCTTAACACTTGATGAATGGTATTTGATATTCATGTTGATGTTTTGCTAGGCTCAAGGTCACCTTTGGCTTGGCCAGGAGGTGGGAGAGTAGGCTTTTTTCAGTAGCAAGGGGGAGAGCCAGAAGTTGAAATCCACAGAGGATCTAAAATATAAACCAAGTTGGGCATTCAGGCTGCCACCCCTGTCCAAGCATATGACTGCTGGTGGTCAAGCCAAACACAGGGACTGGGTGGGTTTTTTCTTTTTTCTTTCCCCATGCACTTTGTGGTAGAAACATCTGAAGTTACAAAGGCCAAATGACAGTAAAGAAAAAAAAACCCATAGATAAGACTGTGTATTTAAAAACTGAGAGTTGGCTACACTCTTGGTGATGTATCTGGTCGCAGGTTCTCACTTACAGGTGCCCTGCCTCTGGGGACAGCAGAAGACCCCTTGTGATGGCCCCCATACCTGGCTCCTTATAATGCTGGCCATGTCCAGGATAAGGGTGAGGGATGGCATGTTCTGTTAAAGGCTCCAGTCAAGGCAAGGGAAGATATACATTGAACTCATTTTTTATATTCGCAATGAAGAATGATAATAAGGCAAGTTCCAAAATTAAAAAAAAAATTATTTAACATCTTGTACCTTTTTTGCTTAATGGTGAAACAAACGTTTATGTAACTGCTTTGTGTCCGGATTCTGATTTAAATGAAATAAAGCATTCTTAGGACACAGCAAAAAATACATTCTATCTTTTGGCTTAAGAAAGAAATACATATTGACACCATCGAAATAGCAACATGCTCTTGAGATGCAAGCAGTTAGTAGGGTTTTAAAGAAACTTTAAACTTATTATATAAAGCAAATTAGGCATAGCATGTAAAATTATATTTAAACAAGGAGAAGGTCTCTGGAGTTTTAATATTCAGCTTGTTCACTTCCTCTTGGGCTGTGTGTTTTTCCACTGTGTGACGTGAGCTGTCAGAAAACGTTAAGAATCTTCTTTGCCCCATTTTGCCACACCGTTCCGTGCGTGTCTTAAGTATCTGGTGGGAGCCACCGCTTTGTTCATCAAGGGCTGGGTCGTGAGAGGCTCTCCTGCCGCCGTCTCCCCTGATTAATGAGGTAAAATTGCTGTTTGCTCAGCCTTTCATTCCTTTTCACAGCTTCCCGAGCACCTAAAAATAAGCACTTTATTCCTTTCAGATTGAAAAAAACAAAACACCCTGTTATCTTTAGCGCAGTCTCTTGTCTGGAAGAGGCCAATCTGAGCAAACTCATGGAAGGAGGTGTGTGGTTAGAGAGGCTTGACAGGTACTGGGCTGCAGTCTGCTTATTTCAGACATGAGTCGTGGATTACAATGGGATCAGATTATTGAAGAGAGGGAGGCAGTCGGGTTCTGGCTGTTGAACAGATAAAGAGGTTCCAAGATCGCCCGAAAATGTCGTTTTTAGATCAGCCCCGAGGGATGGCTTTCAGTCTTACATACACCTCATCTTTAAAATCAGGGGGTGCGTCTCTAACCCTCTCCAGAGGAGAGAGAAGCAACCAGGGTTTTGTCACTGATGTGTATATGGAGACAGGAAGTCTATCTGTCAAGTGGAAGTAGCAGATTTCTTAACATCGAGAGTCATTCACATTTGATTGTATGGTAGTTTTTGTACAGTGTTTAAGTGTCTGGTGCATTTTCATTTGTAACCAGTTTTGCAAGTAAATTCACCAGGGGTAAAAATGTGTGTTCTGTGCCTCCTAGCGAGACACATCTCCTCCTGCTTCAAGTCTGTAAAGCCATGTGGAAGATTTATACCATCTGTGCAGTGGGGATTGTTTTTTCTTTAATAGCACAAGTTTTACTTCGCTCCAATTATAAGTTATCCTGTGGTGAACCTTCTTGAAAGAGGCATTCACTAGTGTTTTATTAGTGTTTTAATTCTCTGTATTGAAAATGAGATAATAGATCATGTAACTATATTGAAATATTTTCTCAGTTTAATATACTTGGGAACACAGTGCCTCAATATGAAATATTTTATGACTAGAATGAATTCAATTTAGAATTCAAACATTGCTTATAAAATTGACCCATACTTTAACAGTTTTAGGTAATTTATAATCAATGCCAGTTAAAAATAAAAGCTTTACCTGCCATTATAGAAAACTTAGCCTTAGCTTTAAGTTTTTTGTAGCTGGCAGATATGACAAATGCTTCAGGAGCTATAGTGATTAGGGGACAGATGATAAAAATTGTTGAATGTGTTTGGGATTATAGAATCATAGCACCCTACTCTATTAAAATGGCTGGTGTATTTTTATATGATTGGTAATGGTGGCAACAGTCTTGTACCTAATGATGAATTGCCTTTATGAATAAAACTTTCCTTTAAACTAATTCCAGAAATAGCCCTAAGCCTTTTGTGGAAACTTCTATAAAATACGGTCCTCATTCAACTATTTTATTAAGCACCTACTACGTCCTGGGCACTGTGCCTGATATGGGGAGCAATTTGTATAGGAATTCTTACCTTTAGTGAAATTTCTGTTTCAGCTGTTTCAAACAAAAACTGAAAGCAGGTAGTTAGGTTCAGCAAAGACCTCACTCACCCTTGATTTTAATGTCCTTTAAATCAGCCGAGAAGAAACATCTCTGCTGTTTATTAAAGCCATTAGAGCAAACGGGAACTGGAGGCTAACGGCCGAGGACAGTGAAAGCAGACTTTTGCACAGCTGAGGGCTGGGGACTGAGGAAAATTCTTGACCTTTCCTCACAGCTTCTTCCAGCATCATGCAAGGGAGGACATTTTACCCAGGAGTGAATTAGCGGCAGCAGGCAGCCAGGAGCCCTTTCTGGGGTAAGTCCTCCTGCCTGTGATACACACGGCAGACTGCCACTGCGGTGACAAGGTGAAGGCTTTCATTGTGCTGGGATTTTCTTTGCCCACCCCACCTGCTCCGGCAGCCTTATCTGTTATTGATGCATCTTTGTCCATTTTGACGTGAAGAAATATCTGCCTTTTTAGCATTGCAGAAAAATGATATTTTAAGCTCTAAAAGTTATTTAGTGGGTTAAAATAGGTAATGTCCAGAGTTCATAGGTCTGTCTTTCTTAAAAGCTGGTGAATAATGGATAAAACGGTGCACTTTTGTGTTTTATATACAAAGGCTGCCTGACTTTGACTCTGAATTTTTGTTGACTTGCACAGCTAAACATTTAAGGTTGGCATTGCATTGGGAGTGTGTATATATTTTTATTTGTGCTGGGAAAAAGATAAATGACCTGATAAAATCTCAAAATACCGACCTGAAGATTTGGTTCACTGGAGTGGAGGTTCTTCAGTTGCCAGGGTTTACAGTCGAGATACGACGATTTTTTTTTTCTATTGAAATAACAGAAACCTCTTCTCAGAATTTAGAGATGCACAGACAGTAGCTAAAAAAAAAGTATATAAGAAAATAATTATGCAGCTGTTTGGTCAGGTGAATTAATGTCATAGTGATCAGGCAGAATTCTGTCAAATGTGGAGATAGGAGATGCTTAAAGGTAGCTCTAAATTATAGAAAACTGGGAACGTTTTCTGTTGTTTTTGTTTCTTTAATTAAAACAATTTATCTGTTAATGGTTGAGGTCAGAAGTCTGCAGTGGTTCTTAATCTTTCTTCCACATTTTTGAGAAGTGTAGCATAAGAATATCAGCTGTCCCAGGCAGTGGTTCTCAGCGGTAGGGTCATGCCCTGGATAGGATTGCGTGGTTCTGTTGGAATCGCTGGGTGGGGACATGTGTTGTTTGAGAAGCTCCCTATCCCCATTGTAAGGGGGACATTTTTGCACCTCAGCCAGAAACACAGAATATTCTTATCCCTTAGAACGAATTCTATCCCCCACCCCTCTAAGAAGCATTTGAAAAATCCAGTTGTGAATTTTAAATGAAGTAGTCTGGGGGGAAAGAGGAAAATTAAAACACTACAGTATAATCAGATTAGGCAATGGATCATTACATGGACTTGAGGACTGAAGAATCACCAGGCATGAGAAGGGTTGGGCTCTAATGCACACTGAGAACGTCTCAAGGAGAGGATTCCATGCAGGTGCTGTCATCCACCAACAACCCGACATTTTTCAGGATAGGAAAAACAAGCAGGCTGGGATACCCGAAGAAGAACGATTAATGGTTCTCTTCCTTTCTAGGGGATTATGCTGCCCTTCATGATACTAAGCCTTCTTGCAGAACTGTGCCAGTGACTGTCACTTCTCTCGTTTTTTCAGTCCCCATTGTAAAACAGACCTGGGCGGGCCATGCAAGTGTCATTGAATACTACAGTGACCATGCAGAAAGTTCCATTCCTACAGTAGATCTGGGGATTCCCAATACAGATAGAGGTGAGTCCTTAATTCGTACTACTCTTATTCAGAATGTCCATTATCCTAAATTAGGATAAAAATGAAATATCTTATAAATACTATTGATTTTTGCCTGATGTTAGTTTCACTTCCTTCCCTCCCAACATCTTTACCCATGGATATGGACCAGTTCTCTTGGATTAAGAGCTGCCTTGTAAGTGCCAGGAAGGGTGGTAAGTTGTTAGGCCATATAGATATGACTGAGGACATGACAATTAGATTATTTAACAGATGTTTTTATGCCTTCATAATTCACTGTGGCCATAACGGAGTGTCCAAAGTTAATTTATCATCTTCCCACACAAAGTTTCTCCTCATTTAATTTGAGTAGTTTAACCAGCCAGCATCATTCTCTGACTGCTACTTGCCCGCTGCCAAAGCCCCAGAAGCAGAGACAGAATGGAGCCTGTGGTTTCTTCCTCACAGAGACTGTGGTCTCACAGTTTGTAGATGCCTCTCCAGGAGTGCCGAACCCCACTCTACCCTGGTTAGGTGTGGCATAAGCTCTACGATATTCATGCATTTTGTTAATATTTTAGTGAGTACTTATTGGTAGTATACCTGTTCTTCTCTTCAGATTGCAGACTCTCTAATTAAAAATTTTTTTATTTCAGAAAAACGGAAGTAGACATTTGGCCACTTTACCTTCAGATACCCTTTGTTTTTTTTTTTTTTTTAAGATTTTATTTATTTATTTCACAGAGGGAGAGAGATCACAAGGAGGCAGAGAGGCAGGCAGAGAGAGAGAGGGAAGCAGGCTCCCTGCTGAGCAGGGAGCCCGTTGCGGGCCTCGATCCCAGGACCCTGAGATCATGACCTGAGCCGAAAGCAGAGGCTTTAACCCACTGAGTCACCCAGGCGCCCTACCCTTTGTTTATCTTAATTTTTATCTAGTGTTCCTGCCACATGTTTTCCTTTAGTTTTCTGCTTCCCCATACCCTTTTATGAATAGAAAAAGAAGTTCATTGTCTTGTCTTATCAAGTAATTTATTTGGATTATTTCATGGTCATGTCTCTCATAATGCCTTGATTGATAGTGTACAGTGTAGAATCAGATATACCATTCCTGTAGTTATCCATTCTTCTGACAAGGTTAAATGTATTACTGAGTTTGTCTATTGCTTTGTTCTGGAAAAATGATTTTATTTTTTTAATTGTATTTTATTTAAATTCAATCATATAGTATATTATTAGTTTCAGAGGTAGAATTCAGAGATTCATTAGTTGCATATAATTCCCAATGCTCATTGCATCAAGTACCCTCCTTAATGCCCATCACCCAGTTACCCCATCCCCCTACCACCTCCCCTCTAGCAACCGTTAATTTGTTTTCTATAGTTAAGAGTCTTTTATGGTTTGTCTCCCTGTCTGACTCTGTCTTGTTTTATTTTTCCCTCCCTTTCTCTATGTTCCTCTGTTTTGCTTCTTCAGTTCCAGTTATGACTGAAATTATTGTCTTTCTCTGATTGACTTATTTCGCTTAGCATAATACACTTTAGTTCCATCCATGTCATTGCAAATGACATGATTTCATTCTTTTTGATGACTGAGTACAATTCCATTGTATATATACCACATCTTCTTTATCCATTCATCTGTAGATGGACATCCGTGCTTTTTCCATAGTTTGGCTATTGTGGACATTGCTGCTATGAACATTGGGGTGCAAGTGTCCCTTCGGATCACTCCATATGCATCTTTGGGGTAAATACCCAGTAGTGCAATTGCTGGGTTCTAGGGTAGCTCTGTTTTTAACTTTTTGAGGAATCTCCATACTTTTTTCAGAGTGGCTGCACCAGCTTGCATTCCCACTAACAGTGTAAGAGGGTTCCCTTTCTCAGCATTCTCACCAACATTTGATGTTTCCTGACTTGTTAATTTTAGCCATTCTGACTGGTGTGAGGTGGTATCTCATTATGGTTTTGATTTATATTTCCCTGATGCTGAGTGATGTTGAGCATTTTTTCATAAGTCTCTTGGCCATTTGTATGTCTTCTTTGGAGAAATGTCTGTTCATATCTGCTGCCCGTATCTTTTTTTTTTTTTTTAAAGATTATTTTTATTTATTTCACAGAGGGAGAGAGATCACAAGGAGGCAGAGAGGCAGGCAGAGAGAGAGGGGGGAAGCAGGCTCCCTGCCGAGCAGGGAGCCCGATGCGGGCCTCGATCCCAGGACCCTGAGATCATGACCTGAGCCGAAAGCAGAGGCTTTAACCCACTGAGCCACCCAGGCGCCCATGCTGCCTGTATCTTGACTGGATTATTTTTTGGGTGTTGAGTTTGATAATTTCTTTATAGATTTTGGATACTAACCCTTTATCTGATATGTCATTTGCAAATATCTTCTCCCATTCTGTTGATTGTCTTTTGGTTTTGTCGACTGTTTCCTTTGCTGTGCAAAAGCTTTTTGTCTTGATGAAGTTCCAGTAGCTTTTTTTGCCTTTGTTTCCCTTGCCTTTGGAGACCTGTCAAGCCAGAAGTTGCTGTGGCCGAGGTCAAAGAGGTTGCTGCCTGTGTTCTCCTTAAGGATTTTGATGGATTCCTGTCTCTCATTGAGGTCTTTCATCCATTTTGAGTCTATTTTTGTGTGTGGTGTAAGGAAATGATCCAGTTTCATTCTTCTGCATGTGGTTATCCAATATTCCCAACACCATTTGTTGAAGAGACTGTCTTTTTTCCATTGGATGTTCTTTCCTGCTTTGTCAAAGATTAGTTGACCAGAGAGTTGAGGGTCTATTTCTGGGTTTTTTATTCTGTTACATTGATCTCTATGTCTGTTTTTATGCCAATGCCATACTGCTTTAATGATAACAGCTTTATAATAGAGCTTGAAGTCTGGAATTGTGATGCTATCAGCTTTGGTTTTCTTTAAAGATTTTTTTTTTTATTANTTTTATTTATTCATTTGACACAGAGAGAGAGATTACAAGTAGGCAGAGAGGCAGGCAGAGAGAGAGGAGAGAGGAGGAAGCAGGCTCCCCGCTGAGCAGAGAGCCCGATGTGGGCCTCGATCCCAGGACCCTGGGATCATGACCTGAGCCGAAGGCAGCGGCTTTAACCCACTGAGCCACCCAGGCGCCCACAGCTTTGGTTTTCTTTTTCAACTTTCCTTTGGCTTCAGTGTCTTTTCTGGTTCCATGCAAATTTTAGGATTATTTGTTCTAGCTCTGTGAAAAATATCGATGGTACTTTGATAGGGATTGCACAGAATGTATAGATTACTGTGGGTAGCATAGACATGTTAACAATATTTGTTTTTCCAATCCATGACCATGGAACATTTTTTCATTTCTTTGTGTCTTCTTCAGTTTCTTTTATGAGTGTTCTACCGTTTACAGAGTACAGATACTTTGCCTCTTTGGTTAGGTTTATTCCTAGGCATCTTGATGCAGTTGTAAGTGGGATCGATTCCTTAGTTTCCCTTTATTCTGTCTCATTGTTAGTGTATAGAAATGCAGCTGATTTCTGTACATTATGAGTTCTAGCAATTTTGGAGTCTTTTGGGCTTTCCACACAGAGAGTATCATGTCATCTATGAAGAGTGAGAGTTTGACTTCTTTTTTGGTCAGTTCAGGTGCATTTTATTTCTTTTTGTTGTCTGATTGCTGAGGCTAGGACTTCTAGTACTATGTTGAACAACAGTGGTGAGAGTGGGCATCCCTGTCGTGTTCCTGGCCATAGGGGAGAAACTCTCACTTTTTCTCCATTAAGAATGATATTTGCTGGGGGCTTTTTGTAGATGGCTTTTATATTGAGATATGTTCCCTCTATCCCTACATTGTGGAGAGTTTTAATCACAAAGGATGCTGTATTTTGTTGAATACTTTTTCTGCATCTATTGAGAGGATCATACGGTTCTTGTTCTTTTTTTTATTAACATAGTGTATCACATCAATTTGTGGATGTTGAACCACACTTGCAGCCCAGGAATAAATCCCACTTGGTCATGGTGAATAATCCTTTTAGTGTACTGTTGGAACCGACTGGCTAGTATCTCTATGAGAATTTTGGCATCCATGTTCATCAGGGATATTGGTCTGTAATTCTCCTTTTGGTTGGGGTCTTTGTCTAGTTTTGGGATCAAGGTAATGCTGGCCTCATAGAATGAGTTTGATAGTTTTCCTTCCATTTCTGTTTTTTGAAACAGCTTCAGAAGAATAGGTATTAATTCTTCTTTAAATGTTTGGTAGAATTCCCCTGGACTCTTTTTTGTTGGGAGATTTGTGATTATTGCTTCAGTTTCCTTGTGGTTATGGGTCTGTTGAGGTTTTCTCTTTCTTCCTGTTGGAGTTTTGGTAGTTTATACATCTCTCAGAATGCATCCATTTCTTCCAGATTGCTTAATTTGCTGGCATATAGTTGCTCATAATGTTTTTTATAATTGTTTGTATTTCTTTGGTGTTGGTTGTGATCTCTGCTCTTTCATTCATGATTTTATTAATTTGGGTCCTTTCTCTTTTCTTTTTGATAAGTCTGGCCATGGGTTTATCAATCTTAATAATTCTTTCAAAGAACCAGCTCATAGTTCTGTTGATATATTCCACTGTTCTTTTGGTTCTATTTCATTGATATCTGCTCTAATCTTATTAATTCTCTTCTCCTGCTTGGTTTAGGCTTTTCTTTCTCCAGCTCCTTTAGATATAAGGTTAGGTTCTGTATTTGAAACTTTTCTTGTTTCTTGAGAAGGCTTGTATTGCTATATAATTTCCTTCTTTGGACCGTCTTTGCTGTACCTCCAAGATTTTGAACAGTTGTGTTTTCATTTTCATTTGTTTCCATTCATTTTTAAAATTTTTCTTTAATTTCCTGGTTGATCCATTCATTCTTTAATAGGATGCTTTTTAACCTCTATGTACTTGTTTTCCTTCTAAATTTCCTCTAGTGATTGAGTTCAAGTTTTAAAGCATTATGGTCTGAAAATAGGGAATAATTCCAATCGTTTGGTACTGGTTGAGACCTGATTTTTGACTCAGTATGTGATCGATTCTGGAGAATGTTCCATATGCACTCAAGAAGAATGTGTATTCTGTTGCTTTAGGATGGAACGTTCTGTATATATCTGTGAAGTCCATCTGGTCCAATGTGCCTTGTTTCCTTGTTGATCTTCTGCATAGATGATCTGTCCATTGCTATGAGTGGGGTGTTAAAGTCCCCTACCATTATTGTATTATCAATGCATCTCTATAATTTTGTTATTAATTGGTTTATATAATTGGCTGTTCCCAAGTTAGGGGCATAAATATTTATAATTGTTAGATCTTCTTGTTGGATAGACCCTTTATGATATAGTGACCTTCTTCATCTGTTAATCTAGTCTTTGGTTTAAAATCTATTTTATCTGATAAAAAGATTGCTACCCCAACTTTCTTTTTGATATCCATTAGCATGATAAATGGTTTTCAACCCCCTCACTTTTTTTTTTAATTACATATAATGTATTATTTGCCCCAGGGGTACGGGTCTGTGACTCATCAGGCTTACACATTTCACAGCACTCACCATAACACAAACCCTTCCCAATGTCCATAACCCAGCCACCCTATCCCTACTCCCCAACCCCTCAGTTTGTTTTGTGAGATTAAGAGTCTCTTATGGTTTGTCTCCTTCCTGATCCCATCTTGTTTCATTTCCCCCCCCCCTCAAATTCCTCATATCAGAGAGAGCATATTATAATTGTCTTTCTCTGATTGACTTATTTCACTTAGCATAATACCCTCTAGTTCCATCCACGTCGTTGCAAATGGCAAGATTTTGTTTCTTTTGATGGCTGCATAGTATTCCATTGTATAAATATACCACATCTTCTTTATCCATTCATCTGTTGATGGACATCTAAGTTCTTTCCATAGTTTGGTTACTGTGGACATTGTTGCTATAAACATTCGGGTGCACGTGCCCCTTCAGATCACTACATTTTATCTTTAGGGTAAATACCCAGCAGTGCGATTGCTGGGTTTATTTTCAACTTCCTGAGGAACCTCCATACTGTTTTCCAGAGTGGCTGCACCAGCTTGCATTCCCACCAACAATGTAGAAGGGTTCCCCTTTCTCCACGTCCTTGCCAACACTTGTTTCCTGACTTGTTAATTTTAGCCATTCTGACTAATGTGAGGTGATACCTCACTGTGGTTTTGATTTGTATTTCCCTGATGCTGAGTGATGTTGAGCAGTTTTTCATGTGTCTTTTGGCCATTTGGATGCCTTCTTTGCTGAAATGTCCATTCATGTCTTCTCCCCATTTCCTGATTAACCCCCTCACTTTCAATCTGCATGTATCTTTATAATCGTTATTCTGAATTCTAGCTCTGACATCTCTCTCATATCCATACTGAGTGTCTGGCAGGCAGTACTGGCTCTTGTTCTCTTTTCTGGGGTGAGTTTTTCCATCTTGTCATTTTGTCCAGAGAAGAATAGATGAACAAGAGAACAAAATACAAAAATATCATCCATGACCCCAGGAAAATATGTGCTAAACAAGTAAGTCAGAAGAGATCAGAAACCAAAAAAGAAAAAGGAACAACAACAAAAAAAGAATATAATCAAACAGGTGGACTGAACAGAGTAATACACTAGGTCCTGGGTATATTTTGGTCTGTTTGTCAGATCCCAAAATTATAAAGAAAGAAAAATTTATATGTATACAAAAATAAAACTGAAATGATGAAAGGAAGCAAAAAATGAATATATATATGTAAAATGTAAAAATGAAAATTAAAGAAGACTTAAAAGGGTTGATAAAATAAGAAACTAGTTGAAAAAGAAAAAGAGAAAAATTAAACAGAAAGCCTAATGGCTCATGAGAGAAAAACCTCAAATTATATATACTATTTTCCCCTCGTGTTGGAGTTTTGCCGTTCTGTGTGCTTTGTAAACTTGTACACAGTTTGGGCTGGTCCTCTGGGGGAGGGGCCTGCTGCACTGATTCACAGTTGTCTTTGCCTGGGCAGATTTGCTCTGCCCCTTGCCCGGGGGCCAGACTCAGTGTAAACTGCTTCAGATTGCTCTTTGTGGCTTTTGTTCCCTGAAGGCTTTCCATGCTGCTTTAGAGAAGGAGAATGGTCGTGCCCTGGTCTCCAGCCCCAGAGCTGACAATTCACACCACACAGTCTTAGTGAGCCCTCACAGAAAAGCAGTCAATCACTCTTGTCTCCCTGGTTTCCCTCTGCACTCTGTTTACCCGGCCTGTGACCGAGCATTTTTATCTTAGGCACAGAACCCTGTTGAGTCTCCAAACTTTACAGGCTCCTGCAGCGCACACATGCGCTGCTCTTCCTGGGGCAGGGAGGGGACTCTCACCATGGTTTTACCGCTGAGCCTGCTCTGACAGCAGTCCACCCATCATGCTGGGGTTTGTGGTTTATAGCAACACGGAGCTGACAGTCCATTGCTGACCTCCCTGGTTGTAGTTGGCTTCCCTGCTCCAATGCTTGGGCACCCCCATTCTTTCTGTGACCCCAGGGATCCTCAGATCACACCGTCTCACGTGGTATTCTGCCTGCTTTACCATCTGAGCACCTTTCAGGCACGGACATCCCCCATGGGAATAGATCTAAGTTCCAATTTTGTACCCCACTGCTGTATCACTTTCCGGTATCTGGCTTATGGAAGCTCCTTCCCCCTAGGGTTTATCTTCCGATATATCGCCTCAGATTCACTTCTCCGCACCTCCTACCTTGCAAAAAGTGGTCGCTTTTCTATTTGTAGAATTGCAGCAATTCTTTTCTTAGATCTCCGGTTGAGTTCGCAGGTGTTCAGAATGATATGATAGCTATCTAGCTGAATTCCTGGGACCAGATGAAACTAGGGTCCCCTGCTCTTCTTCCATCTTCCCTGGGCTCTGGAAAAATGATTTTAGATTGAGGTGTTTTTGGTTACGCTTGCTTTTTAGATTTCAATTTAAGTTGCCTTTAATAATCATTTATTCATATATTCCTTATTTGATTTCTTAATTTGTGTTTAATTATTATTGCTATTTATATTCTACCTTGTCCCAACAGGAGTTTGAGATGGCTTTCAAATAATGGTGAAAAATACACAAAGAGATCAAGAAAATGAAAATAAAGGTCAAATTGAATGGTTTAATATTAGTTAATATTCTCTTGTTCTCTACTGTGTCACCAAATATTTTGTTGAAATCAGAGGTATATTGTTATTTATTGATTTGAGTTCTATTCCCACGCATTTTATTCTTATCTTGGGTACCAGCATTTTCCAGTAAAACACTGACCTTTATCTGTTGGCATCTGAAGAGCTGTAACTCTTAGTCCATACTATGCTTTTAGAGCAGAACCTGCCACAGTATCTGACATATTGGAAACTTAATAGCAAATATTTACAAAGTAAACGAATGGAGGTATAATATCCTACTTTTGTACCATTGTTTCCCAAGTCGTAATGCTTAGGGTTCTAACAGTTCCTTCAGAATATACCTAAGGGAAGGTGCCAAGCTTCTGTAGTTTCTATGAGGTTTAGAACTTTGGAGCAAAGATACTAGTCCTAGCTCTGCCTCAGATTAGCTAAGTGACCTCCTCTCTCTGGGGCTCCCATTTTCCCATGTGTGAAATAAATGGCTTAGACTTCATGATCTCTGGGGTTCCCACTGGTTCACTATGTCTATGAAAATTAGAAAAGGCTAACTTTTAAAATTTCTATTTGTATACATGTCATGATGTAAGCTTTTAAAACTTTAAAACTAATGTTTTATAATGTTTTAAAATGAATTAGATATGTATTTAAATTTTTTTTTTAAAGATTTACTTAGAGAGAGTGCAGGGCGTGGGGAGGGGCAGAGGGAGAGAGAGAAACTCAGACCTCTCCTGAGTCAGAGCCCAGTGTGGAGCTCTATCTCTCATAACCCTGAGATCATGACCTGAGCCGAAACCAAGAGTTGGATGGTTAACCAACTGCACCACCCAGGTCCCCCCTAAAATGAATTATATGTGCATTTTATTTATTTTTATATTTATTTTTTTAAAGATTTTATTTATTTATTTGACAGAGATCACGAGTAGGCAGAGAGGCAGGCAGAGAGAGGAGGAAGCAAGCTCCCTGCTGAGCAGAGAGCCCGATGTGGGGCTCAATCCCAGGACCCTGAGATCATGACCTGAGCAGAAGGCAGAAGTTTTAACCCACTGAGCCACCCAGGTGCCCCTATATGTGCATTTTAAAGAAAATACTACACTGTAAGTTTTCTTCTTGCCTTTCCTAGGTCATTGTGGAAAGACATTTGCTATTTTGGAAAAATTTCTGAATCACAGCCATGACAAAATAGCATGGTTGGTCATTGTGGATGATGATACATTAATAAGGTAAGGAGTCCTTCTCCTAGGATGGCTTTAAATTGTACATGTATTCATATTCAGAAGCTATGATGAGTTTTGCTTCTGGCCAAGATGGAGTAACAGGGACTAGATTTACCCTCACATGTACAACAACTCCCCCAAAAGGACAAAATATACGAAGTGAGGGTTCTTAAGACACTGGACATTAGGCAACAAAGGACAGTGACCCCTGAGGCATGTGAAACAGAGAGGTGAGTTCTATGGCAGCCCCAGGTAACTGCCTTAAGGGAGTGTAAATAGCTGTGGAGCATTCCCCTGCGGGGGTTGGGGGGAACCTTGGTGGAACCTGGCCAGCCCTTGAGTTGAAGAGAAGATGCTGAGAGCCTGGGGTGACTGAGGACATTAGTTTGCAGGACAGAGCACTGGAGAGGAAGAGCTGCACTGAAGGAGAACACAGATCTGTGGGGGCTACCCTCAAGTATTGATCAGTACACATGTGTGAGGAAACTACTGGAGGCTGGGGAGAGAACCAGCCAAAATAATGAGAGGGGATGGTGGCCAACACACAGGGCTGAGTAGACTGGGAAATCCTGGATTCATAGGGTATTGGATAAAGTATATAGAAGTGTCTTGCTTTAATAGCAGGAAACAGTTAAGGCTGTATTAAGTACTACTCCAGTCCTGCCTAAGAGATCTTAAAAGACCCCCAAATAGCAAACTATTTCCAAGTAACTAGTCTGAATCCAAGAACAAAGCACAAGAAAATTTCTAGAAACACCAAAATATCCATAACCCAACAGAGATTCATGTTTGGCATTCAGTCAAAAGTTACCAGACATGCAAAACAGCAGGAAAACACACACATAATGAGAAAAATCAGTTGATTTAAATTACCCTAGAACTGACACAGTGCTAACTAGTTGTTATAACTACCAGTTCTGTTAGTTACAGCTTAATAATTCATCCATTTATTCAAAAAGGAACATTAAAGTCATAACAAAACTGAACTCCTAGAGATGAAAACTACATTTTCTTTTCTTTTTTTTTTTGAAAACTACATTTTCTGAAGTGAAAAACCCATTGGATGAGATCAACAGCAAATTATATATTGCAGAAGAAAATATAAGTGAACTTGAGGACACTGCAATAGTAACTATCCAAAGGAAATACAAAGATAAATAATTTACAATCAATCAGTGAACAGAACCTCACTGAGCTGTAGGACAATCTCAGGTGGCTTTGTATATATGCAATTTGGAGTTCCCAAAAAGGGCACCTGACAAATATTTAAAGAAACATTTTCCAAATTTGATGAAAACTATAAATCAGCTGATCCAAACACTGATTCCAGATCGGTGAACCCTAGATTCAACTGTGAGCATCCAGCAGAGCACAATCACCTCCAAGAATGGGGTCTTTTTCAAGGACATCTTGTATAAATTTATTATATCTGTAACCACTTCACTTGTGTCATCAATCTTCAGTATAATCTACATTAAAAGTGTTGCCACATTTTCTTCATATTGGCCAGTGATAATACCTAACTGCCCAATGAGGTCTTAAATGTGTTTTTTATTTGAGTTTGTCACTTTTTCTTTGCACGAATCTGACAGCATTTTTGATCGCATGAACTTTGATTTCTCCTAAGTCATGAGGCTTAGTAATTGCCTCAGAAATTCAAAAACTGAGGGTTACCTGCAAGGTTCAGTTGGTTAAGAATCCAGCTCTTGACCTCAGCTCAGGTCTTGATCTCAGCGTCATGAGTTCAAGCCCCACTTTGGGCTCCATGCAGGCTACAGCCTACTTAAGAAAAAACATTCAGAAACAGAAAAGGAAGTGACCAAGAAAGGGAAAAAGTGAAGGTAGAATTTTAGACTCAAGAAAGAAAGACAAAGGCAAATTCATATCTGGAGTTATACTAAAATACCCCAAAGTAAACAGATTCAAATGAAATTTTAATAAGAGACATGGATGAATATTTAGAAAGTAATCCAGAAAATGGGGTTGAGTACTTAAAAAGGTTAGAGAAAAGTGGTTCAAAATGAAGAGGCAGTAAAGTCCAGTACATGTAAATTGGAGTTCCTGATTGAAGAAAAAATAAAAAGAACAGAAATAACATTTAAATTACCAGAAATAAAAGAGGACCTTAATGTATATATTGAAGAGCCTACCTAGTAGGTGCCTTGGAAAATTGACTTGGGATCCTCAGCTTCTTCACAGAGCTGGGTAAAGCTACTAGATTTTGATAACTTCCTCTGAGTCTTGAGGCAAAATGATGAAATAACCTATAGAGCAAGAAAGTAAGACTGGCGTCAGACTTCTAAGAACAACATAAGTATGGAAATAGTAGAGGAACATGTTAAACTAAAAAAATTGTGAGTCAAAAATTTTATGTGCAGCTAAGATTCTCAAGTATCAAGACTATAGGAAAGTAATGTCCATTAACTAAGGGAGAAGTATGCACATGCATCCTTCCCAGGGAATATATTAGAGAACTTCATGCAAATGAGAGGTGAAATTTGGGCAAGAGGACTGATGGTAGACATTTCATATATTTAACTGTAAAACTAAAACAGGGTTGGGGATGTGGGTAGAGGAATAGTATATAAATATAGTATGTTTGACAAAGCAGAATCTTGAAACTTTAAAAAAAATGGAAAGAGAAGGAAAACTAGAATAAGATCATGGCTTACTATATAGCTAGTAGATGAGATTCAAAGGATACCATGTAAAACTGACAGATCTAATAATAAAATGTTAAATAAGAAAAAAATCATAATGAGGCATAAAAAGTTAAATACAAGATAATGGGAAAAACTTTTCCAACACAAAGAATTTTTTTAAAGGAAAAATTAAAGAAACATAGTAAATTGTGTGTATATAATTAAAACCCAAAGTAATGTCATGTTGAAACCAAATATTATCAGTTGTGTCACTACATTTGAATGGGTTTAACTCACTAAAGAACTTTTCAAATTGGCTCATAAAGCAAATCCCAACTCTGTACTTTTATATAAGAAACATACATAAACATAGTTCTTCAAAAAGCCTAAAAATAAAGGGATGGATAAAGATTGGCAAACCAATGAGAATAAAAAAATCAATTCCCAACTCTAAAAACTGGGGAAAAAAATATCACAAAGCCAACTCCCAAAAAACACAAGGATGGAAATAATAAAGATACATGCAGAAGTGATGAGGTAGAGAAAAAGATGAAATTAATCAAAATTTTGTTTCCTTGAAAAATTGGCACTGAATGCTTTTCTCATTTAATGGTATCTCTTGGAAATCAAAGTGCACAAAGTATTTAGTATGCTAGTCTCTGTGTAAGAATGTAAAGAAAATAAAGCATACCTATATCTCCTTATCTTTACAAAATCAAGTGAGGGACAGATGAACCAGTAAACCATGAAGTTGATTTCTAAAAGGGCTAGGTGGGAGAAGAGGATAGATGGAGTAGGGGAGGGTGTGATACTTCTAAATTTATCTTGTAATTCAGCTGAGTTGGGGAAGCATGCTCATATTTTGCATATTTGAAAATCAATAAGGACAGGAGAAAAGGCAATAAAGATAGAGGAAAAAAAGACAAATGAACTCAACTGTGTTTCATATGAAAACATCCACTGAAGGAAAAATGGTTTCCCATTGGCCACATCTTAGACAAGCATCACATAATTAAGGACAACAATGAATTATGAACCATTAAAACTAGGGATCAGTGAGTTCATGCTTAAAAGAAGTAGAAAATAGGTATGTTCATCAGGAATATTGACCTGTAAATCTCCTTTTCTGTAGTATCTTTATTTGGTTTTGGTATTAGGGTAATGCTGACCTCATAGAATGAAGTTGGAAGAAACTTTTCTTCCTCTTCTACTTTTTGAAATAGTTTGAGAAGAAGAGGTATTAACTCTTTAAATATTTGATAGAATCCACCTGTGAATCCATCTGGTTCTAGACTTTTGTTTGTTGGGATTCAATTTCCTTGTTGGTATTTAATTTCCTTGCTGGTAATCAGTCTGTTCAGATTTTCTGTTTCTTCCTGATTCAGTTCTGGGAGGTTGTATGTTTCTAGGAATTTATCCATTTCTTCTAGGTTACCTGAAACTAATATAACACTGTATTTTAATTACACTGGAATTAAAAAAAATGGCAATGGAAAAATAGTAACTGTCTAGTGGAGAAACCAGACAACAACTTGACTGGGTGGATAGAATAGGTATCACCAGTGAAGATCAGAAGGACACAGAATCACGTATCTAATATTGTGACTGGGAATGTATATGCTGGACTTTATCATGAGGAAACACCAGATAAACCCAACATGAGGATCATTCCATTAAAAATAGGGGAGGTGCTTTTCTTATTAAAAATACCAGTGTCATGAAAGACAAAGAGAAGCTAAGTAACTATTGCAGATTGAGAGAATAAAGTGACATGATAAATAAATGCAATAAGGGATCCTGAGCTATATCCTGTACTGAAGGGAATATGTACTATAACGGACATTGGGTCAATTGATAAAATTGGAATGTGGGTGGTAGCTTAGAGAGAAGCATTTGTTTTCAGTTTTGGAATTCTAATTCAGTCTGTTATAAACCTGTGTGTATATATCTTTGTATATATATTTGTTTATTTATCTTGGCTAAATACCTCTGAGTAGAATGGCTGGAACATGTAGGTGTATATTTAGTTTTTAAGAAAATTAAAGTTTTTGAAATTCTTAACTTTTCCTGTTCTTAGGAGACACACATTGATGTATTTAGGGGAGAGGGGTGTAATATATGAGACTTCCTCCCAAATATTTTAGAAAAGAGAAAATATGTGTATATACACACATGCACACATACATATGCACATTTACACACATACATGTATATATACACAGATACAGGACTATATGAATATATAAAGATTGAGAGAGAATGATAAAACAAATAGGGTAAAGTTAACAACGTGAATATGGGTAAAGTATACAGGAGAGTACTTTCCATTGTACTACTCTTGGAATTTTTCTATAATCTTGAAATTATTTCCAAATAGAATGTTAAAAAAAAAGCCATAGCTTATTGTAGAATTTCATCTGGATTTTAAAAAAGTCAGTATTCTAATAAAACGAAGGGTAAAATTTTATAACCATCTCAATAGATGTATAAAAAGCATTCAACAAGATTCCACTCATGATAAAAACTCTCAAAAGAGAGGTATGTTTCTTCTAAACCCAGACATAATAAAAGCCATATGTGAAAAACCCACAGCTAAGATCGTCAATGGAAAAAATTGAGAGCTTTTCCCCTAAGATCAGAAACAAGACAAGGATGTCCACTCTCCCTACTTTTATTCATCATAGTACTTGAAGTCCTAGCCATAGCAGTCAGACAAGAAATAAGAGGCATCTACATTGGTAAAGAAGTTCAGCTGTCACTCTTTTAGATGACATGATATACACAGAAGACCTTAAAGAGTCCACCAAAAAACTACTAGAAGTAATAAATGAATGCACCAAAGTTGCAAGATTCAAAATTAATACCCAGAAATCAGTAGTGTTTCTGTACACTAACAACAAAGTCAAAGAGAAATTAAAAACACACCATTTGCAAGTGCACCAAAGAAGTGAAAGGCTTGTACTCTGAAAACTATAAAACACTGATGAAAGAAATTGAAGGTGACACAAACAAATGGAAAGATATTCCATCCTCATGGGCTGGAAAAATATTGTCAAAATGTCCTATTACCAAAGAAGTCAATAGATTCAATGTAATCCATATCAAAATATCAACAGCATTTTTCTTAAAATTAGAATAATCCTAAGATTTGTAGGGAACCACAGAAGACCCCAATAGCCAACACATTGCTGATAAAAAAGAACAAACCTAGAGGTATTACAATCTCAGATTTCAAGATATACTACAAAGCTGTAATAATCAAAACCATACGGTATTGGCAATAAAGACAGATGCACAGATCAGTGGAACAGGGTAGAGACCCCAGAAACAAGCCCACATTAATAGAGTCTATGAAAAAAGGAGACAAGAATATACAATGGGCAAAAATCAGTGTTTTCAATAAATGGTGCTGGGAAAACTGGACAGCAACATGTAAAACAAGGAAAGTGGACTATTTTCTAACACCATACACAAAAATAAAATCAGAATATATTAAAGACCTAAATATGAAACCTGAAACCATAAAACTCTTAGGAGAGAACTTAAGCAATAATTTCCCTGAAATCGGCCATAGTGACATTTTTCTAGGTATGTCTTCTAAGACAAAACAAGAGCAGAAATGAACTATTGGGACTGCATCAAAATGAAAGGTTTTTGCACAGCAAAGGAAACCATCAGCATAGCAAAAAGACAACCCATTGAATGGGAGAAGATATTTGCAAATGATACATCCAATAAGGGGTTAATGTCCAAAATATGTAAAGATGTCCTACCACACCACAAAAGCAAACAATCCGATTAAAAAATGGGCAAAGCACCTGGATAGACATTTCTCCAAAGACGACAAACAGATGACCAACAGGCACATGAAAAGATGCTCAATATCAGTAATTTTGAGGGAGGTGCAAAATCAAAAGCACAATATCACCTCACACCTGTCAGAATGGCAAAAATCAAATTCAAGAAGCACGTGTTGGCAGAGATGTAGAGAAAAAGGAACCCTTTTGTGCTGCTATTGCTAAGGCAAACTGATGCAGCCACTGTGGAAAACAGTATGAAAGTTCCTCAAAAAGTCAAAAATAGAAATACCATATGATCCAACAATCCCATTATTGGGTAATTACACAGGGAAAAGGAAAACACCGATTTGAAAAGATAAATGCACCCCTATATATGCAGCATTGTTTGCAATAGCCAAGACATAAAAGCAGCCAAAGTGTACATCCATAGATAAATGGATAAAGATGTGAGATATTACTTAGCTGTAAAAGAAAGGTCTTGCCATTTCTAACGACATGGATGGGCCTGGAAGGTATTAAGTGAAATAAGGTATTTGTCTTTCTCAGTCTGACTTATGATTCCACTAATAAACAGAATGTAAAAAAGAAAAGAATGAATCAGACCTATAAATATAGAGAACTGATGGTTGTCAGAGAGAAGGGGAGTGGGAAGTTGGGCAAAATATGTGAAGGGTAGAGGACATACAGACCTCCAGTAATGGAACGAGTGAGCCATGGGAATAAAAAGCAGAATGTAAGGCATACCATCCATGATACTGTAATGGTGATGTAATGGGACAGATGGTAGCTCAACTTGTGGTGAGCATGCATTACATATAAACTTGTCAAATCACTAAGTTGTACACCTGAAACTTAGGTAACATGTGTCCATTACACATACACACACAAATCAGTATTATGCTGTTAAAAATCTATATGCAGCACTAAGCTGTGTTAATATGATTTTGATAGCATGTAGTCTTACTGTTGCCATACTATTTTTTTTTTCATTTCTATGCCTCAAAATTGCCTGAAATGGTAATATATTGTTAAATAAAAGTTCCTTTCCTGGATGAACAGCCAATCCACTTGGATAGAAGTGGAGATTCATCTGCTTTACCTGTATTTCTAGTTTTAGCAAAATGAAACATGATGGTTGTCAGACTCAGTTTATGAGGTTTCAGCTTTAAACTAATATTGAGTAGGGAAGTGGTTGATGTGAAAAGGAAAGGAAATCCAGATGAGATGTTAAATCCCAGTCATTTTAACCTCAGAAATTATAAGTTGAGGGTTGAATTGACATTTTTACAATATGCAGGAGGAAGAGAAATACTTTTCATTTCTTCTCAGGTCAAGGAGTAGATGTAAATTTGCCCCAGAGGTCTCCAAGGTTTTTTGTATGTTTTTTGGCGGGTTTTTGTTTTTCTTAAACATACAGAGGCTTTTGCCAGCTGAAGGCCACAGTGTCCTTAGAGATCTTTGAGTATATTCTCCATAACCGAATGGTGTCTTACTAGGTATCTGCACACCTCCTCACCTTCCCCTGCAGAGTTACCAGCTGACTTCCTGAAGACAGATTCCAAACTAGGTGCCTAGAATGTTTACCTTGTGTGCCCCAAACATGACAGTTTCAAAGATGACGTTTTCTGGCCACTGAGAAACTGTCAACATTGTCAGAGGCCTTGAGCTCCAGGCAGATATGTTAAACACGATTAGCAAACTTTTAAACTCTTCGTACTATTTTTTTCATACATTAAATTTATTTTCTTCATTTTCAGCTTTAGGCTTATTAGGTGGGCTATTTGTGTAAGATGCAGGAGTGTGGATTGGAAAGGTGTCCTTCTCTCCACCTCACGCATCTCCACTTTGACTTCTTAAGACCCTACCTATCCCCCAAAGGAGGAAAAATGAAATTCTAGAGCACCAGTTTTCTAGTTAATACTTCTCTGTAAGAATTTATGATTAATAAGTTAGAGAAATACTGGATATATCCACCTCTTGGACATGCATGATGCTCATCAGGCTTGAGAAACATTGAAATTTATTTAGCCAATGAAAAAAAATTAGTCCACAGTTGGCCGTGGAACAGCTCTTTTCAGGAAATACTGATTAATGTCATGAGAGAACTGGGGATTTGGTGGAGTGTGACCTGGCCAGCTCTAGTTTAGAACATGCAGTGGAAGGACTTTATACCTTTTATACCTTATAAGGTATCTGTAAGTGGCATAAGTTCTTCAGACATGGAAAAGCTAGCCCTTCTTAACATCAACCTTTGTCTCACCTTCCAGTCACAGCCTTGGTAATATAACCAGTTTCCAAGGTCCTGTTACAAGAACATATTCTTCCAATGGTGTCCTGTTACAAGAAAATGTTCTTACTGAACTTATACAAATAACTATAATTGATTTCCCATTTTGTTGTTGCCACAAGTTCCAGCCAAACCCTTCTGGATGTGAACTTACATCCAATTCACAACTCACATTTGCCACTAATAACCCTAAGACCTGTACTTATCTTACTACCCTTTTCGCCTTTATTTCTCCCAATTTTTTTTAAAGATTTTATTTATTTGACAGAGAGAGAGAGAGAGAGAGAGAGAGAGAGAGAGATCACAAGTAGGCAGAGAGGCAGGCAGAGAGAGAGAGGAGGAAGCAGGCTCTCTGCCGAGCAGAGAGCCCGATGTGGGCCTCGATCCCAGGACCCTGAGATCATGACCTGAGCCGAAGGCAGAGGCTTTAACCCACTGAGCCACCCAGGCGCCCAAGCCAGGTTTTCTTAATGCTAGCATTTATCCAATCACTCAGATTAGTTAAGTGCCCGCAGTATGTAATCTTTGTCACAAGGCAGGCTGAGCAGTGGCTGAGGCCATTTTTGACATCTCAAATCCATTTACCATAATACCATATTCTCCAGTAACCTGCAGTCCTAACGGTGTTAGGTTAGCTGCCACCCCTTCTCAGCCCTTTTGCTTCTCCGCCATTTCAGATAGGTGTTTTTAGGGCATCCCTGTCCTCACACGCTGGTCTGAAACACACAGAAGACCTGGCCAAGTCTCCCCACAGGGTGATGGCTAGCCAGCTCGGGATTTCCCCCACAGACAACGGGCTTCCCCCTGGCATAGTCCCTTTACCCATGGCTTGTTTAATTTTCGGTATCCTGCTCATGACACCAAGTGTTCATAGGTGGAGGAGGGTCAGTCATGTACCCTCCAGACTGAGAATGCACTTTAATTCCAAAAATGGAAGCAAGCTACTCCACCCTGTTCACAGAGTTTTACTCAGGACAACTTACGTTGGTTGGTTGGTTGGTGGGTCAGCCGGGATGGTAATATGCAGCAATTCTCTGCTGCTCTCCATACCTTAATCCCCAGCTTTTATGGCGCTAAAGGCATGGTGGTCCCATCACAGGGTAATTATCTGAAGTGGCGCCACCTGCGCACTACAGGTGAGACCAAGATGGAGGGCCAAAGATGGAGTCAGTGTTGTCAGCACTCCCACAGCAAGTACACCTGAAAAGATGTTACAGTTGGTTCACACTTACTGAGAAATAGGACTGGTAGAAGTGAGCTAAACGGTCCATTGGCCAGCTTTACTTCATTAAGCTGCCACCCTATTTGCCCAAACTGGGCAGCCATGTTCTGGCAGTGGCTTATTAAAAGTGGGGAGGAAGCCCCTTGTTTTTTAGTTTCTCTCCTGTTGCCAGGAATATACAGAATCCATCATTTTTTTTCTCTTTTAAAAAAATGCATTTCTTCTGTAAATCACTTAAATTTCATTTCTAAGTGATTACATAGTATTATACTATGGTTATACATATATACATATAATTCTATAGTATGACCAGTGGGATTTAAGAATCATAAACTCTTTACCGTGAACACTTCGGAGTTAAGTCATTATTGCTTATGTTCCCTTTGGAATTTCAGCATCTCCAGGCTCCAGCACTTGCTTAGCTGTTACGACTCCAGCGAACCGGTGTTTCTGGGAGAGCGCTACGGTTATGGCCTGGGCACTGGCGGCTACAGCTACGTCACGGGAGGAGGAGGGTAACTACAAGCATGGCTTTCTGCACATCCTCTCAGCAGGAACTTCTGTTTCCATGATATGGGGCTCGGTTTGTGGCGGTGGGACCTGTCCTGATACCGAAGTGCTTTGTGTATGGCAGCTGTTTCTATCATAGGAAAGTGAACATTAAATTTGCGAACTATGAAAAGAACCCATGCTAAAGAATATTTTACCTCATGAAGAAATATAAATGGTTGTGAAGATACTTGGTAGGAATGTCCCTATAGGAATGATTGTTTCTAGGTAGCCAATTAGTTTTGATTGTTTAAATAAAAAAAGAAATTTGGATATAGATTTTATGGTCAGAAAATAAGTCATTAGACTTTTAAATTATCTAGTGCTAATAAATCACATTTCAGAAAAGAGTAGTATAGAATTTTGGCCTTAAGCAATTAAGTGATATTTGTGTAGGGTTGATAGGTTTTAAATAACAGTGAAAAGTCGATGTTTTTATGTTTTTAAATGAGCATCTGCTTAATCTCTTGTGGGGAAAGATTTTGATTTGATTTATATGGATAAATCAATTGAGCAATTAGTCTTTCTATTATTTCTGTAGTCTTTGCTATTGGAGTATGTAGGGAGAATCTTGGTATCAACTATAGTGATTTAAAGTCATTCAGCAGGTATTTGCTGAATGTCCACCATGTGCTGAGCCACATTCTTGGCACTGGTTTCTAAACCTCTGAAGGGTCAGAACTTTATATTCTTACTTTGCAGTCCCCTAGATCAGAATGGTTCATACTGTGGGACCTCCAGAATCACATCCCAGGGGTTCTGGCTTGGTCTAGCTGACTCAGTGCTTAAAAGAACATGGCTATGGACATGGCTCTTTCATAGAGATAACCAAGCCTGGGCAGGAGTACTGATCTTTGTTGAGCAGTGACGTCCCTCTACCCGAGGTCATTAGCAACAGGAGATGTGGGTGCAGGTAGGCCTTTGAAAAGACACTAAAGGGAAGGTCAAGGAGTATTGATCTCTTCTTAAAAAAAAAAAAGGCAAAAAGCAAACAAAAAAAGCTCAAGCTATGTGCAGCCTTATGGTAATGCATTTAGTTTTCAGTGGGTGAGGTACTGGGACTGGTTAAGGATCAGGGCATAGTGTCTGTTGAGTAAGAACTTCCTACCTTTGAAAGGGATCCTGTTATTTGAATACAGGTTTGTATATTTTATTATAGCACATAGGTGTTAATGTAATTTTAACACAGAAGTGACTTATTGCCAAGAAAACAATTTTGTTGTCTTCCTTGCCTGTTGGATTTTACTCTTGTTTCTGAGACTGCCCTTGAAGCCTGAAATGGCACTTGACCTCACCCATCCAGCATTGCCTTTCATCACTCCAGCTAGTTGCTCATTCAGTCCACGAGCCTAGCGGGTGTGGGCACGGGGGATGCAAAGAAAAGCCACAGTTCCTTCCCTGTGGGAGCTCAGAGGCTCATGCCAGATCAGCATATGCACTGCATGAGTGTCGCTGCTCCCTTTCCCAGGCCCATGGTGGGCGCTATAAGCACTGAGATAGTACCTTTAACCTCTTATATGTTCAACTTCTACTTTGCTCCTGTGGACTTCCTGCTACCTCCAGTTTTCCCACCTTAAAACTCTTTCCTGCCATCCTCCCTTGTCTCCCCTTCAAATCATCTTCAGAATCCATGATTCATGATCTCTGCTTCCCCAGCCCCCACTTCCATCTGATCCCCATGCTTGGCCTTCAGCCTTAAACACCTTCCAGAGGTCTGCGGCCACATCCATATAGCCACATCCAGTGGCTCAATTCCATCCTTTCTCTTGTGTTTTTTTTTTTCCTTTCTTTATCTTGTTTAACCTCTTGGTCACCTCTGACAAAGGGGACTGCTCACTCCTTGAAGTGCTCCTTTCTCTTGCTTTCCAGAACAGTGTCCTATCCTTGTGCATTCCTGCCTTTCTGACCATTCCTTCTCAGGTCCTTTTTCCTACCCCTTTAAATGGCTGTGTTTTCCAGGCATCTTTTCTGGCATCCCTTCTGTTCTCATTCTATATTCTCCTCGGTGGTCTTATCCAACCTGTGACTATGCTGAAAGCGCCCAATCCTCTATCTCCTGCTACACCTCCCTCCTGACCTCCGGATTCCTACCTCCACCTGCCAGAGGCCATGTCCACTGGTGTGATTCACAGGACCTGAGACCCAACTGCCATCCTGACCTCATCCTCTGACTCTAGCCCCTGCTTTAGTGTGTTTCCAGTAGTCTTGCCGCAGGGAAGATATGGAATCACGAGTTCTACCCCAGAGACTTGTGAGTCTGTTTGACCCTTTCTCTTCCTCATTCCCCAGAACTTACCTTGCAGTCAACCCAGTCAGTTTTGTCTCCTGAATACCACTTATGTCTCTACCTCCCTAGGGCTAGTTGAGGTCACCCCACCTCTTACGTGTGCACTCCTGCCACAGCTTGTCTTCTCTGCTCCTTGCTGTCGACCACACTGTAGCCACAGAGATCTTTCTACAACCATGTCTGATCCTGTGGCCCTCCTGCTCAGACACCTTCACTCGCTTCCATTGCTTTTGTTCTTCCCCAAGAGTGTGATTTCTTTCCTACCTTTGGCATCTAAGATAGTCTTTTGGATTCCTATAGGAATCATGCTGGTCTGGGACTAGGCCTCATTTCAGTCACTACCCAGGTCCACAGCCTCCCTGGGTGCTGCTGAGGCCACTGCCTCTGGGCTGTCTCTGGCTGGTCTTTTCTCCTCCCTCCTGCCCTCTGACCCCGCTTGTCCCTGAAAGCTGCTGTAGCTTGCTACCTGCCTGGGAAGGATTCCTCTCTCTAGAAATTAGTTCTGGGTTTCATATCATCCATCTCTTCAACAATTCCATAGATTAATGTGACTTTAATTTTATTTGGAATTTTTTTTTTTTGCATTACCATGGGAAGTGAAAGTTTTTGTATTCCTTTATAACCTCCTGTTACCTTTAGAATAAAGTCCAAATTCCTGATCAAGACTTTCCAGGCCTCTCATGACCTTGGCAGATGCTCTTTTACTTTTCTAGCCTCTTTCACTTGCACCCTCATCTTATTTCAGTTCCTCAGAGGCATTTCTTCTTTCCTCTTCCCCAAGATTGGCATCTTCTGGTCTCTGTATAGCACTGTGTCCCCTCCCCAGTTTTCTGTCTTTGTCACATGGCTCATCCTTCTCATTTTTTTGGACACAATATAGCTATTACTTATTCCTGGAAGCCTTGGCCTAGTCTGGCCTTTCAAATCTGGGTCTGATGCCTTTCAAATGTACTTTCATAGCATATTATGCAAACCATTATCATTTAATTGCCTATTTACCTTTCTGTTTTCCACCTATATTATGAATTATTTGAAGGCAGCACCTGTGTCTCATTTCTCATTACATCCTCACTTCCTAGCATAGGGACTCATTTTTCACAAGGTACAATGAATAAATGAATAAACAAATGCATGAACATTGAGCCTTAGTCTTTGTATAACTAACGACCGGTATAATATTCTGTTTTTAATAGCACTTTTACAAAGATGCAGAAATATTTATCATGAGATTGTCTCATATCAGCCTTTGAAGAAAGCTGCAGACATCATGTGAAATGATTTCTCAGTAGACTTTTCTGATGATCTAGCTTAAGAACCAACATGATTTTTGTGTAAACAGCAAGTCAGGATCAATTAATGGGTTATAAAACCAACAAATGGATCATAACCACCATTTAAAAATAATGAACCATAAAATGGAATAGAATAAAATAGAAATATCATAGTGTATCACATGTAGTAAGGGTGTGTGTAGTTTCATGAAATTTTGTTTCAGTTGTGTTCACACACAACACATATAAATGGTTGTAGTATGAAATGTGTTTCTTGTGTTCTCAGTGTGGTTTACAGTCAAGTTAAGTTTTTGTAAAGCCTTGCCTTCGGCCATCTCCCATCAGCCCCACAAAGCAGAGCTGAATCAGGAGTGTAGACTCCACAGTGATTTATGTGTAGGTATTCCGTACTGTTTGGAAAATGAGACCTTTGCATGATTTGAATGTAAGTGTCTGGTATTCACTTGATTGCTTACTCCTTGAATGTTTGGGTATCTGCAGACAGCTTATTCAATTACCACCTTTCCTTTTCACACACTTACCTGTGTCTGAGTCGGAAGCTACGATCGGGATGTCCTCATTCTCTTTGGCAGTCTCCTCGAAGGGGCTGAGGGCAGCGTTACCTGGAGACAGTCCCGACCTCTTCATCTGCTGGAAGACTGGGAGAGGCGGGCGCATTTCTGCTGCCCTTCACCTTCCGTTTGTGCTCTTGCTCTGCACACGCCGCCTTGGGCAAGCCCCTGCCTCCCATTTCAGTTTTTCTTCTGCTTAAAATTAGTATGTGTATATTAAAAGAAATCACATTATTAGTCTTATAGCCTCTCAACATCTTTTTAATATTTAAAAGTTGGCGGGCAGAGCAGACATACCGTGATATGTCTGGTACTTTTCCATTTTAGGGGACAACTTCATTTTGAAATAACCCATTAGCATACTAATAAGTCCGTCTTATTAAAGGCTCATGTGTACTTAGTTTGTGTGAATAATTAATGCAAGACTGTTCTGTGTGAGTAGGGAAAAAATAGGAAAAAAACTTACTAATAAAGATTTTATGCTTACATTTTATCTTCCTGTAAAGTTAACTTCTTAGAGGGTGGGCCAGGATAAAAGAGTGGGCCTTCCTTTTCTTTCTCATTCTGTTAGGTGCTGATGAAAGAAAAAAATGTGTTTTATTTAAATTGGGATTAAGGTAAAGAAGATGAGAGCTCTGACTGGAATACAAGTACAGCTGGCTCTTGGACAGCATGGATTTGAATTGGGCAGTTGTGCTTATATGTGGATTTTTTTCATAAATACAGTACAGTACTGTAAATGTATTTTCTTTTCCTTATGATTTTCTTCATAGTATTTTCTTTTCCATAGCTTACTTTATTGTAAGAATACAGTTTATAATACACATACAACATATTAATCAACTATTTTACCAGAAAGGCCAATAGTAGGCTATTAGTAGGTAACTTCTAAGGGAGTTGAAAGTCAGATCAGATTTTAAACTGCACACTGGGCTGGCCCTGCAACACTGCATTGCTCAAGGTCAACTGCGGTATACTTACTTAGGAAATTCTCCCTGATGTGGCCTCGGATAGATGTTTCAAGAGAAGTGTCTCCAGTGGGTGCATGTCCCCTTACACAGGCCCTTCTCCTGGAATCAGGTACATGAGTGGGGATTTGACCCAGGACAAGGGTGCTGTCCCAGTCCCTGGTGGGCACTGGACACGGAGAGAAAGAGAATTTCTGGTGAGTTTTCAAACATGCAGTTTTCCTTTTGGTAGAGTTCACGAGAACAGTGTTTTTTCCTCGGGTACAGTCCTATTTTCTTGTATCAACTTAAATAGCTGCTTTTTCCTCTTGTTTGGTCTTGTTCCACCGTGTCCTCTCACGTGTTGGCCAGGTCAGGGAGAGGGCCTTGTGTGTGTGCATCACCAGCTCATGGTCACTGAACTGAGTTAAACTGAGTTAAACTCCCAGCTGAGAATGGAATCAACATTTCACATCCGGGATTGTATTCAGGTCTTTTGTCTTTCCTTTTTTCCTTCCCACTAGACTGATTCATAGAACTCCTTCCCCTTCCCCTGGAAGAAGATCTTTGTAAAGGCAGCTTTATTCTCACTTGTTTGATGCATCAAATTCTGTTGAGTGCTTACTGTATGCAAGGGCCTGCATTTGGCTCTGGGAATATGTGGATAAATTATAGTTTTGCCTTCAAGGAAGTTGTTGCTTATTGGGAATGAATTTGTGAACCGTATTAGTCCCTTAAGCCCTATCAGCTATTGGATTATTCATACTATGAGAAGAGTCATTACTCCTGTAGGGCCAGAATGGCCCTATATTTTAGGACCAATCTGTATTTCAAAAAGAGGATGTATTGCAGGAACTTGGTGCCGAAGTGTTGGGAAGGGCCAGAGGAATAAAACGATGCCAGGGGCTCTATTGAGAGCTCAGTAATTATAGAAAGCTGCTACGGCCCCAGAGGCTGGAAAAGCAAAGCATAGTCTATGTTCAGGAGCCCACTCATGTGGGTTGCTCTGGCTGCTTCTGCTGTTGGGTCTCAACACTGCATCTGAGCCGGTCCCCGCACCAGCTCCCTACCGCTGCTGTGGTTCTGTTACCAACGCTGCTGCACCAGGGCTGCCCACCATCGCCTGCCTTGCCACGGAGACTGCCGGAGCCAGAAGGGGATGGCCTCCCCAGTATTTTGCCCCTCATTGTCACAGTGAAGCCGGGTTTCAGCTGGCAAAGGAGTCTGGAAAATATTGTTTTACAGTTTGCAGCCTCCTGCAGATCTGAGGGGGGCACAGAATGGCAGGACTGGGCATGAGCTCCACCAGAAGGTACCCAGTACACCAGGTCAAGTAGCATCATAGCACTATGTGAGGCAACGCAGTCTCTCTCTCTGTCACTCTCTTTCTCATTTCTCTTTCACCAAATCATCTTAAGGAAGCTTCTGCAGCCTGGAGTCATTTGGATAACGCCTGGTTGTTTCAGTTAGGTTTGATCTCACTGTCAGTCATCATCTGTGTGAATGAGGTACCTGGGGCTATCTACTTGCTGGGAATGTTAGTGGATTTTGTTATTGATCTCATTGAGAGTGCTAGAACTAAAGAACTATTCTAATTTTCCATTGACATCTTAGGAAAAGAACACTGTATAATATTCACTTGCAAAAACTATATAAAGAAATAAAATTGCCTGTTACATACATAAACCCTTCTTCAAAGTAAATTTTCCTTTCATAGAAATCACACAACATTTCCCCCAGGATAACTATTAAACAGAAAACACTGCCAATGTCAACATCTTTATCAAGAATGTGGCCTCTGAACTATATTTCTTTATTTAGATGAAAGGTCTCGAGGAGCTGCTGCTTTAACCCCTTTCTCTGTCCGCTCTGGCTTCCCACTAGAATGGTCTTCAGCAGAGAAGCAATCAGGAGACTTCTCGCCAGTAAATGTCGCTGCTACAGCAATGATGCTCCCGACGATATGGTCCTAGGAATGTGCTTTAGTGGGCTGGGAATACCTGTGACACACAGCCCTCTCTTCCATCAGGTGAGAACAATGTTTTTATACTTACCTCAGAGGGAGAGAGGGGGATTTTCTTCTCACTTAAAGATCCTACTTCATTCCCTTCACATATTCTTCTGGAAACCATTTTAAGAACTATGTGGACAGGCCCCAGGGGGGCATCCTTAACAGACCTCTTTGTCCAGAGGGTTGATGGTATAGCAGGAAGATGGAAGACAGAAACCTCTAGAAAACAAAATGGTGTTTGACCATTACTCTTGAATATAGGACCAGGAAAAAGCTGCTCGTTCCCCCCCCCCATTTTTGAGTTAAAAAATTGATGGCATTTAAATATTTTTAAATGTTATCTAGAAATATATAGGCATGACCTAATATTTCCTGCTGTATGTATATCAAGTGTATGTAATTCTATACTGTCCTAGGTTTTTACACTGTCCACTGGTTAACTTTTTATTGGGCTTACTCTTCTTTGGTTGCTATTAAGCCGAGTGGCTAAACACTATTAAGCTTCAATTTAGTATCTCAATAAGCATCTAATCTGGGGGTTGTTTTTGTCTCAGATGATGTGTATCAGGGACGGTTGGTGCTCCAGACCACCATGCTGTGGTTTGGAGAAGGGAATCCTCTGCACTGTTTTTGGTGGTTTTTAAAAATCAGGTCAGTGAATGTTCTGATGTTGTAAGAATAAATATGTTGTCATATTTAGTAGCCAGTAGCAAATGCCATCATGGCAATATAGAAAATTGAACATGACAGAAATAGCACTATAGGAAATAACTTGACCAAGGCAAAGAAAGTGTTTGCATTATCAAGAAAGGAAGAATCCATTTCTGCATCTTGAAGACCATAAGGGAGAATAAAAACAGACTTTCATAATAAGAAATATATGAGAAACCTCTTTCTTGGTACCAGTCAGGGGTACTTGTCCATCTTTTAAAACCTTGAGAGGTCTTAACCCATCTTAAGCCTATGTGTTGTGTTATGGGATGACTTAGAGAAGCAAGTTATTTTCTCTTGCTCTCTCTCTCTTGCTCTATCTCATAATGTTTCACTTCTAGAAAAGAACGGGTAATTAAAACTGTTGGTGTATAAGGGGAATGATTTATTATTGTTAATAATGCAGCATTAGATTTTTATAGCAGCATTTTTCACTAAGGGAAGAATATGCTAGTAAAGAAAATGGTAAAGAGAAAAGAAAGAAGGAAAATACTCTTTAAGCAAAAATCCTTTGAAGAGAATTTAAAAATGAAAAAAAAATACTGTCATTTCCCAGACATTAAAACTCCTGATTTCTCTAATTCACATAATAAATTTAAAAACTTTCCAAAATTGTAAAATAAGCTTAAAGCATATCCTCCCTAACAGATACCGCTATATATCTTCTAATTCTTAAGCCTCTTTTAGAGAGTTTGCTACATTTACAAATTATTTCCCATTTATAATGCTTGAACAGTGCTCCAAACAGTGTATTTGTTCATATTAAGAAACACGTATGAGGCAAAGAGCTATAAATCCAAGATTCCTGAAGAGTTAGAGATAGAGTGGGCTTTTGGAAACAGTCTCAGATACAAAATTGCCTGGGCCATTTTCCTTCTTTATAGTCAGGGGAGGTTATTGTGAAATCATAAGCTTAGAAGGGGACTTCAAGGAATGTCTAGTATATCCTTTTATTAAAAATAAAGGATCTGGAGCATGTGGTTTTCTGTTCTTTCAAAATTATATGCTACCACTGAATATGGCAGCATGCAATGACCAATGAATCCTCTGCATAAAATTGTCAAAATACTCATTTCAGGACTCGGGAAATAAACCAAAAGCATTGAGAAACATTTATTCCTAGAAAAACTGCTATTGTCTCAGTAAGACCAGCAGAGTATGAGGTCTTCTGAGGCCTTTCTGCCTGAAGCCTCCCTCACACCCCCAGGCTCCACCCCTCCATCCACCCTGGCCTGGTTGGAAAGAGCAACAACAGTTTAACCTGTATGGGCCTGACTGGGGAAATGGCAGCTTTGCTGTCAGAGGGGGTGGACTTGGTTTGGGTAGGGAGAGATAATAACCCATAGATAGGTCAGCTAAAATAGTCAAACTTGGTAGGAAACAAATAAGAAAAACCTGCACGTTTTGGGGCCTGAGGTGGCAGTCTCAGATACGGTAAATATTGTTTTAGACAGAAATTTAATACTTAGTACCCTGGAAATAAGAGGGAGATAACAGGGCTAGGAAAGCTCTCCACAATTCTCTGGCCTATTGGGAAACCATGTGCATGCACATGGGACAATGGATGAGCTTAGCAGAAAGTAAAATCCAAGGCATATTTGAGAACCCACTGAGTCTTTGAATGTGCTTTCCAGCCTATATATAGGTAGAAGCCTTATGGGCTTGAGGTCTGAGCATAACCCCTGCCCATATCATAAGTTAACCGCTAAGCCATTCAAGCACACGGATGACCTCTAGCAATCCAAGCTATAATATCAAAGTTAGAACAAAAAACTAAGTGGAGGTATCGGTAGCCATACACTGCAGTGAGAAAGATTCCACAGTATAAATCCAGGCAAATTACTTCTTAAAAAGTAATAAAAATAAACAGATTTTTTGTTACATTTTCAAAATAATCAGCTTTCAACAAATTATCGTGACACAAAGCAAAGAGATATACTGAGGGAAAATGTAGGAACAGAAACTGAGTCTGAGTGGGACCAGATTTTGGAGTTGTTAGACAACGAATTCAAGAAGCTAATAAAATTATAGTCACAGAATTAAAGGAAACCATGTCCATAGAACCAAAGGACAATATGATAACAATGACTCAACAAATAGCAAATCTTAATTAAAAAGTAGAGACTATGATAAAAAACAAATGAAAATTCTATAGTTGTAAAACCAAATAATTGAAATGAGAAATTATCTGGATGGGCTTAATAGTAGATTTGAGATGGCACTTCTGCCATCTCAAATGGCAAATTCACACCAACAGTGAATTTGAAGGCAGATCAATAGAAATTACCCAGTCCAAAGAACAGAGAGAAAAATGATGAAAGAAAAATGAACAGAGCTTTAAAATACTTTAAACCATAAAGTGTACCAACATACATTTAATGGGAGTCCTAAAAAGTGAGTTTAAAGATAATTGGATAGAAAATTTTTTTTAAAGAAATAGGGTTGCAACTTCCCAAATGTGATAAAAAACATTTTAGCTCTAGAAGGGTCAACAAAGCTCAAGTAGGGTAATCATGAAAAGAATCACACACTGACATGTTATAGTCAAACTTCTGAAAGACAATGAAAAAGTAAAAGTTTTAAAAGCAACCTAAAGAAAAGGTAAACAAAAATATAGTTACTGACTGATTTCTCATTAAAAATAATAGAAACCCAAAGGCAGAAGTCAAAAAAGAAACGAATCAACTAATGATTCTATATCCAATAAAACTATCCTTCCAAAACACAAGTGGAATAATGATATCTGTAGGTAAACAAAAAGATCTTTGCTAGTACACCTTCCCTACAAGAAAACTAAAGGAAATCTTTTGGCCTGAGTGAAAATGACACACGGTAATTAGAATATATAGGAAGGAATGGAAGAATATTGGATAGAGTTAATATGGAGGAAAATATAAAAGACTGTATGTGTTTGTGTATACATATATATATATACATATATATGTGCATATATATAATTTAAAGAAGAAAAGTATGTGTATAAACACACATAAACATGCATATTTTCTCTCTTAATTTAACAAATGTAAGATTTTTAAAAAAGATTTTATTTATTTATTTGACAGAGAAAGACACAGAGAGAGAGGGAACACAAGTAGGGCGTGTGGGAGAGGGAGAAGTCGGCTTCCCACCAAGCAGGGAGCCCAATGTAGGGCTCGATCCCAGGATCCTGGGATCATAACCTGAGCCAAAGACAGATGCTTATCAGCTGAGCCACCCAGGAACCCCTAAATATGAGATTGTTTAAAGCAGTAATTATAATCTTATTGTTGGATTTATAACATAGATAAATGCAATATATATGATGATAATAGCGTAAAGGCAAGAGGAAGGAAGTAAAGCTATGTTGTAGCAACTGATTTTATTGAAATTAAGTCAGTATTAACCTAAGGTAAAGATGCATATTGCTATCCTTAGAGAAATCTCTGAGAAAATGATTTTAAATATACAGTTTGAAATATCAATAGAGGGATTAAATATACATGAAAAGATTTTGTTTAACCAAAGAAGTCAATAAAGGAGAAACAGAAGGACAAAAAACATGATACATATGGAAAATAAATGGCAAAATGACTGATAAAAATACATTACATTAAATATGAATGGATTAAACTTAGTCAGAAGGCAGATATTGTCAGATTGCATAAAAAGCAAGATTTAACTGTATGTTGTCTGTAAGAATCAAGTACACTTTAGATTCATAGACACAAACAGGTTGAATATAGAAGGATGGGAAAAGATGTACCCTGCAAACAGTTAATCGTAGAGAGTTTGAGTGGCTATGTTAAACACAATACACTTTAAGAAGAGGTATATTGTTAGAGAGAAAGAGGGACATTTCATAACCAAAAGTCAATATATTAAGATACAGTAAGTATAAATGTATATGTGTACCTAACAGATCTTCAAAATACATGGAACATAAATGGACAGAATTGAAGTGAGAAATAGACAAATACTAACTACTGGATTTAACTGACATAGAATGTTTCATCTGACAACAGCAAAATGCACATTCTTTTCAAGTGTGCTTGGAATGTTCTAAAGGATAGATCACATGCTAGGTCATAAAACAAGTCTAAATAAATTTTAAAGGATTGAAAACATACAAAATATGTCTTCCCACCAATGGAATGAAATTAGAAATCAATGGAAAAAATGGGAGAATTCCCAAATATTTGGAAATTAAACATTTTAAAATAACCCTGTGTCAAAGAAGAAAGCATAAGGAAGATTAGAAAATATCTTGAATAAAAATGAAAGCAAAACATAACAAAAGTTTTTAGCATAGCTATATAGGAATTGGAGGGAAATTTATAGTGTTAAACATACTAGAAGTGGATAAGGGTATTAAATCATTAATCTAAACATCTGCATTGAATGCAAAAGAATGTTATTCAAATCTGAACTAAGTGGAATAAAAGAAATATTAAAGTTTAGAGCACAAGTCAATGTAGAAAACAGAAAAACAGCAGAGAAAATTAGTTAAGCCAAAAATGAGTTATTTTGAAAAGATAAGCTAATTTGGTAAATTTAGCGAGGCTGCCCAAGAGAAAAAGAAGGAAGACACAGATTACCAAAGTTAGGAATGAAAGAGGGGACATCATTGCAAATCCTACCAAAATTGTGCCAACCAGTTAGACAATTTAAAAGAAATGGGAGAAATTTCTTAAATCACACTTATTAGCAAAACTGTCTTAAAAAGAAATAGAAAAATTATTTGAACCTACATACATTGATGGAATGGAATTAAAGGAGTGAGAATACTTCCCAATTCATTTTATGAGGCCAACATTAGTCTATTATGTCAAAGACACATATTATTGGGGTGCCTGGGTAGTGCAGTCGGTTAAGCATCTGTCTCTTAGTTTTGGTTTAGGTTGTGATCCTAAGATTGTCCCAAGATCAAGCCCCGCATCAGGCTCTACACTCACTGGGGAGTTTACCTCGATTCTCTCTCTCTCTCTCTTCCCCTGCTTCTCCCCCCACCCCACATTCTCTCTCTCTCTCTCTCTCTCTCTCTCTCTCGAATAAATAAATCTTTAAAAAAAGATGCATATTATTATCCCCTGGAGCGAGAATTTAGAAAATCACTCCAAAAATATTGTTAAAAAAATAACAGAGGGACTAAAATCGTATATGACAAAATTAAACTACAAGCCAATATTACTCTTGAACATAGATGGAAAAATCCTTAACAGAATATTAGCAGACTGAATCCAGTAATTATATAAAAGGGGTTATATGGGGTTATATGCCATGACCAGCTGGGATTTATCACAGGAATGCAAACTTGGTTTAATATCCAAAATCAATTATTGTTATATACCATAGGAGTAGAATAATGACTAAAAGCCACATGAGTCTCTCAGTAGACACAGAAAAAATATTTGACAAAATCTAACACCACTTCACGATTAAAAAAAGAAAATGAACAAATAGAAAAACAAAAAGCAGCTCTCAACAAAATAGAAGTTCCTCAATCTGATAAAGTGAATCTACAAAATAACAGAATTGGGAACAAGGTAGGGATGTCTGTCTCACCACTTTTATTCAGCATTATACTCAGTGGTTTTAACCAGTGCAATACACACACACACACACACATATGTATACATGTATATAGTAAGGATACAAGTTGGAAGAGAGGAAGTAAAACTGTCTTTATCCATAGACTGCATGATCTGGTATGTAGAAAATCCTACAGATCTACCAAAGGATAAAAAAACTACCAGAACTAATAGAGGAGTTTAACAAGGTTATAGGCTACAAGATCAACATACAAAAGCAATTGTGTTGTTTTGACAACAAAAAAAAATCTGAAGATGAAGAAAACTGTGTCATTCAAAATAGTAGGCAAATGAATAAAATACTTAGGAATAAATCTAAAAAGGAGTTACACTCTACACTGTACAATAAAATTCTGAGAGAAATTAAGATCTAATTAAATGAAGAGCTATGTACTATACTTATAGATTGGAAGACTCAATATTGTTATGATGGCAATTTTCTCCATTGATTTTTTTAATGTCATTTAAAATGAATTTTATTATTTCATCGTATTCACTAAAATGAACTTATTCTGAAATGCCTAAAGGAAGTGTTCTGGATCAGAGATAGATTTTTACATTAAGTACCTCACAATAAATAATAAGCACATCTTGCCCCCACTCCCACGCCGCCTTTGACCTAGTTTTTACCTCCAGGGCAGTATGATGAGGGGGGCCCTATGCAAGTAGTGAGAGATCCCATAGGCAAGGGACAAAGAAAAATTGTTTTCTCTGCTTCTAAAGGTAAAGGCTTTCTTACTTCATCATTTTGGTATGCAAATAAATACATCATTCTTCCTTGAAATGTAAGTGTATCCCAGGGCATAAAATGTTCCGGTCCTTCTGGCACCTTGGGGCTTACCCTGTGGCCCTAGTTCAGGGATAGAACCCTTGGCCTCTCCTAGAGATAAGGGAGTTTTACTCTCCTTTGGGATATGAGCAGTTAATTAGACAAGTGGAATGTGAAATGTTTCTTGTGGGCTATAGGCCTTTTTTAAAGGAACTTTTATTTCCCCACGTTCCCCAAATTCATCTATAGATTCAGTGCAATCCATATCCAAAGTCATAGCAGACTTCTTTGTCAAAATCGACAAGCTGATCCTAAAATTTATATGGAAATACAAAGTAACTCTTAAAAAGGAGATGAAAAATGGAGGATTTACTTTTCTGTGATTTCAAAACTTACTCTAAAGCTATGATAATCAAGACAAGGTGTGAGTAGTAGAAGGATAAACACACACACACACACACACACACCCACACACACACCCACGCACCCACCCAATACAACAGGATAGAGATTCTAGAAATAAACCCTGTCATTTGTGGTTTTTGACAAAGATGCCAAGGCAGTCCAGGGAAGAAGTGGCACAGATGGTCAGCTGGTGCTAGAGCAATTATGTATTTGCCTTTTCTAGAAATTTCTTACCAGTGCAATCATATACTATGAATGTTTTGAGCCTGGCTTCCTTCCTTTTCAAAAAAATGAACTTAGAACCTAACCTCGTATTCCACACAAATATTAATTCAAAATGGATCATATACAAAATATAGGAGATAAAATTATAAACCGCTGAAAAAAATATAGGAATAAATCTTTGTGACCTTAGTTTAGGCAAAGGTTTATGGCACCAAAAGCACAACCCATAGAAGGAAAAAATTATAAATTGAACTCATGAAACTTAAAACTTTGCTCTTCAAGAGATATCCTTAAGAGAATGAAAAAAATTCATTAACTGGGAGAAATATTTGTAAATCATGTATCTGGTAAAGGACTTGAATCCAGAATATATAACAATCTTTTACAACTCAGTAAGAAAATCAACTTCTGAGTTTAAGCTGGGTAAAAGATTGAACAGACATTTCTCTAAAGAAGATACGTAAACAGCTACTAAGCACATGGAAAGATGCTCAACATTATTAGTCATCAGGGAAAGGCAAACTAAATTCACATGTATAGAACGCCTATAAGCAAACCGACCATTCCCAGTGCTGCTGAGGATGTAGAAACCTGGACCTCTAGTGGGAATATAAAATACAGTCGCTTTGTTAATGTTTTGGCAGTTTTTTAAAAAATTAAACATATGTGTGGCAGGCAGCTTATGACATAGATCTCATCAGTCCCTTCCTGCTGATAATTCATACCCTGTGTTTTCCCGTCTCTTGAGTATGAGCCATTAGCATATGGAAAAGGTGATGGGATGTCTCTTCTGTCATTAGGTTACAAGGGATTGTGACTTCCATCTTCCTTGTAGACTCTCCCTACTTCTTTCCTGGCTTGCAGGTTTTGCTGAAGCAAGCTGCAAGGGGGCAGGGTATGAAAGTGAAGCCCTCAGCTCAGTAGCCCACAAGGAACTGAGTGTTACTAGTACCCACTGACTGAGCTTGGCAGTGCATCTATTCCTAGTCAAGCCTTCAGATGAGATCATAGAGCCTGGACCGATATCCTGATGATGATCTGGTGAGATACCGTGAAGCAGAGGTCCCAGCTATGCGTTGCCAAGACTCCTGACCCATGGAAGAAGCTGTGTGATAATAACTGTGTGTTGTTTGGTGTTTCCACTCAATGTAATATATTGCTCAGCAATAAAAGTAATGAACTACTGATACATGCAGCAATGCTAAGTGAAGGAAACCAGGCTCAAAACATTCATAGTATATGATTCCACCAATAAGAAATTTCTAGAAAAGGCAATACTGTAGTGAAAAGGCAAATCAGTGGTCTTCTAGGGCTGCCAGTGGAGGTAAGGATTGACTGAAAATGCATGGCAGGGAATTTTGGGGGAATGACCGTAGTCTTCTAAAACTGGATCAATATGGAAATCTACTAAAAACCTTCAAACTACCACGACTGTATGTGAATTGTATGGTATATAAAATTATGTCAATACAGCTATAAAAATTGTGTTTGTCTAAGGAAATACAATTGTAATCTCTGTTTTTGTACTGTTCAGTGTGGTCTAATATTTACAGGTTAAGTTTTAATTTCACCCAATGTATGTTCTTCTGTGCAGTTTACGCCATCTCACTCTTCCTGCGCACAGCTTCCAATTTCTCTCCATGTCTGTTCCTAAGGCCTCCTCCCTCGCCCCGACCCTGCCAGTCTGGTACTTCCTTTTGGCATTTTGGGCATGGAGATGTGATTATCAGAGTCCATCTAGACTTCCCGGTGTTACAGATGCCTCTGTGGACACATTCCACTTCTCGAGGCTTGTCTCGTTCTTTTCCAAAACCGCATTGGCCAGCAATGGTTAGCACATTCTAATGCTTAGTAAACCAGCTCTTCACTCGTGTCCTAACATGCAACCACAATCGCTTCTGGAATCCGCATTAATAGGGGGAAAGGTATTAGGGATTTCCTTTTTTTCCTGTGAGATGCATTTGTCTCTGAGAGTTCATTTTTAAATGTGAAAAACGAGCCAAGATTTGTTTCCATGATTTTTCTTTCTTTCTTCTGGGAGCATTGTGGAATTGTCTGGGAACAGAATTGAGACTGTGTTTTCCCTGGGGTTTCTTCCAAGTCAGTAAACTCCCAGAAGGCCTTGCAAGCAGACATTACATACGAATCCCATCAGCTAATACTCAGAACTTCCTCAACTCTGTTAGACATTATTCTAGTGTGTATTGTTAGTCTTTGTTTCATTCTCTTTTTAAAAAATTGCCTTCTTAGGTTTTTAAGTCCATGAGCACTTAGAATCTTTAAAGGACAACCTATGGTTGGTATGCAAGTTCTCCCCTCACCCCGCCCCGTCATTTTGAAGTCTTCCGTGTAGAGGTTACTGTGTCAACACTAGTTGGAGCAGGATATTTGTGCCATCTCAGGATAAAGCCCCTCAAGGAGGCCCGGGCAGCTGAGGCACTGTTGATGGACCAGGCTTGTGGCCGCAGAATGAGGACCAGCTGCGGTGTCCTGCGAGAGCTAGGAGCTGGCCTGGGCACCTGCTCTTGTCCCCATTCCAATAGGTGCTAGTTTTGTTTTGTTTTTGTTTTTTATTTTTTAAATTTATTTTTTTAAAGATTTTATTTATTTATTTGACAGAGAGAGAGAGAGAGATCACAAGTAGGCAGAGCGGCAGGCAGAAAGAGAGGAGGAAGCAGGCTCCCTGCTCCCTGCTGAGCAGAGAGCCCCATGTGGGGCTCGATCCCAGAGCCCTGAGATCATGACCTGAGCCAAAGGCAGAGGCTTTAACCCACTGAGCCACCCAGGTGCCCCAGGTGCTAGTTTTGTTGCCCTAAGAAACTTATAAATTCTGTGAGCTCTGGTTTCCTCATCTATAAATTGAGGATGAAACGGGATACTCTCATCATCTTGCAAGGTTGCTTCAAGGGTTGAATGAGAAAATTTAATGAAGGTATTTTATAAACCATTTAAGAGGGTTTATGCAAGTATTCATTGCAAGCATTTAAGCAGAATGTAATAAAATACTAGCCTAGAGAAGGCTTTTATTTTTTTTTCAAAATGTTTCCTATCTAGCTTTAATAAAGCCAACACTGTCTTAGTATTGATAACCCAGTGAGTTACTATATAACACAGATGGGCTATATAAATCTGTAAACCAGGTAGGCATTGAGAGAAAGGTGGATGCTTTAGAGTTTTAAAAAAATAGTATCTGGTTTCTATTTCCTTCCATACCCTGAAGGTTACTTCAATCTCAGCCATCCTAGGCTGTGTCTGATTCTGCTTAAACTTCATTTTGTAAGTTCTAGAGAATCCTGAAGTGATGATGATGCAAAAAATTTTTAGGTCCTCTTGCAAACTGCTTCTGTTACTCAATGTTTCCCTTGCCGTTTCTGGAATCAGACTAGGTGTCTGGGTAGGAAGAGAGTGTTGAGTTACTTCACTCTTTTCCCGGATGCCTGATGAGCTCTGCATTTTCCTACTCTGAGAGACATTCACCTAATTATATGTCAGGGCAGTGGATTGGCAAGGGAAGCCCCAAGAACTCTTTACCCCCTCCCTCACCCCTGCCACACACACACAGACACATACGCACCTTCACCCATGTGTGGCCAGTTTCTTTAGAGAGGCCTGGGAAATAGCAGTTTTTGTGCCTTTTGCAGGAATTATAATAGTCACTTAAATGACTTACTAAGGAAGGCTTTTTATATCTATTACCATGGTTGAGAAATCTTCCAGAGGTATGACTATGGAACACAGAAGCAAAAAGTGGTACATTTGGGATATTAAAGTAATAGGAGATACAAAAGCAAAGAGCCTCGCTTCGGAGGCAGGGTGGTAGAAAAGATATTCCTGTTTGCTTTAAGATTCTCATAAGCAATATCAAATATTGAAGAAAAGCAGCCACTTCATAAATTCAAAGAATGCTATCCTGAAGCAAAATTGTTTTCAGTGAATAAAGGAACGTAATTCTCTGTTCTTCTTCCCGCAGGCTCGGCCCGTGGATTATCCCAAGGGCTACCTTTCTCACCAAGTTCCCATATCCTTCCACAAACACTGGAACATCGACCCAGTAAAGGTGTATTTCACATGGTTGGCACCCAGGGAGGAAGACGAAGCCAGGCAGGAGACACAGAAAGGCTTTAAGGAAGAGTTGTAAAACGTGCTGGCCTGGGACTACAGTTTGCGTCCGAGACCAAAGTGGAGACTAGCGTTGGCCTGCCGAGCTGTGATTGTGCTGCTTCCGTGGGCCACATGGCATGGGAGGCCTTCTGACTTGAGCTGAAAACTACGTCGATACGGTAATTGAGGGGGGAGGAAGCAGAGTCATAGAGAAAACAGATTTTTTTTTTTCTGGGAAAAAAAATCATTTGCTTTTGCATTATGCAGTTACTGTAATATGCAATGATTCCTATGTATTTTCCAAGCTGTGATACAGCAGCTTTATTACTGTCACAGAAAAATAAATGGTACCAGAAGTCTCCTTCCTGTTTCTCTCTTCATTGTAAAGTGTCAGATGGGCTTGAGACTGGGAAGACATGACTGTGTTTATATATGTGCTCTAGACATATATACATTCTCTATATACTATACACACACACACACTTTAGATAGAAGAGGTAACATCTCTTGACATGGGTATTACCATGGTGTGAGCTTTTTAATCATATTATTGATGATGAAAATTATTTTCTGGTTATTCAGTAGGAATAATGGTGTATTAAATACCATTCATAAAACATCATAAAAGTCGAGATATGAAGTCCCCCGTAGTCTATAGTCAGGGTTGTTATGTTTTATCTATTTTTCTGTTTGTGCCTCATAAAAAGAGAATAAGAAGTCTTCTGCTAGAGCTTTCTGTTTCTTTAGAGGTTCATCTGGGTTCTATTTCTCCCCGAAGCCCTATCTTTATGACCTACTTGTAACATAAAAGTATACTGGATGCTGCCAGAAAATCGTGTTCTCAATAGTTAAAAACAGTGCTGTTGTGTTTTATTCAAGTCAGTGAGCTCTGTGTAAGTCTCAGGAAGTGAATTAAATTAATTTGTACCTGATGTTTTACTCTTACTTTTCTTTGAATGTTACTTAGTGACTCTCTCCTGGCTCATAACAGACCCTCTGGTGTACAATGGAACCCCAGTGGAAGGACAGCGGGGTGATTTGGCAACTTCCCTGGGTTCTTACAGAATGAGATTTGAACATAGTATTTTGAAACAGCTCTAATTTTCAAATCACATCTTTATAGTAATTTAACACATTTGTTATTAATTTGTAAAAAGGACTGTTTTAATTATATAATTCAGTTTTTCTAAGGGTGTTTGCATAAGATTTGATTTTCATATGTCTTAAACTAATCTCGATCTAGTAAAACACTTTCCTCTTTTTTTAAAAATAAAAATTGCTGTTCACTAACTTTGCTTGTAAGGCTTTTAGAGACAAGCGCCAGGTTTTAAAGCCATACCACCAAAAGTACCCATGTGTGTTTTTTAACAATATACTTTCTTGTAGCTGAGATTGGACTCATTTCCAAAATGATGCAATAGTATTTTGACCGTGGTTCCAAATTAACAGATACCAGAACTGGTGTGTTTTCAGTGGGCACTGAATGTGCTGGATTCACTTCTGTGAGAGTGGATTCTGTGGCCTGTCCAAGGAGTGGATCAGAAATGATCAAGTGGATGGAAAGCACCCTAAGGATTTCTAGATCCTGTCAAACTTCTGGTGATGACATCAGCATTGTTACCATAGCTGGAATTGTTGTCAGAGCTATCACTGTCGACACCTTCGTGTCATCAGCGATTGTACCCCTGGAGGGCCTGGCTGCCTAACCCACTGGAGAAGAGGCTTGGGTTTTTCTTGTTCCTGCCTCCCAACTGTCACACTCAGAATATTCATTAGACAGGAGTGAACCGGCACCTGTAGGTGATGGCCCACGTCAAGCTTTCTTAGGATCAGTGCCTTCTACTGATACCGGAGCACCTCCTCTGGTACTTGTGGCTGTTTTGTTAATTATGTTTACTTTTTGGAACTATGTGAGCCTAACCACAAATAAAAGATCTTTGCCTAAGTTACTCTTTTCTCCACTGTATTCATTAGTCCAACCTAGAGTGGGAAGGGCAAGGGGAAAAAGAATGAATAAAGTCAGGGGAAAAAGTTGGTGGTTCAGTAACACAGTTTTCAGAGAAAAAAATAAGCGATCCTTTTAAGAGAAAACCATCAGACATTGAAGATATACAAAATCTGTGAAACCATTATCTAGTTATATAACAAGTGGAGATGTTATTTTGAAATGGATTCCCATAGAGTTCCTATTTTAAAAAGCACCGTTTGAATCTGCACTTCCCAGGACAGTGTCCTATTTATATTTCTTTTGCCTTTTTAATAGGAACTTACTTGTTTACTTGTTTCTTTTGTTTTGTTTTGATCCCAAGGATGTCAACATCAAGGAATAACTGGAATGTTCTTTTTGCTTTTAAGTCACTTCTGATATAACTAAAGCCGTGTTGTCTGTGTAGGATTTTCACATCTTACAGCTAAATCAGAAATTCAGACACAAACACAGCCTTTATGGAATGTTCAGGAACATAAAACAATAGCACCAAGTGATGATAAGCACAGGTATGTAAGTGTGTGTTCTCTGAATTTCCAGATTATTGAATACCTTTAGTGTTTCCACATCCATATTCATTAAAATTGTTTTTTTTTCTTCAAAAATTGATAATAGAAGAATGCTAGAAGAATTTTAAGAATGTTTCTGTTGTTTTTTGTTCATAATCAGAGATGTAATTTTGGGGCTCCAGGGTGGCTCAGTCAAACAAGTAAATTCCTATTAAAAAGTGTTTTCTGGGTGCCTGGGTGGCTCAGTGGGTTAAAGCCTCTGCTCAGGTCATGATCCCAGGGTCCTGGGATCGAGGCCCACATCGGGCTCTCTGCTCAGCAGGGAGCCTGCTTCCTCCTCTCTCCACCTGCCTCTCTGCCTACTTGTAATCCCTCTCTCTGTGTCAAATAAATAAAAAATTAAAAAAAAAGTGTTTTCCTCCTATCTGTAGGAAGTGAAGCTTTTATATATTATGTTGTCTTTAAGAGGCACTTACATTCCTTGTGGGAGCAGGGGTAGGTGCAAGGAGAAGGAATGTAAAGCAGTAAACAAGTGAAGGAACAAGATGATTACTAATAATGATAAATGTTATCGTAAATTTTAAGATGGAAGATTGTAGGGAATGTCCACATGTGATGAGAACGATCACATAGAAAGCAAGGTTGATAAAATGACTACATGGTGAAACAGGTTGGAAACCAGAACTCAGTGGAGGGATCCATTCTGATAGGAGGCTCTGCTATCAAATGGGAACAAAGTGTAGACACCGAGAGAGTTTTAGATTTGCTGACGTGAAAATGGGAGTGTTTGATCACTTCTATTGTGAGATAGTAACCTGATGAGAGTATTTGACTTTTTACATGTTTGTTCTTTTTTTTTTAAATATTTATTTATTTGACAGAGACAGTGAGAGAGGGAATACAAGCAGGGAGAGTGGGAGAGGGAGAAGCAGGCTCCCTGCTGTTCAGGAAGCCCAAGGAGGGGCTTGATCGCAGGACACTGGGATCATGACTTAAGCCAAAGGCAGACACTTAACTGGCTGACCCATCCAGGAGCCCCCATATGTTTGTTCTCATGAAGAGCTGCAATGTGAATAATAACAACAATGCCAACCACTTACATAGAGCTTACTCTGCTTGGCACTATTCCAAGGGCTTCATATATCAGCTTATTTAATCTTCCCAATAACTCTTTAAAGTAAGTATTCTAAGTACTAAAATAAGTACTATGTTTTCCCCAACTTACACTAGGGACAACTGAGGCACAGAGAGATTAAGTAACCAGCTGGTAAGTGGCACAACTGGGTTTCCAGCCTAGACATTTTGGCTCCAGAGTCTATTCATTGAATACCTGTGCTCTTTTGCCTTTGCCAAGAAGAGCATGTAACACCAGCATGGATAAAGATAACCAAGAATCCAAGAGTTAATCATAAATAACCCTATATCAGAGAAATTAAAGGCAAATATGATTATATATCAAATAAATTATAGAAGCAAGATGTGTTGGGAGGTTAAAAAATGAAGAAACTGGCTATTTGAGATTGAATTTTAAATTTCTGTACCAGCACTTTGGACAGCAACACATGTAGTAAGGGTGAAAGTACTCAGGTACTTGGACTCAGCAGTTCTACTCTGAGGCATAGACCCTAGGAAAACTCTTACACCAATGCACCAAGAAGCATGTACAACAATAAATATTCATAGCAGCATACACAGTTCAGGAGAGCCAAAAGCTGGAACTAATCTATGTTGCTTGAAGAACTAATAAATCGTATGTCTTTATAATATCACATTATGCAGCAGTTAATAGGAATGGACTATTGCTACATGAGACAACTCCATGTTAAGCAAATAAAAAAGTCACAGAACAAAACTTACAGTAGGATTTCCTGTGAATCATTTAAAACCATGCAAAATGAAAAAGTAAACACAGAGATACACACATACATAAAAAAATAAGACAAACAAGAGAATGATAAACACAGTATTCAAGAGAGTAATTACCTCTAGGGGAAAGCAAGGACGATATGCCCTCAGACACTTGGAGGACTCAAAGGTAACTTGAATTTCGATTTCTTAAACAGGTTGGTGGGTACATAGGTGTTTATTTCATAAGTAGTCTTTATGCCTGATACGTATGTTATAAATGCTCCCTGCTCAATATTTTTGATGTGATTAATGTTAAACTTGATTTAATTTAAAAAACCCAAGAGTGTTGTTGACCACTTAATGTGTGAGTATTAATTTTCTGTGGCAGCTGTAACAATTTATCACAAACTCTGTGGTTTAACAAAAGCAAAATGATTATCTTCTGTCCTGCCTGTGGAATTTTGGGAGTCTAGCGGCCTTTTTTTTCATTTTGTCCTGTTTCTGTCCTTTTGGATCAAACAGGTATCATTTCTGCTTGTGTTACAATCTCAAAAACCCCATGGGTCTCCTGTGTATGCCAAAGGGACTCATGTTGTTGAACATGTGTTCTTCCTCCTTCCTGACGATCTCATCTCTACCCTTGGCTTCTGCTCCAATGACTGAGGGGATCCACGAGTCATACACTTAACATCTTCATGGGACCCTTTGTGCCAGAGAATACTCTGACCTTCCCATCCTCCCATGGCACTAGTCAAAGACTGTTCCTGCTATCCCCTTGGCTTTCTCTTCATGGCATTCTGTCATCAACATCAATCTCCTTATTTGGGCATCCTTTACAGTCTGAATTGGCTAAAAATCTCCTAAAATCATCAAGTTCAGTTTCCTTTTTCCTTAGCAGTTTTTCTATTTCCAAACTCTTTCCTCTCAATTGTTATTACAGGCTATAAGAAGAAACCAGTGCACATTCAATACTTTTCTTGGAAATCTCAGCAAAATACCAAGTTCATTGCTTACGAGTTCTACTTTCCATGTAACTAACTATAGGACATAATTCAGCTAGACTTCCTGCTATTAAAGACCAAGGATTCTCTTTCCTCCGCTTTCCAAAAATATCTTCCTCATTTCCTTCTGAGTCCTCACCACCAGGGCCTCTAAAGCTCAAATTTCTACCAACATTTTCTTTATAATAATGTATCTATTCTCTAATACAGCATAGGTTTTCTTCCCCATGCTCCTTACTTCCTCCTGAGTATTCACTGGCAGCACCATTTCTACCAACAGTCTATTTAGAGCAATGTAGGCTTTTTCATTATGCATGTCAAAATTCCTAGGCTTCTCCCCATTACCCATTCCAAACCCACTTCCACATTTTTTAGCTATGTATTAGAGCAGCATCTCACGTCCCAGGACCAAAATTTGTACTTGCGGTTGCTATAATAAATTACTACCGACTTGGAGGCTTAGAACAAATGAAATTTATACATTTACAGTTCTGGAGGCCAGAGAGCAGAAATCAGTATCACTGGGTGAAAATCAGAGTGTTGGCAGGGCAACTCTTCCTTCAGAGGGAAGAAATCTATTCCTTGCCTCTTCCAGCTTTTGGTGGCTGCTGAATTCCTTGATTTGGGGCACGTCGCTCCAATTTCTGCCTCTGTGGTCACACTGACTTCTCTTCTGTCTGTATGTCAAATATCCACGTCTCTATCTCCCTCATGTAAGGATTCATGTGACTGCATTTACAGCTCACCTAGATAATCCAGGATAATCTCCCCATCTCTAATCAGACCTGAAAAATCCCTTTCTTGCCATATACAGGTAACATTCACGGGTTCTAGGAATTAGGACATGGATATCTTTTTGAGGGAGAGCATTATTCAGCCTACTGCAGTGTGCTACCCCATTCATTGATAGCAAGTGGGTGAATTGGGGAAGTCTAAGGATGACATGCCCACTCATTCACTCATTCCACAAATATACTGAGCAACTATATTGTGCCAGGCATTATTGCTATGTGTCAGAAGGCACTGGGTTCTCAGTGGTGCCACTTCGATCATCCCAGATCAGGAAACACACATGCACACGTACCAGTCTTTTCAGACATTCCTTATCTAGAATTTCTTTGCACTATTTTTACCTTCCTGTTTTATTTCTCCTCTGAGTTTCTTCTGATTCCACATCTGGAACTCGGAGTTATTCTGCTCCTTAATGTTTAGGTAGAATAAGCACTGGATTGAAAGGTCCTAGCTCTGGCTTCACTATGCAATCTTGGGTGATTCACTGGGTGTCTCTGGGCTTCAGTTCTGTAATGAAATGAAGCAGTTTGAACTTGAAAATGTTATGATTTTACTGTCTAAATATAGGGTCTGTATTGCTAAATATTCCATTGCTAAATATTCCCAGTGGGTGCTATTTCCACATTTTTATATTCCATTATGAAAAGAACTTAATTTTAAAACTTCAAGGTTTTCTAATTAAAATGAATTATCTGCTCTATCAATCTGGAAAATTGTGTCATATTGAATTTAATCAATTTGAAATATACTTGGCTTTCATTCATGGATTCAGAAACATAGGAAAACTGTAATAAGACAGTTTTAAGATAATATCTTTTTTCTGGATGTGAAAATTAACTTTGACTCATTCAAAAAGTATGTATTATGCTTCTATTATGTTACAGATAATGGACATGCAGTGGTGAGCAAAAGCAAACAAACTCTCTGTCCTTGTAGACTTTATATTCTAGGCCACAGATTACTACTACTACTAAAACAATATTCATGATCTTTAATAAATGCTGAGAGGGAGTTTGTCTTTGATTTGAGATATAAAAATAAAAAAGCAGTTAACCAGATGAAGGGGTCAAAAGGAGAGCATTTTAGGAAGAAGAAACTACATATGCAAGGGCCCTGTGATGGAGGCATTATGGCTTCTTTAAGAAACTGGAAAAAGGGACGCTTGGGTGGCTCAGTCGGTTGAGTGGCTGCCTTCAGCTCAGGTCATGATCTCAGGGTCCCTGGATTGAGTCCCGCATCGGGCTCCCTGCTCTGCAGGAAAGCCTGCTTCTCCCTCTCCCACTCCCCCTTCTGGTGTTCCCTCTCCTGCTGTGTCTCTGTCAAATAAATAAATAAAATCTTAAAAAAAAAAAGAAAGAAACTGGAAAAAGCTGGAACGCTCTAGGATCACAACGGATAACCCTTTGTAACTTGATTTCTTCATATAATATATCATGGACATCTTACATACTGTTAAAGGTTCTGTAACAAAATCCCCACGTAATAAGTCACTGCATATTTACACTATAACTTATCTTAAAAACTCTCTAATGGTTATTTTGGTTACTTGCTGTTTTCATACTTTTTAAAAGATTTATTTATTTGAAAGAGAGAAAGCATGAGCATGTAAGCAGGTGGGGGTACGGGGGAAGGGGTAGAGGGAGAGAGAGAATCTCAAGCAGACTCCCCGCTGAGGTGAGGCTCCATCCCATGACCCTGAGATCATGACCTGAGCCGAAAGCAACAGTGGGGGCTCAAATGACTGAGCCACCCAGGTGTCCCTGCTGTTTTCACACTTTTGGTTAAGTTTTAGAAGAGATTAAATGAAGTAAGAGAAGTAAGACGACTTGGCTAAGATTAGATTAGATTAATACAATGATTCTGAGTTAAATATGTTGGTCAAAGTGGGTAAGTGGGGTGTGGGACTTTAACTTTTTAAATGAAAAGTGTTATTTTGAAGAAAGCAAAAGAAAAATAATAACAGCCATCTCTAGAGCGATTCCTGACTTTTTCTCTCCATCCCTCCTTTCCTTCTTTTCCCCCTTCATCCTCCTTTCTGTTTCTTTAGTTATGCACACATCTGTATCCCCCACAATGCTGTGATGCACAATCTAATAGCTAAACCTTGGTACACATTCAAGGGCTCAAGACTACTTCTTTAGGCTAAATTCTTGTGAAGCATTTGATACAATGAGACAAACGTTTGAAGGCACGCACTAGGTACTATCAAAGAGCACTTGAGTGGTGCCTGGGTGGCTCAGTGGATTAAAGCCTCTGCCTTCAGCTCAGGTCATGATCTCAGGGTACTGGGATCGAGCCCCACATCAGGCTCCCTGCTCAGCAGGGGAGCCTGCTTCCTCCTCTCTCTGCCTGCCTCTCTGCCTACTTGTAATCTCTCTCTGTGTGTCAAATAAATAAATAAAATCTTTAAAAAAATAAAAGAGCACTTGAGCAATGTAGCAAGTTATACTTCCACCAGTCCCACAGAATTTTTCATATAATATTTTTATTTTTTATGGGAGCCTTGTATTTTTTTGAATGTTTCCTTTTCATTTTGATTCAAATCCACTTATTAGTCTATTACACTGGAGGATTCCCTGATAAACGGACTCCGGCTTACTCATCCTGTGTCCTTTACAGAGCCCAGCACAGAGCTCAATAAATACTTGTTGAGGGGCGCCTGGTTGGCTCAGTTGGTTAAGTGTCTGCCTTCGGCTCAGGTCATGATCCCAGGGTCCTGGGATAGAGTCCTGCATCGGGCTCCCTGCTCAGCAGGGATCCTGCTTCTCCCTCTACCTGTCCCTCCTCCTCCCCTACCCCCGGGTGTTAGCACCTGCTCTCTCTTTCTCTGCCAAATAAATAAAATCTTAAAAAAATTAAACACTTGTTGAATAGCATTAACCTGTGGTCAAGACTGGTTAAAATCGGACTGACCATCTTGATTCTTCTGCTCCAAGGGTGCTCTCCTCACTCTGCGCTTTAACTTTTTAATTGATGTAAGCTGTTTTTTCCCACAGATTTCTGCAATATATGGTCTAAAGACTTTCCGACTGTCAGATCCTAAAGGCATTATGAATCTACTGAATGTAAAAAGGCAATTTATAAAAGTACTTTCTAAAAGTAAGTAGAGAAGAATTTTGTTTTTCATTGTCCTTTGAAACCAAAGGACCTTGTCCCAGCACACGGTGGACATGATTCATTGGCCATGGCCCAGTGGGAAGGTGGGCATGAGAGGATCCTGTTCTCTTCATCTCTGCTGTCACTACCTACTCCAGGCAGGCCAGCTTCTCCCTATCTTTCATCAACTGTTGAGTTCCTCTCAGGTTTTTAATAACCTGAAATGTGCTGAGATAAGCAAATAGGGCAGAGGACATGGCTCATTGTCCACCAATCACCTTCAAGGCTGCTACCCACTGTGACAGCTTTGGTCTCCCTTTGTTGGTCTGCCCTGTCCTCCCCTTTCTTGTGACTCTTCAGGGTTGCTCGGGAATTTACATAAAGCTTTTTCCCTTTGGTCTTTACCTACTATGGATGCTTGGATTACCAGGGGATGGAGTATCTGTTTTAATCTAGAAGGAATTCTGCCTCTAATCTCCTGGCAATATTATTTGCCTTGGATTAGATAAAATTTGTGCCTTTCATTATTACCATGTGTTGCGATATTCCAGCTCAGAAAACCCAGCCTGATCCACCATCTGGGCTCAGTAAATACATTTAAAGAGGGTATAAAATGAGGGACTGAATCTCTGGGGCTCTTACTTCACATTTCAGCTTGGCAAAAAGACAGATAAATAGAGCCGTGAGTCCTGTACCGTCAAATTCAAATCCACTTTTGGCTCCCTGCAGAACAAGCAGTCACGAGCCAGGTGGAAGGGGCAAAGAAGCCTCCTGTGGTCTGCAAGTTTAACCTACAAGTGAACATATCAGTCACCAGCCAAAACAAGCCCACAGGGAGCTCCTTGCTAAGCTGATTTTTCTCCACACCTCCCATGTTTCTGAGTACTTTAATGCCCATAGATGCCAGGAACCTTCTGCAAGCTTTCGCATCCTGGTGTACGGATGCCTAGACACAATTTTGGGAGTCTGAGAATTCTCTGTGATAATTCCTTTTCTTTTAGATAATATGATGAAAGTCTCAGCATTTTGATAACCAACTATCATCTTTGTGTCTATGATTGTGTTTGCACCAAGCAGTCACCAATGTCAAATGACAACCATCATCATATTCTCTTACCAACCCCATCAGTAAAACTTTCCCTTTTCAGAGAAAAGTAACCAATGAAAGTCATTTTTGCAAGAACTTATTTAATACATCAAGGGTTTGATTTGATGTGAAAACAACAATTTGAGGCAAATAATGTGCTACTTCATCATTAAGTCAGTAAAGAGTGGAGACAGACCTGGTTCACAGATGGTGCTTTTGTGAACAGCCAAAGCCAAGTGATGTCACGGTACTCTAGGGAAAGACAGTTTGCATGTGTTTATGTAAACTGCACTGAAGGCAAAGTAAAAGCAATAAAAACAAACTTCGATTTACTATTCAAAATGGAGTGAACAAACCATTTATTTACTGTTTTCCTTCCAGAGTCTGAATTTTTTTCATTATCTGCAAGATTGCAAATGAATTTCAGGTATTTTCAGGTTCTAATTCCAGAAAAAATTGGATTAGATATCCATTTAAAGTAGATTTCAATAGTACCCTAATACTAACCTTGTTTTCAAAAGACCAAACGGATGTCACGGTGTTGTCATATTTTACTATTAACATTATTTCAGTTACCTAATTCACCTAATTATTGTGAACCAGCAAAGTGTTTGTGGATATACAAGTGGTATTGTCAGCACAATGACTTCGGGGGCTCCGGCCATGTGGGCTGGATATTTTCTGTTAGTGCCTCAGATCTGCTCTCCACCCTTCTTTGTGATGTGGAGAGGCTCACTGGCTTCTAGCCTGGGTTAGCCAATGGGAGACATCTGCAGGAGGTGGAAGTGGAGGAGTCTCAGCTATTTTACTTCTGCTTCCCTTCCTGCTGGGCCACCATGGCTTGGGATGCCCCTGCTGGACAGCCTTTCCCATGAAGCCCCTCTGTGTAGTCCCAGGAACAGCCAGCTCCCTCCCCTTCCGCCTTCAGGCATGGGGCTGGTAACAGCTCCTCACAATTGCTAGTATTGAGGTACTACTGCAAGATCGCTTTTGGTTTCCCTAAACCCTACCCACTCCTTTGCTTTTTAAACTCCTGTCGATGACCCAGTTTGAGTGTGGGATCCAAGTCCTGTCAGAGCTCTGACATCCCTGGCAGAGTTGGCAGTGAGTTAGGTGGGACCAGGTGCTCCCACCCCTCAGGAAGAGGGGTTTCAGGGGAGGACAGCATCCCTCTTTTGGAGCACGGGCTCAGGATGCTGAAGCATCCACCTGTGGCCTGCCCAAGCAAATGTCCCACGGGAGGAAAACAGGGAGAGATGCACGGATCTGCCTGTAATTTCTAGCCAGCACCATGGGACAGTCATTGGTGTCTACCTGAGTCCTTTTGATCAAAGTCTTGAGGTCATTAATAAAATTTTGTACAATATACTTATGTGAGCAAGAATCTTAGGCAATAGGTTTATTGAAGTCAAAATGTAGATAGAGTCAAAATAGACCCAGACCTCATAAGAGACACTAGAGATCTCTTTCATTCTACATACACACACACACACACACACACACACACACACACACACACACACACACACACACACACACACACAAGAGGAAAGCCCACATAGGGAGGCAGTGAGAAGGTGGCTATTTGTTTGCAGGCCAGGAAGAGAGGCCACACCAGAAACTGCACTTGTTGGCACCTAGATCACGGACATCTGGCCTCCAGAACTATGAGGAAAAAAAAATTCTGTTGTCTTAGCCACCAAGTCTATGGTATTTTGTTGTGGTAGCCCGCACAGACTAACAGAGAAATGTGCAATCAATTTTATGTCTGTATATGCTTAAGTAACATTACAATGAAAATAATTTAAACTGATGGCCAGATTCCAAGAGCAATGTTACCTGGGAAAGGGCTTTATGTTTTTCAGATTTAATGAACAGGGTATTGTAGTGAAAATCTGAGAGTGCTGGAGGCAGGATACCTGGATTTTAATGCTGGCTCTACAATTTACTATGTGATGCTGGACAAGCTAATTAACATCATAATGTCTCATTTTTCTCTTCTGTAAAATGGGTATATTAATATTTACTACCTTTTATGGTTGTGAGGAATGAGTTAGATAATGCATCCAAATACCTTGCACAGTATATACAAACCTACATTAAAGCTGTGTCTTATGTTTTAAAATTATTCATGCCATTTTGCTCCCAATTTTCCTAATTCTGACAAAATTTCTTAGTCAAAAAAGTACTGATAGAGCCATGTATCTAACACATAATCCTTGTGTGCTATTAGTAAATAGCTTTTATTAAAAAAATTTAAGCAGAAATAAAGGATGTAGACCATTCTAAAATTCCTAGGCAAAGGGTATTTAGCAGCATTGCCACTAAATAAGAAATCCTGAAAAACAAGACAGTGGGAGATATTCTGGGCAAGAATCAGCTTGGCTGCTGGATCTAACAAAGGTATAAATTGTTTGCTTACACAGTTGCATGCTCCTTTGGTATAGAAGAGGTGCGCTGGGCATTGTTTAACTGATGACTTTTCTAAGGACCCAAAGGATTAATTAAAAATTTAGATTTCTTTTCATATTAGGCAACAGAATCATGAAACTCTCTGAAAGCATAACATTTAAAGATGCATGCTTAGACTATTTTGGGCACTTTGCATGCTCTAAGGTATATACCCAAAGGTTCAATTTCTAACAGGGAAGAACATGAGACAGAACATGGAAACCATCTATCTTGGCAGGGATTTCTATATGCCTTTTGTATTAGTTTCCCTTGGTTGCTGTTACAATCTTGTGGTTAAACACAACCTAAATTTATTATCTTGTATTTCTGGAGGTCAGAAATCTGCAATGGACCTCACCAGGTTAATTGCCAAGGTGTCAATAGGGCTGCTTTTCTTCTGGAGTTTCTAGGAGAGAATCTATTTCCTTGTAGCTTCCGGAGGCTACCTGCATTCCTTGCGTCCTGGCTCCTTCTTCCATCTTTAAAGACCGAAGCACATGATCTCCAAATCTTACTCTAACTCTGACCTTCCTGCCTCCGTCTTATTTTTTCTTTTAAATTTTATTTTTTCAGTGTTCCAAAATTCATTGTTTATGTACCACACCCAGTGCTCCATGCAATACGTGCCCTCCTTAAAACTCACCATCAGGCTCCATCTTATGAGGACTTTTGTGATTTCATTGGAATAAACTGAATATCCAGGATAACCTCCTAATCTCAAAGTCTTAAATTTAACCATATCTTCGTCCCTTTTCCCATGTAAGATAACGTATTCACAAATACTGAGGATTAGGACATAGACATCTCTGAGGGGTCATTACTCTTCCTACCACACCACCCTAGGCTCTGTTTTACCAAATTCATCTGGGTGTACTTCTCTTGAGTACTACTTTGGGCTACATGCATTATACTAAACATGTGACGAGTGCTTTCTCTGCCAAATCAATTCCACAGGCATTTGTGGACACCTAGAATGTGACTGGCACTGTCCTGAAATGTTTTTAGTGACAGCTGTATACATTTCTCCCTGTCATCACACACAATATTTGAAAACTACAGACTAGAGGCCCATTGACCTATCTGCAACACCTCCTCACCAGAGCTGTTTACACAGGATTATCACTTCTGGGTGTTCTCACACTCCATCACAGAAAGCAGAGCAATTTGGGAAAATGAACAACTCAAAGAAATGTTGTGCAACAGTTTGAAGAAAGAACTGCTTGACGACAAAGCTGGAAGCCAACCTCTCTCATCATGCTAGTGCTTCTTACCACTTTCAAATGATAAGATCTCTGTGTTGACACTTAAAATGCTCAGCATCTGCCAATTTTGAGAATTTCCACAGTGGCTCCTTAAGAACCAAAGGCAAGGAAAAATAACCTTATGAAGTCACAGCAAAATTTAAATGAAGTTCTGACAAACAGTTTTAGAAGACTGTGGAAAATTGAGTTCGTTGCTGCTTTCGAGGGGACTGTATTCCAAGAGATGAATCCAACTATATTTCCCCCAGAGAGTGAAAAATGGATTAGGATTTGAACAGGAATGTTCTGTGAAGCACAAATGAATACAATTCTGCTTTTATAGCATGTGTCATGCATGACACAATGCCTTTAATCCAAGACCAATGAATACATTTCCCTGGAAGGGAAACCCGGGGCCTCTGAAGAGGAAGATATGTAACTATTCTCAAATGATCCTATGTTAAGTTCTACTATTTGCACTTTGAGAGAGCAAGAACCAAATACATTTTTGAAGAAACTGACAAGCTTATGTGGGCAAATATGGTACCCCACATGAGATCAAACAAGCCTGCAGAGAGATAGAAAGGTCTAGTCCTTAACAGCAGACAGGTAGAGCAGGGAGGAACAGGTCATAAAACATAGCAACAACTCAGAATCATTCATTACCTGAAGGCACCAGCTCTGTGTGAAATTGAGGAGCTGAAATCTCACAATGACTCTGAGGAAAGAAGGGGGGGATCAGGATGGCTAACTGTGGTCAAACACAAACAAAATCACCCCTGAAAGAGAGAGTCTCAAGTGGGGAAACACTAAGAATAGGCCCAAAGCCTGGGGTATCTAAGTACTGACTGCTGGGGAACCAAACAAAGTTTTATTGGCATTTTTACCAAGATGATGTTAAATGTTTTCCACTTCTACTCTGTGCCAGAGTATGAGATAGGCAGTGTTCCTTACAATCCTTGAGGCAGAACGGAGGAGTTTCTACTTCACGTTTATACTGAGGGTGTGGCTCTTTGTGGCCCCATCTTTACTTGGGGAGGTCTCTTATTAGATCTCCCAAGCTAGGCCCTGGCCGCTTGTCTCCTATGCCCTTCACTCAGGATGCGCCATGACAGCTTACTTCAGCTTAATTCAATTTGGCCAATACCTTCAACAAGAAACAAGTCTTCACCATTCTACCTATTTCTTTGGCTCCCATCTCAATTCTGTTGTTCCCTTGTGTATTCTTATTTCCAGTTCAGCTTTTAAAGATTTTAAAACATTTTATCCATTCTTTTTTGTTTTCAGCAGTAAGGTTGATATCGGTCTACCACACTTCTGAAAACAGAAGACCTCATTTTCTTAAATATTTAAGACCTTAAATAATAAATGCAAATAGATTTATATTATTCTAAAATGTAATAAGTATATTGTCACTTTAATTCACTTTGTAGTTTTGTATTTGTTTGTGTTTCTTGCTGTGACAATGGCATTTGCAGAACCAGGGGAAGCAGATTACCATCCTGGGCTGGCTGAACTTACTGTGTTGCAAGTTTAGGACTGAGAGAGCTGATTACTTATCTCTCACAGATTCAAGATTCAGACACGAGAATTCTATGTGCTGCGGTTGAATATTCTGAGAACCCACTTAGTCATGTCCACTGTGTCAATGATGAACCCCAAATAGACAGATACACTGCTTATCTAAGTTTCGCTCCCAGTGTATCATGCATTTGTTTAAACCTCATTCACTTTTACTGTACCCTCTTTTATCTTTTTTATTTCCTGATTTGGGTAGATAAAATTCTGTAGTCTGCACTCAGATTTCAACTACTCTTTTTGATATATAGTTAGAGGAAATGATTTCTGTATATCCTATTGAGTACTAGCCCTCTTCATATTTTGTCATTATATTTCCAAGCCAGATGAAAATATTCACAAAACATGTATCTGACAAATTACTTATATCCACAATATATGAAAACTACTATCAATCAACAAGACAAACAATTTATAAATGGGCAAAAGATGTGAACAGACACTTCCCAAAGAATATATATGAATAGCCAATAAGCACATAAAAAGACACTCAATGTAATTAGTAATCAGCGTTAAACTCTCAAGTCAGAGACTGTGAAAGCTCTGAGATTTTATTCTCTTTGCAAGCTAAGAAGCAAGCTTGTCACAGTTCCATGGATACTGGCAGAAAAACATGAGGCATCTGGGTCAGAAAAATGATTTATTACTTTTAGCAATGGTTGTAGCCAGAGTAACATTTTGTCTCTGTTCCCTGAGCCTCAGCTCTCACAGGACCATGGGCTCCAAATCAGGTGTTTCCTGCATATAGAGTGGGAGGCATTCCTATAGTAGGACTCAGAAATTAGGAAACTTCTCGTGGTCTTATTCAAGAGCTACTGAAAAATTTGCTCATCCTCTCCTCCAAGGAGAGCCATTCGCTTGTTATCCTGGATGATAAGCAAATCTGCTCTTGGGAGAGGAGGGAGACCTCTCCATATTGACTATACTGTAATAGTAATGTAAGGAATCTAAATGAATCTGCTCCAGGAGGAGTCACTGTAACTCTCCCAGGCTCTTTGTTTATACACATATTTTTGCAAGGACTGCTCAAAGAAAATTGGCTTTTAATGCCTACACGTTTAGCACTGTAAGACTCAAGAGGAATGGTCTTACAGAGAAATTTTAGGCCACTCATCAAATAGGTTGGAGCAGCATACCAAGTGCACCTATTTTGGGTCACAGGAGAAACCAGATGCAACAATTTGTTCCTTACCTTAGAAGGGATAACTTGACATGCTCCCACATTACTAGACCCCTAGAAACATCACTGAGGTGGAAGGCCCCTGAAAATGTGTAAGACTTACTTGCCACCTTCTGACATGCAAATGTTTTACCAATATATCTAGGACAGTTGCTATTTCCTGATCACCAGGCACAATCAGCATAATGTCATCAATGTAATGGGCCAGCATGATGTCTTGTGGAGGGGAAAGGTGCCTACATTGTTTTTGGCAATTAAGTGCCAGCTCTTGGCCCCTGCCCCGGGATCCCATAATTTACATTGCATTTAGAGATCCCAATTTAGTGATAGCAGCTCCTCCTAAAACCTCTAACCTACAGAGAAGGGCAACCATAGAGATAGTCAAGGACGCTGGGGCTCCCCTCCCAAATCTATTTCTCACAATCATGGTAAAAAATGTGTTCTCTGGTTTCTCCCAACTTTCCCAAGGTGGGTGAGCAGGATTTATGTGATAAATCCACATTAACATTTTAACGTCCCTAAATTTTGAATACCTCCTTTTATAACATACCAAGGCGGTTCTGGCATTTGGCTACTTTGGTACCATATTTCAGTCAATCGACTAAACAGTGCTCTTCTTAACCCCACAAGCTGAAACACTGAATTCAGAGTTCTGCTTAGTAAGCCACTTAATAATTTTGGCCTCATGAAACTTTATATTCCTTCCAACTTCATCCCACATTCTTAAGATCCATCTTCCCACACGTATTCCCATTTCCTATCTACGTAAATTAGGAAGATCACACAGTTCTCTTGGAATGTATTATACCTCTTCACATTTTGGACTCCAGGTAGGAAAAATAATAGGTGTAAGGGACTCCACTGGGACAACTGATGAAATTTGAATGTGAATTGTGGATTGGATACTATAATTCTATGTTATATTTTCTGAGTTTGACCTTTGTGCTGCAATTATTTGTGTTCCTGTTCTTAGGAAACACAAATTTGGGCAAAAATAGCCTACCAATTCTTTAAAACACAGCTAACAGCAAATTTCATTCCTATCCTTCAATCATACCATTACTGTTTATGTAGCTCCTGAATTTTTTTCAAAAAATTATGTTTCTTTTATTAACCTTAATCTTAAAGCTGACATTTAAAATGTTTCATCGTAAGTTTTACTGAGGAGAACTATCCAAAGCTGATAAATAAGATGAAAAGATGATTATTAGAACTTTTAATGTCTTGATAAGAGCATTTGCTAACAATCCAGTTGCAGGATAATCTGGCTCAGGGAATAGAAGTTTTGTGCTTGATCAGGGCCCCATCATTTATAATTCTATCATGTTACAAGTTAGCTGGTAGAAAAACGATAAGGTGTGTGGCTTTTTCTAGTCTGTCTGCTATAGAAGATAACCTTAAAGGTTATGAACTTATTGCCCCATAGCACATTAGCTAATTTTGGTTCGAATTCACCTGTACTGTTCAAGTGTTCCTTCTCTCACTGATTCATTTTCTCATTTTATGTTTAAAACAGCTTTGTCTTGGGCGCCTGGGTGGCTCAGTGGGTTAAAGCCTCTGCCTTCGGCTCAGGTCATGACCTCAGGGTCCTGGGATCGAGGCCCGCATCGGGCTCCCTGCTCAGCAGGGAGCCTGGTTCCTCCTCTCCCTGTCTCTCTGCCTGCCTGTCTGCCTACTTGTAATCNTGCCTACTTGTAATCTCTCTCTCTCTCTCTCTCTGTCAAATAAATAAATAAATAAAATCTTTAAAAAAAAACCAGCTTTGTCTTATGCTATTTCCTTCTGTAATGGGTTAACTAAAACTTTGATTCATCTATTTGCATGATTTTTAACTTCTATTTGTATAATAATTACATTGTCAACATTTTGTGAGTTATGCTTTGACAGTTCAAGTAGCTATAAAACATGTAATTATAATACATTGTAAAAAAATTAAAGTAAAACTGCTAAATCACTTTTTATCTATTTAGCTGAATCCAAATACCATGGCAATTTAATACCTACCATCATTCATTTTAAAGATACAGGAATGATCTATTCTTCAACAATTAGAAGCTTTAAATCATTGCTTTTCCTCCTTAAATTCATGCCCAGAATTCTCCAAAGTCATTTGTTAATAATTAATCATGCCTCTTGGCAAAAGATATATATATATATATGTTTATATATAAAAACATATATATACAAAAAGTATACATATATATTTTTTAAAGTATATTTTTTAATATTTACATACATATAAAGTTGTTTTAAAATTTTTTCCCTGACTCTGAGGCTTTAAATTTTAAAAAATCAAAGTCAATTTATTGTTATAATCATTATGATCAAAATAACAGCTACCTGTGAGATTTTTAAAAGACAATTATTAAATATAAGAAACTATTTTGTGGGAAGTGCAAGTCACTTGAGATTGGTGGAGTATGTCTATACAATTTTATATATTCATGGATGAACATATTTATTGCTATTTTAATTTTTATTGATCAGTAAGTAGATGGAAATGGAATGGATGTTTTTTATAGTATTATCATTTAATTCTTTGAAATCCTGAGTTGCATGCCGAAAATTACATGGTAATTTATTCTTCCAAAATGATGTTTAGTGATCTACCAGCTAATAATAATTCCATTATGTCATCTTTCAATTTTGCTGACAACAAAGAACTAGAATCCTATACAAGGACTTTTACTTGGTCATTTCCCACTGCTGACACCAAGATTTTTAATGGATCCTTTGTTTTACACCTGGAGGTTTACCTACCTAGAGCAACATATAGTGAAATAGAGAGAGAGAGATAGGCCTTCCTTTCTTAGCATGAAAGGGGAGATGGGGAAGGAGAACCTGCAGTACTAAGTTAGGGTACATACGCAAGTGCAGATCTGGAAACTGATTCTGTTAAACATCATAACCAGTCAGTAGTTTGAAGGCTGCTACTCTAGATAATTTAGCTCATGACTTTGTGATGCTACAAAGTTGGACTCCCTCGGGCACCAATGTCAACCTTTCAAAGGGTTTAAATGACTTCTCAGTACAGGGGCACTGAAGCCACCGTATCAACTGTGTAATTAACCCAAACATACCTGCTAATATAATTCCAAAGAGAAATTTACAAACAGAAGAAAATACATCTAGAAATGTGTATCAAAATTTGACAAATTTTTTTGAGGGGAAAAACAATTTAAGAAAGATGAAAACTATCCCTTATCATCAGAAGCTAATGGTGATATTTTATTCTGACATATTAATGCAGAAAGTTGCACTCTCTGACTCACTTGCCTGGAATTGAGATGCAGAAATATCCTCTCATGTCCCCAGTGATATGAAGAAAGGCCGTCAACCAAAGAAAGTTAGCAGAACACACCAGTGTTTGAATAGTCTAATCAGAGATATCATTATTTGCCAGATAATCAGTTCAAACAACATAAGAGGGGAAAAATATATTTTTGAAACCCTTCTCCTCCCAATAAGCTTTTAAGGAATTTATACTTAAATTTCAGCAAGTGATCAGTCTGTAACCCCCTTCTTCAAAAAAAACAAAAACAAAAACAAAAACAACAACAAAAAAAACAGGCGTTTATATTCTCCTGTCACAATCCATTTCCAAATCATTTCATTCTATCACCTCACTTAAAAGTCAGGGTTAATTTAATTAATTGGAAAAAAAGCAACTATATTTAAAAAACCACACATAACATGTAAAGCTCCCTAAACTCATCCTAAAGCATGCTATGTTAACTTGTAGACCTGTCCTTGCTAATGAGGTAATATGCATATTCCAATATTTCAGATTGTAAGGTTTACCTGCCCACTGATTTTATCAAGTGTATTTTAATGCAAGAAGATTAATAGTTTTCTCCAGCCTGGAATAGAGTTTATTGCTAATCACATACAGCAGCCTTCATCCATGAGGAGTTAATGGTCCATATACTCTCACTTCCTTCCTTCTCTAATTGTGACTCCCTGGTCATCATATCAGCCCAGCCAAGGGAGAGAAATGAGGCAATCACCCCCCTGCAGCCCCTGTGTTGGGGACAGATGAGCAGTGAAGATGCAGGAAGCCTAGTGATGGCTCCCCATGCCCTGTGGCAGTGGTGACACAGAGCCATCACCATGGCTGCAAGTCCATATTGAAACACTCCACTCATCCTTACCTCTGACCTCGGGAGCAAGTAAGGAGGGAGGTGAGGTTTTAACTTTTTGAGGCTGTAGAAATGGGTTCATAGGGAGAGGAAGACAGGTTGTTCTCATAATTCTTGTCTTTTGTCACTTCCGGAAGGGACTAGTAAGAGAAATGGTCCATTATACACAATCTTGTATTCTCCCAGTTAAGTAAATGGGTTGCCCTAGGACAAGGATGTAGGATAAGAAAACCACAACCAAACAATTTGCCCCCACACATTTTTCCAAATGCTTTGGAAATTCAATGTTTAAAAGAAGGGCTCAAGTGAGGAAAGGGAAGTTATTTTTCTTCCTCAAATACTTTTGTTTGTTTCATCTAGCACTCTCAATCTGACTAGAAGGATAGAAGCAGAAGTAATGTGAGAAGGGCAGTAGTTGACCGAGTATACAACTTTAACTTGAAGAATATCTTCCTCTGTTTAGTTAACAGATTAATCTTTTCATTCTTCTTCAGTTGAGAGCTTTAAGTCCCCAACTCTCAATGATCACAAGGATTTCCCGAGAGGCTTTGAAATTATACCTGAACTCTGTCCCTGGAGACTCTAAGACAATAGTCGTGAGATGGGGTTTGGGCCACTGCTGCAAAAAAGATTCTCAAGATTCTCCTTAGCATTGCAAGGGTTGAGCTCTAGAAATACAAGTCCCCTTGGTACTCTCCCAGATACGGCTTGGATGACAGGTACAGTAGACCTCCAGTCCACTCCTGGAAAAGTGGGTCAGTGGCCTGACAATCATGTGAGCTTATTTGTTTTGGGGGTTTTGTCAAACTTACAGTAATAACTCCTTTCTCCTCCTCTTCAGGAGTAGTTATGCCTCGAATAGCAATTATTGCTTCTACTAATTTGTGATTAATAATATCTCTTTGTACATTCCAGATATAATTTCATTTGGTCTGTGATCTATGTTGTAAGCATTTTTTTTTACTAGTTTAATGTTTAACTGTATTTATGGGGTCCATTTGGTTTTATTTTGCCAGGAAGAAATTTTAATTTGTTTATAGTTAAATTTATATTTTCCCCTGTTGCTCCACCTTTATTTTTGGAGAGGCTTTACTTATCCTAAAACATAAAAGTACTTACCTCTTTCCTTACATTATCCTCTTTCTCATTTGTTTTATTAGTTCATGTATTTAGTCAGGTGGGCAGGCAGGCATCTCTTAGCTTTTCATCCCCAGATCTCACTTCCACCCCCTCCTCCGCATCCTTCTGCTACTTTCAGTCTCTTATGTTTCAGCCATTCTGATGGATGTGTGATCATACCTCGATATGTTTTAAATTTGCATTTCCATGAAGATTAATGAGGTTGAATACATTTATTTACTGGCCATTTGGATATTCTCTTCTGTGAAGTGCCTAATTAAATCCTTCACCCATTTTTGAAAAATTGACTTATCTGTTTTTTTCTTACTGGTCTATACAAATGTGTAATATATTCTGGATATGAGGCTTTGTTGACTCATTATTAACCTTAGCTCTATCCACCTTGTTGAATTCACATATTAATTCTAAAATCATTCAATCATTATCATTAAGTAGGCTCCATGTCCGGCACGAGCTCAACGAGGGGCTTAAACTCACTACCCTGAGATTGAGACCTGAGCTGAGATCAACAGTCCAATGCTTAACTGACCGAGCCACCCAGACGCCCCACCAAAGGGTTTTTTTTTTAATTTGCTACATGTATAATCATGTCATTTTTAACTGAGCTTTATTTCTTCAATCCTTTTCCCTTTGTTGCCTAGACCTCCAATGCAGAGTTGAACAGAAGTAATAACAGTGTATATGTTTGTCTCTTTTCTGATCCCAGGGACAAAAAAAAGCTCTTGCAGTTTTATATATATGATGTTTGCTATAGTTTGTGTGTGCGTGTGTGTGTGTCTGTGTGTGCCCTCCATCAGATTGAGAAATTTCCCTCCCATTCATAGTTAGCTAGGAGTTATTTTTATTAATATAAACCAGTGTTTGAATATCAAGTAAATTTGAGATCACTGCTTTTTTTTTGAATAATGGATAAATCACATTGATTACTACTGAATGTTATACAGCCTTGAATTTTTGAAATAAACCCAAATGGTTGAGATGTTATTATCATTTCTTTCTATCACTGTATTTAATGTATCAGTATTTTGTTTAGCATCATTCATGTTCGTGAGAGATTAATTTACAATTTTCCTTTTGTAGAATGTTCTTGTCACGTTTTGGTGTTAAGGTTGTACAGGTTTTATTTGCGTTCCCAAATTTTATATTTTAAGAAAGAGTTTGTTTAAAATTGGCATTATTCCTTTCTTAAATGTTTGGAAAAAGTCACTGGTGAAGCGATCTGGCCTAGAGTTCTTTCTACGAGGCGGTTTTTTTTTTTTTAATTTTATTTTTATTCTTTGCCCAAGGGGTACAGGTCTGTGAATCATCAGGCTTACATCTTTCACAGCACTCACCAAAGCACAAACCCTCCCCAATGTCCATAACCCATCCACCCTATCCCTACCCTCCCACCCCCCAGTAACCCTCAGTGTGTTTTGTGAGATTAGGAGTCTCTTATGGTTTACGAGGCGGTTTTAAATTTAGATTCGCTTAATTTAATATATTCAGACTTTTCTATTCCAGTATCAGTTTTGGTAAACTGACTTTTTCAAGAGATTTCCTTACTTCATTCCCAAATTTAAATTTATTGGCATAGCATTGTGCTTATCATCTTTTCAGTGTCTCATCCTTTCAGTGGCTGCGGAATCTGTAGTGACATCACTTTCTCAGTCTCGATACTGGTCAATTATGTCTTTTCTTCTTTTTTCATTATCACTCTTGCCTTAACTTTTCAAAGAACCAGCTTTGAGTTACTGCTTTTCTCTATTTTCCCTTTATTTTGTATTTACTTAATTTCTTCCTTGTTCTTAATGATCTCCTTCTCTTATTTTCTTGGGATTTATTTTGCCTTTATCTCAAAAATAAACTTTTTTCCGGGCACCTGGGTGGCTCAGTGGGTTAAGCCTCTGCTTTCAGCTCAGGTCATGATCTCAGGGTTCTGGGATTGAGCCCTGCATCAGGTTCTCTGCTCAGCAGAGAGCCTGCTTCCCCCCCCACCCCCGCCTGCCTCTCTGCCTACTTGTAATCTCTCTCTCTGTCAAATAAATAAAATCTTAAAAAAAAACTTTTTTCAAAAGTGGATGCCTAGATCAGATCACTGATTTTTAGCCTTTTTTTCTAATCTATACCTCTAATATGTACATTTTAAATTCTCCTTAGAGCAATTTTAATTGAATTCCATCAGCTTTACTATGTAATATTATTACTTCAAATTATTTAAAAACTTCCATTGCAATTTATTCTTTTATGTATGGATTACTTAGAAATTACTGTTAAATTTTCAAAATTTCAAAGCTCTCTATTCCTTTCTACATTGTGATTCCAATGGAATAATTTCTTTTTATCTTTTCCACTTACCATCTATACAAGTTTGATTTTTTTTAGCATGGGTTATTTGGTGATAAATTCTACTCCTTTACTTTTTTTGAGATATAATTGACATATTACATTAGTTTCAGGTGTACAATATAATGATTCAATAAATGTATATATAGTGTAAAATTGTTATCATAATACATCTAGTTAACATCCATCAACATACACAGTTACACATTTTTTCTTGTGATGAGAACTTTTAAGATCTACTACTACTCTCTTAGCAACTATCAAATGTGTAATATGGTATTATTAACTATAATCACCATGCTGTATGTTACATCCCCATGACTAACCAGAAGTTTTTACCTTTTGTCTCCTTTCACTCATTTTGCTCACTCCATCCCCACCTCTGGCAACCACCAGTTTGTTCTCTGTATCTGTGAGGTGTTTGTTTTTAATTTCTGCATATCAGTGAGATCATACTGTATTTGGTTTTCCCTTACTTCACTTAGCATAATGCCCTCAAGGTCCATCCATGTTGCAGGAAATGACAATATTTCCTTCTTTTTTTATAGCTGAATAATATTCCATTGTATATATAGCACAATTTCTTTATCCATTCAACCATTAATGAATACTTAGGTTGTTTCAGTGTCTTGGCTATTGCAAATAATGATGCTATGAACATGGGGGGAGCAGATATCTTTGCAAATTACTGCTTTCATTTCTTTTAGGTAAATACCAAGAGATGGAATTGCTGGATCATAGGTGGTTCTATTTAATTTTTTGAGGAAACTTCATACCCTTTCTCAGTGGCTACATTGGTTTATATCCCCACCAAAAGTGCACAAGGGCTCCTTTTTCTCCACATCTTCACCAATATGTTATCTCTTGTTTTTTTAATAACAGCCATTTTAACAGGTGTGAGGTGATATCTCATTGTAGTTTTGATTTACATTTCCCTGATGATGAGTGATGTTAGAGCAACTTTTCATGTACCTTTTATCCATCTGTATATTTTATTTGGGAAAATGTGTATTTGGATATTCTGCCCATTTTTTAATTGGGCTTTTTTTTTCTGCTATTGAGTTGTATGAGTAATGATTTGTAAATATTTTTTTCCCATTCAGTAGTTGCTTTTTTATTTTGTTGATGGTTTCTCTCACTGTGCAGAAACTTTTTAGTTTGATGCAGTCCCACCTGTTTTTGGTCCTGTTGCTTTTGCTTTTGGGTGTCAGATTCAAAAAATCATCACCAAGACCCATAGGTGACATATCAAGGAGATTGGCCATCTATGTTTTCTTCTAGACATTTTATGGGTTCAGGTTGTACATTCAAGTCTTTAATCCATTTTGAATAAATTTTTGTGTATGGTGAAAAATCGTGGTCCAGTTTCATTCTTTTGTAGTTGTCCAGTTTCCCCAATACTATTTATTGAAAAGATTGTCCTTTCCCCATTGTATATTCTTGGCTTCTTTGTTATGATTTAACCATATACGTGTGAGCTTATTTTTGAGTTCTTTATTCTATTCCATTGATCTACAGGTCTGTTTTTATGCCAGTGCCATATTGTTTTGATTACTTTAGCTTTATAATATAGTTTGAAATCAAGGAGTGTGAGGCCTTCAGTTTTGCTCTTCTTTCTCAAGACTTCTTTGGCCTTTCAGGGTCTTTTATGGTTCAATACAAATTTTAGGATTGTTCTATTTCTGTGAAAAATGCCACTGGAATTTTGATAAGGATTACACTGTAACTTTAGATTGCTTTGTGTAGTATGTACATAAAAATATTAGTTCTTTGAATCCATGAACATGGAATAGCTTCCCATTTTTTTGTGTCTTCTTCAATTTCTTTCATTAATGTCTTGTAGTTTTCAGAATACAGTTCTTTTACCTTCAGGGTTAAATTTATTCCAGGTATTTTATTTATTTTGATGCCACTGTAAATTGAATTGTTTTATTAATTTCTTTTTGATAGCTCATTATTAGGGTATATAAACAGTAAATTTTTATGCACTTATTTTGTATTTTGCAACTTTACTGAATTCTATTAGTTCTAGTAATTTTCTGGTGGAGCTTTAGAGTTTTCTATATATAGTATCATGTCTTCTATAAACAGTGACAGTTTTTCTTCTTCCTTTCCAGTTTGGATTGCTTTTCTTTTTCTTGACTAACTGGTCTGGCTAGGTTTTCCAATACTGTGTTAAGAGTGGCATGATGGGTATCCTTGTCTTATTCCTGAGCTTACAGGAAAAGCTTTTAGCTTCTCACCGTTGGGTATAATGTTAGGTGTGAGCTTATCATTTGTTATGTTGAGGTGCATTCCATCTGTGCCCACTTTGTTGAGAGTTTTTATCACAAATGAATGTTCCTTTACTTTTAAAATTAGAGATGATCTATATTTCATTTCTCCTTTTGAAAGAATTTTTTTTATTGAATAATTTCATCACTTCTTAAGGTGTCATCTCATTGTCTTCTAGCTTCATGATTTCTGTTGGTAAGTCAGTAGTTATTTTTGTTTCTCCATGAAAATTAATACTTATCTTTCTGTTTTTAAAATTTACTCTTGGGGCGCCTGGGTGGCTCAGTGGGTTAAAGCCTCTGCCTTCGGCTCAGGTCGTGATCTCAGGGTCCTGGGATCGAGGCCCGCATTGGGCTCCCTGCTCAGCGGGGCGCCTGATTCCTCCTCTCTCTCTCTCTCTCTCTGCCTGCCTGTCTGACTACTTGTAATCTCTCTGTATGTGTCAAATAAATAAATAAAATCTTTATAAAAAAATAAATAAAATTTACTCTTATCCTTCTTTTTCAGCAATGTTATTAATGTGTCTACTTGTGGTTTTACTAACTTTTAAGTCTTGTGTTCATAGAGATTCTTGAATCTGTGGCTAATATCTTTCAACAGTTTTAGGAAATTATCAGTCATTTGTCCCTTCAAATATATTTTTATCCCATCATCTCTTTTCTTTCCTTCTAAGACTCCAGTTATATATATGTTACAGCATTCACTCCCCCAATTATAGTTTTTGTGTTTTCCAACCTCTTTTGTTGATTTGTCTGAATTGTTGATGCTCCAGTTCACTAACTCTTTTTTCTACTGTGATTTTTCTTCTTATTTGTTCTTAAAATCAGTAGCAGGAATTTTAGGATCTAAAATTTCCATTTGACTTCAAAAAGACTCCAATATTATGGCAAAATTCTCTACTTTTTCATCTATCTTCTGGATTACCTGTTTTGGTTGCTTGTTTTATCTTTTGAAACTCAGTTATTTTTCCTGTCTCCTGCCATGCCTGGTATTTTTTGATTGAATGTTAGACATTTTATATGAAATATTATATGGGCTGTGGGTGATTTTACCTCTCCCAGAGATGATTTAATTTCCCTTTAGGAAGTAGTTAAGCTAGAAGCAAAAATTTTGATTAAATCAAGGTTTGAGATGATTCAAGTGGGATTCCAAACTTTCTGAGGGCTGGTTGTTCCACTTTGTCTCTTCATCTAGTGGTTGGCACTTTAGGGGTATCAGATGAAAACCTAAAATATTTACCAGGGTCCCTCCTCCTTGTCTTATCCTGATCTACAATTTTACTTCCCCCAGCTCTTTTAGAGTGTATAAACTCTGTTCCATCATATAGCCATTTAGTAACTATTCTCTGCTGAATTTCTTAGCCTCTTGATCCAAAGTAGTTTATGATGTAAACTACTCTGGCAAATTCTTTGAGGATATTTGCAGTATAGAATGATACAGAATGTTGGACTAACTTTTCTGTGGTTTTCTTTACTTTAGGATCTTAGTACTTCAAGTCTGGCTGCCTTATTAATCTTGCATTCATTTATGACTCCCAACTGGGAAAATCTCTAGGCAGCTATTTTCTGCTCAGCCTCAATCTTTTGCACTAAAAACAAGAAATACCCTGAGGGAAAGGGGGACAAAGACAGTCTAGCACCCACTATACTGTCCTTCACTCTGTGCTCTCAGCTCTTTATATTATTTATTGCTGTGTAATAAATTATCATAAACTTAGAGACTTAAAATACCACAAATTATTATTTCACAGTTCTCAGGGTCAGGAGTCCAGACATGGCTTAGTTGAGTCCTCTGCTTCCAGCTCTCTCATGAGGCTGCAACTAAGGTGTCAGCTAGGGCTAGGATCTCATCTCAAGGTTAGACCAGGAAAGAATCTACTTCCAACTCACTCAGTGGTTATTAGCAGGTTTCAGTTTCTTATAGGCTATTAGATGGAAATCTTCACTTCCTGGCTAGTTTTTGGCCACAGGCTGTCCTCAGTTCCTTGCCATATGGGCTATCCCAACACTTTCTTCATCAAAGTATACAAGCTGAGAGCACAATAGACTCAGCTAGCAAGATGGAAGTTATAGACCTATGTAATAGAATCACAGAAGTAACAGCCCATTGCCTTTGCAATATGCTGGTGAGAGGCAAAACACAACTCACACCTAAAACCAAAGGCATGAATACCATGAGACAAGGATTACTGGGGTCCATTTGAAAGTCTGACTCTCATACATACCTTCCCTCATGTTCTGCCTGCCTTGGCCAATTTCTGATGCCCAGATTTAAAAGCTTTTGTTCCCCCTAAAGTACATGTATACTGCTTTTACAGTTTTTCTTGGTGGAAAGTTTGGTCTAATATAAGTTCCCCCATCAGTGCTACAAGTGGGAAAATTGTACACATGTACTTGTTTTTACTGTGGGAAAATACGGTTAACACAAAATTTACTATTTGAACCATGTTCATGTTATATGCAGTTCAGTAGCATTTAGTGCATTCAGTGTTGTGCAATCATCATTACTACCTAATTCTAGAACACTTTCCTTACTCCACACCAGAAACTCTATATCCATTAATCAGTCATTCTGATACCCTCTCCTCCAGGCTCTGGAAGTGGCAAATCTTCTTTCTGTTTCTATGAATTTGTATATTCTGAATATTTCATATAAATTGAATCATGTGGCTTTTGTGTCTGGCTACTTTCACTTTGCATAATTGAAAACAAGGTTCATCTATGTCATCGCATGGTTCAGTACTTCTTTTCTATTTATGGTAGAATGAGAGTCAATTTATGAGTGTGCTGTATTTTAATTTACATGATGATATCAGGCTATAGATCTCATTATGATTCTTACTCTATTTTGATTCAGCTCCTTTTTAAAAGGTTATTTTCCTTGAGGTATAATGTACCTCAAAATTTCCCAATATTAAGTGTACAATTGGATGAACTTTCACAAACATTCATTTATGAAAGTACCATCATCATCATTATATAAAACATTTTCATCTCTCAATATGTTCCCTCATATCCTGTTGTTGTCACTCCCATTTGCCTACCAGCGGCCCTGCGTGGCCACTGATCTGCATTTTGTCATGATAGTTTTTTTTCTAGAACTTCATATAAATGAAATCATAAGTACAACATCCAAAGAATGGGGTTTCCATAGATAATATAGAAATCAGAGGGCAGAAATTATCAAAGAAATAATTTTATCCAATCTTCTAATTAAAATGTTCTATGTCTAGCATAATAAAAAAACTGTAACAAAGCAAAAGATAAAAACCTCCCACACTTACGCACGTGAAATTTAATAGAAGCAAGGACAAAGGGACAATCTAAAAGATCTATGAAGAAAATCATTGGACTCTTACATGAAAGGAAGAATAAGATGGGCATTTTTAGGTGGATTAATGCTTTATGTGTGCTGAGGGAAAGTTATACAGAATGCTATACAAGTCACACTATCAGTCAAGTGTGAAAAGCCAGTGAATATGTTATTAAATATGCCAAGATGCAGAAATTTTATTTCTCATGCACTATATATTACTTCTTAGGCAGTTAGTCATGTTCCAGCCAAATGAGACAGTAAACAAAGGAAGGGATCCAGAAAACAAAGGCTCCTACTCAGTTGCACAGTAAGAGTCCCAGAGTGACAGAATGTAGCAGGCCTAGAGAACAATCAGTCCAGATGGCAACAGGAATATGGACAACCCAGGAGGGAGATCTTATGGAGGAAAAAGAGAATCCATAGACCACACCGTACCATTGAGATGTTGGATAAACTTAAGAATATGATAAAGGGAGGAAATCCTAGCAAGGCAATTAGTATTTCAGAAGATAAAAACTGTAAAGGAAAAAACATCACACAAGAGCTCTGCAGTGAACAACATTTATAGGGACATGATAATGTAAGTACATCATTGATGTTTAAAACTTCAAAAATCCACCTATGAAAAAAGAACAGAAAAATTAATCATTGTTACAGAATAGCATATACAGATTATGAAAGTAAATGGATACCTGATAAAGTTTAGGAAGGGGTATGGAGAGAAGAGGTGAAGAAAAGGATAGGAAGGCTGTTATCCTAATATTACGATCTGAAGTATAGAAAGGCAATATACAGAACTGATGCTATAAGAAATAGAAGTTTATATTATTTTATATCTTTTTTATTTTTTTAAGATTTTATTTATTTGATAGAGAGATAGAGAGTGCACAAGTAGGCAGAGTGGCAGACAGAGAGAGAGGGAGAAGCAGGCTCTATGCTGAGCAGGGAGCCCAATGTGGGGCTTGATCCCAGGACCTTGGGATCATGACCTGAGCTGAAGGCAGGCACTTAACCGACTGAGCCACCCAGGCACCCCATATATTATTTTAAGTTTAAAAAGTTAAATACATAGGTGATGTAATTGTATTAGGAGGGGGTGGGGCATGCAGGTAATGGAATCCGTAAGGTTGATAAGCAAAAAATGATAGTGAATATATATTTTCTAAACATACACTGGTGAATACCAGAAGAATTAGAAACAAGGGCTGGAAAGTACTTGTCCCGGGGATCTGGACTGGGGAAGGACAGGATCAGGAAAAGAACATTCACTTTTAATTATAGACCTTCTGTACTATTTGATTTTTAAAACTATATATTTGTGTTATTTTGATAAAACGTAAGAGCATTAACATTTCAAAAGCAGTGCAATTAAGAAGATGGTGCTTATTTGAGAACTAAGGTTCAGATTTATGAAGAACTTTGTGGATTGTAAATAGAAGTTAGATTTTTGTATTGGGTGATGATAATATCTTGAATTTTTATCAAGGGAAAAGCTTACAATAATTCGCATACTAGAGAAAGATTTTGAGGGACTGATTAATGTATGAGACTAGAGACAGGGAATAGTAAGGATGCCATTGCACTAGATCAAGTAAGAGGTGATGAGGGCCTACGCCAGAGCAGTGGGAATAGCAGGTGAGGAAGAAAGTTGGCTTAGACAATAGGAGTTTGGTGGAACCATTCCCAGAGGCAAAGGATAAAGGAAGGCAAGCTGATTTAGGGAAGAGGAAGATAAAGAATTTAGGCTTGGTCATATTGCATTTGAAGTGCCTAAAGTGGCTTCTGGAAGGTCCATTGGGCCAGGTAGGAACATGGGTGTGTAGCTCTGCAGGGATATTTGGGGCAAAAACACAAACCTGCCTACTATCCACAGAAGCCATGATTGTGAGTTAAATCACTCAAAGAATATAGGAGGAGGAGCCGTGGCCTGGGAGAACATCATAAAAAACATCAAGATTAATGTAGTAGGCAGAGGAACAGAAGCATCTGGGAATTAGGTACTTTAGAGGATATCTGGCCCATCCAGATCAGGGCACAACTCTCTTAACCTAACCACCATGTTCAAGGTTAAGATTTATCCTTTATTTTTCTATACCCTTGGTGTAGACACTGCACAAAACCCACTTTATTTTCACATTTTCTATCACAATTGTCTTGCTATGTGGCGAATAATTGGCAGCTACTTAGTGACAAGCATAACACTCAAGCATAGAAAATAACCAGAAAACTGAATAAACTTTTCACCTCTCAAATGTTATGTAGTACACAATTTTAGTTGGATAAGTAAGAGTAGTTGACTCTCAGTCAGTATATCTACTGGTACTTATTTTTCATGTAGTGCTGGGCTATCTTGTCTTGGTTATCTATTTTAATACAGGCAAGTTACCTCCTTTCCTCTTAAAACAGTACAAGCAACTAGGTATTTGGAAAAAGTAACAACACTCTGGACCTGAAATTCACCTGGGAAAAGATAATTTGAACAATTAATTGATGCATTTAAACATGGAAACAAGGAGAATTAAAGTGTTCAGCTGCACTGCAACATGCAAAGAGTGATAATATCTCCATGGAAACCAATTATGCTTCACTTTCTCACGGCCACCGAGATTGGGAGAACTGGGAACATAAAAACCAAAGTAAACTCTAAGTTGACAGATGGGTCATAAATGTCAAGTGTGTGCTCTCAGTGGAGGCAGGAAGTCTCCTGCAAGATGATCTATACTACAAACACTTGAGCACACGGCTTCCATATGTCGCATGTGTTATAAGATGGCTCTATTCCTCTTAACCCAAGCTCAGTATCCAGCCTCATTACTGCAGACAAACAGCGTGATGAATGGTGTTTCTCTTATTATTTCATATCACTTGATTTATACGCTTTCATCTTAAATGGGTCCACAGAGATTATAGTTTGAATCATCTTGTTGACCTGATGTTGAATGACAGGTCATTCAGTCAACACACACACACACACACACACACACACACACACGGGGTGGGTAGAGACTGAGAAGAATAATGGTCAATATGGAAATCCACCCATAGTCAGTACAACCATCAGTAAAGAAAGAACCCTAGTAGGTATTCATTGGCATTAACTAAGCCAAGTTTTCCTAGAATAACCATTTTTTCAAATCAACATACACAGAAAGAAAAAAACATTCTGACTGGGCAGTTTTAAGTGTAAACCAGATGAGAAAGTCCATGGAAGATACAGTGGGAGGTACAATCTTATTATAGAATTTGGACTTGCTTAGCACTCATTTAGGAGTCTCCCTTGGGCTGACCAGGTTAGACAATGAATTTTGAAGAATGTACCATAGGTAGTATGAGGGTTCTCTAAGACTGGATTTTAAACACTTTATAATTTTGTTATTATGAGGAGAACTGATCCATGTCATGGTCTAGAATAGAAAGTGGCAATTTTGTTTAGATAGTAGAACAACTAGAAATCAAAGAATTCATTTTAGAGATCCACAAAGATTGAGTTTATTTCCTCATGGAAGCCAGGAACCAGTTCAGATGTGTGAAATGATGTATATGGAAAAATAAGAGCAAAATATTTAGCAAGATAATGAGATTCTCAATTTTATGTAAATATCTGTTAGCTATCGATTTGTTAAGAGTGGTCAACTGCTGACTTTTGTAAGCAGATAAGCAGCAGCAGCTTCCACATTCATGAACACTATTAATGGGAGAAAAGTCATAAATTCAAGAAAATAGTTCAGTTCATCTATTTTTTCCCCAGGTAACTGGGAAAATACTATTGTTAAAATCTGAACCCTAGAACACATTAGCCCATTTCATTGGGAAACAATTCTCTAGGAGTACCTTTTTGAGACTCACTGTTTTAACAAATACAGAAAGCAATTCCAAGGCACCAGAAGTGTGTAACTCACATTTGCCCTTCATTACTGAAGTAAACGTTTGCTTAGCTCACTTCAAAAAAAGAAATCAAGTCTTCCATTTGTCATGTTGACTCAAAAGCCAGTACATTCTTCTGTCTGTATTAAATGGTTGAATTAATAAAACAATACATCACCTTACTCTAGAAATTCAAAACCTTTTGAACTATTGCTGCAATTTAAAGTAAATAAGCAAAAATTGCTGTCACTTTCCCCAAGCCAGTTTGCAAGACCTAAAATTCAGGTAAGAAGAGATATTGAAAATGTCTGCAGTCAGAATAATGCTGTGGATTTCAGGTGAAATCCCAAAGAAAGCTGGTATTGTGAAAAGCAAAAGGAGAAAAGAATGGGAAAACCACATGAGAGCAGAGAGAACAAAAACAACAGGAGACACTAAGTTTCCAAAAGAGATAATGGTAATTAGAAAAAAAACCCTTATTTTTTTTTTTTTTACAAGAATGGCCTGTTTTGTATCCCCACCAAATTTGGCAAGGCAAGGCAAGGTCAGTGCATTTTTCATCTAAAAATTGCTAAGGGTCACTAGATTGGAAATCAAATCCACAAAAGTGCAGACTGAGGGAAACTTACAAAATCCATGCTAAGAGACAAAAGCAAATAAAACACAAACTGTCTGCCCCCATCCTCCCTCACCACCACAAAGCTGCTACCTGGGCCTTTTCCTTGTATGGTCAGGGTTGGCTTTGCAGGGCAGACTGAGGGGCTCCAGCAGAGGACCAGCCAACATCTATACCCATACTTGTCTATTCAAGGGAGAAACTTTTAGCTCCATTCAGGGATATGGTTCGGCATGGAAATAGGCCCAAAGTTCTTGTTCTAATGGAAAAAGATTTCTAAATCTGGATTGACTCTCAATGGCTAACCTTTCCTGAAGGCTTAGCTGTCCCTTTGGCCAACCTGGCTAAATACATTTCAACTCTGGTGCTGGAGAGAAGTACTCAGACCTGTTGTGGGTCAAGGACATGATGCCCACATTAATTTTCTTCCTCTCTTCCATCCTCTCTTCCTTTAACATGTCTGTTGTGCCAGACCACTGTTCTTGGCACTGAAGATGGTGATGTCAACTTTTAAGGAGCTTACATTCAAGAGAAGGGAAATGGAAAATTCAGACAGAATTTATGTTTTAAAATTATAATATCTATGAGGGAAATAGGATGATGTGGTAGAGAATAACTTGTAGGGAAGTACAGGAAAGACCTTTATAATAAAGTGACAAGAATGAAAGTGGCCCCACTCTTATATAAGGAGCATGAGGATGAGGACCTTCTTTGTCTTCTGACTTAGCCTGCTGTGGTTTCATGGGTGCTGTCAGAAGACACAAGATGCTGGGTCAGGGACAAAGCACTTTATTTTGCATGACATAGAAAGCCACAGGAACTTCATATTTGCTTGGTTCCTCCTGTCCCTAAATTCAGTGGGGGTGATATGTAGATGGTGCACACACTATGGGCTTGTATCATAGGTGAGGAACTCAGAGCTTAGGGAATCCCAATCTTTTTAATGGGTTCCAAGCAAACTAGCCCATCTGTTGCCTCAGAAACACATTATTATATTGAACAGTAAACAAATTAGGCTTCAGAATGAGGCACAACTTCTATCTTTCATGGGTTTTTGCTATATAAAAAGACATCCTTACAAAGGTGGTCTGGAAAAAAAGCTGTCAGTACCTGCGCTTTTAAGATATACAAAAAGAGAAGAGACATGTGGGGAACTGCCTTCCAAGAATATGATTCTGATTAGTGATGTTCATCAGTGGGGCTAAATTTCAGGACTCTCTTATGATTGGGTGGGCCATGCGACTACTTCCAGCCAGAGTTGTGAGCCACCATTGCTGATGTGGAACATTCCAGAACCCTCATTTCACTCACTCTGGCACAGTGACTGTCATGTCTGAGATGACATGAGCAGATCGTAGCTGTTCAACAAGCTTGAATCTGGAGTCACTAAAATGAGCAGAACACTCAGCTGACCCATGATTAAGAACATAAGCAAGAATTAAACCTTTGTTGTTTAAATCAGGAATTGGAAAACTACAACCCACAGGCCAAATCCGGTCTGTTGTCTTTTTTTTTGTGTGTGTTGCCCATGAAGTAAGAATGACTTTTTATATTTTTAAGGTGTTGTTAAAAAAACCCCCAAATATGCAGAAAAGAATATGGGACAGAGTCCTATGTGGCCTCCAAAGCCTGAAATATTACTATTTGGAACCTAGAAAATATCTCCCAATCCAAGGTCTTATGTAGTCAGTCTCGCTGATATGAAGGAAAACTAAGAAAATATGCTATCAGGGAAGCTAAGACAGGAAAAGTATTTGAAAAAGTAACCAATGTTAAAGGCCACCAAGTTAAATGAATAAGGTAAGTTTCTGAGAATAAGCCACTGGATTTGAAAATGTGGAAGTTACTGGGGACTTGACTAGTTCAGTTTCATTTGGAGCATTAAGGACAAAAGTCAATTGGACTGGGTAAGCATGTCAGGTGACAAAATGAATACAACCTTTTTTTAAAAAAACATGCAAATTCAATTAGCCAGACATAGTACATCTTTAGTTTCTGATACAGTGTTCAACAACTCATCAATTGCATGTAATACCCACTGGTTATCACATCCTGTGCCCTCCTTCATGCCCATCACCCAGTTATCCCATTCCCCCAACCCACCACCCCTTCAGCAACCCTCAGTTTGTTTTCCATAGTTAAGAGTTTCTATAGTTTGTCCCCCTCTCTGATTTCTTCCCATCTAGTTTTCCCTCCTTTCCTTTATGGTTCTTTGCACTGTTTCTTATATTCCACATATGGGTAAAACCATATAATTGTCTTTCTCCAATTGATTTATTTCATTTAGCATAATTCCCTCCAGTTTCATCCACATTGATATAAATGGTAAGTATTCATCATTTCTGATGGGTAATATTCCATTGTATATATATATACATATATATATTTCCATATACATACATACACACATATACATATTTCCATATATATGTATATTCCATTGTGTGTGTGTGTGTGTGTGTGTGTGTGTGTGTGTGTGTGTGTGTGTGTGTGTGTGTATAAATGAATACAACGTTTTCCAGAAGGTTTGTTGTGGGTGAGAACAGAGCAATGGAATGGGCTGGAGGGTCAAAAAAGAATCTTCTTATTCAGGTGTGAGATATTAGAACATATGAATATACTGATGGGATCAATCAGAGAGAGAGCATTGCTATAGGAGTGCAGAAAACAGGGAAGTTTGAAGGAGTGAACAACTGACACAGCAGAGAGTGGAAATGACCTGAGTACAGTGGAAGAACCCACCGTTGTTAGAAGGAAGGCCTTTCTTCCATTACAATAGGAAGAAAATGTGTCTGCAAATGCAAGAGGGCCTGTGGATTCCACTGTGGGAAGATAAGGCTCTTATCTGATGACTTTTACTTTTCAGTTAAAAATGATGCAAGGTTAGGGAGGAAAAGGGTGGCAGAAGTTTGAGGGATAAAGAGAAAGTTGAAATGCCTCAGAGTGTGGGAACATGAGCTTATGATGAGGGAACCAGTAGAATCAGTGGGGAGGGTTCTATGTCCCTTTGACATTAATGATCATGAGCTTAAATTCTGTATGACAGTCTGGCTTTGTGATATCTCTAGCAACTTTCAGTGTTTGGACATCAAGTGAAGAAAGTTGATATTTGGGTTCCAGCAGATTTGGGTTATAGTGTAATGTAAGACAGAGTAGTTAGGCTACTATGGGGTTTGTTTTGTTTTGTTTTGTTTTAAGGGCTCTCTGGAGGGATTTCCTCCAAAGACATTCTAAGCTTGACCACCAAGTACATTACTTTAGCACAATGGTTAAGAGTGTATGCTCTGCAGCCAGAATGTCCTGGTTGAAATCCAAGCTCTGCCACTTGTAGACATCAATCAAGTTATTCAATCTTATTTAGAAAAGGCTAATAGTTGCACTGTCCTCATATGGTGGTAATCTTTAAAACAGTGTCTGATTCATAAAAAGTGTTCCTAACTGATCTTGGCATCTAGATATACGCCAGAAGTTTCAGGTATCCTAAGAGCCAGATTAATAATCAATTTGCCAAGCTCTACCTTGGCAGCATGCACAAACTTGCCTTCATTTCCCCCAGTCTTTCTCCCTCTGGGGAATATAAAGGGTGCGAACATGTTGAGAAATATAAGTGTTCCCTAAGGCTCATTTCTGTGTCTCCCTTCTTAAGCCATTTGCAGAATCTCTGCAGAATGAAAATGTTCACACAATGAGTGCTGTGAGTTTAGCTTTAGAAAATGAGTATTTGCTAGCATTTTATTGGAAAGTGAATTCAGCCTACAAAGGAGGAGCTGGGGCAAGCCTATAGTAGCAAGGACCCCCACCAGAGGCATTCTGCTGCACAGATTTCTGAGGTAGGGGGTGATGCTCATTGGAAGGTGACACATGTTGACAGCCCATTGGGAACAGCAGAAAAGACCATGCACATGCAATTGTCTAATGAGATGAACACACTGGCACCAGGGAGAAGACCCTTCCTACTGCAATGTCCCTCCATAGCACTTTACTGACAAAGCTTAACATCATGCTTGCTGCAAAAGAGAACTGCTTAAATGGTCTAGTTCCAATATGGCAGAGCAGGTAACAAAGGGTAGATTGGAGGTGAAAGGTAATCAACTGATAACTGGCAGTGTAACCAAAGTCTTTTGTGCACCAAAAACACAGATTGAACCAGTCCAGTTAAGGCCTATAAATGACCCACTAAGAATTGCTTAGCTGCTTTTTTCAATTGTATTTGTACTATGAGAGACAGAAAACCAGACCTCAGCAACCTTCTCTACAGTTCAACTGCCAAGATCAGGGTTAGGGGTCTGTTTATAGAGCACTGACCGAGTAAGTACTCAGACGCCTGACATGTGATTAGCATTGAAGGGCTCAAACATTCAGTAATTAATTTTAAGCCCCGAGATTCAATTTAATTTATTGTCCTTAGTGTTATTTAAAAGAAACAAAGATACCTAAAGGTTCTGAATTGCTCTTTTTTTTTCTTCAAAAATTGAGTAATATTCTAGCTGCCAGGATTTCCCCCTCTGGAAACTTTCACACTATAAATTCTTATCTACTTTGACTCCTCTAATCTCTTAACCAGACACAGTTTCAGACAAAATGTGAAGGAGGTATGCCCCTTTCTAGAGCTACCCCAGGACTCATGGGCTATGGAAAAATCTTTTTGTAGGTTGCCTGTCTATATAAGCAGTTCGATTAGAAATTGTATTACAAAATTCATAGACCCATGTGAGTTATAGTGATTTATTGATGAATACTTAAAATGATAGAGAAGAGGTACTTATTTATCTTCCAATCAGTGCATGTGAAGATTCTTTGTCCTGTGTCCTATGTGAGTGAGAGTCAGCCCAAATTTAGTGTCTCAGCACTGTTTTGGTGACCCAATCTCATGTGATTCTGCAAAAGAACCACTGTGGCAGTCAGTGGTAGTAACCTGTTCTTCAAGTGTTTCCTGGGACTTGGTATCTCTATGAGGCCCTAGAATGACTCCGTATATATGAGTTCCAAATACATCATGTGGGCTTGGCATACCAAGTGCAGATGGCATGGCTAGTCCCAACAAGTGTCAGGCTTTAGAGGGGGACTTTCTTGAAGGAAGGCACTCCAGAGCACTGAGTCCTGAGGCATGGGGCCAGTGTCAGGGATCTGCTTCCCTGATCTAAGAGCCATACTGCCTCTTTCCACATCTACCCTGTTATATGCTTGACTGTAGCAATCTCCCATTTACTGTTTTCATTTTAACAGAAGATATACAAAGTGATTGATCCACATAACCCATGACACAACAAGTTGGTGTAAGGCCTGGACCAGAACCCTGGGCCCAAGCTAGTTACCATGCCTTCATGTCATATGGCTTCTGTATGATTTTCTCTTTCTTGCTCCTGCCCTTCAACATTCAGCACCTCATTCTGTTCCCTGGTGCTATGGACCAAATATTTGTGTCCCCCCGCAATATTCGCGTGTTGAAGCCCTAATATTCAGGTGGCTATTTTTGGAGATGGGGCCTCCAAGGAAGTAATTAAGGTTAAATGAGGTTATTAGGGTGGGGCCCTGATCCAAGAGGATTAGTGTCCATATAAAAAGAAACCACAGAGAGCCTGCTCTCTGTCTCCCTCAATGTATAGGCACCAAGGAAAGACCATGTGAGGCCATAGTGACAAGGTGGCCATCTATAAGCCAGGAAGAGAGGTCTCACTAGAAACTGAATTTACTGGTACCTTGATGATGAACTTCCAGCCTTCACAACTGTGAGCAAATAAATTTCTGTCATTTAAGCCACCCAGTCTGTGGTATTTTGTTATGGCAGCCCGACTAGACAAATATACTTGGCTTCCTAGGGAATGTCCTAAACCTTCCAAAACTCCCTTCCAAACCTCTCTTTTTAAACCTTCAAATTCTACCTCTTTATCACCTCCATCCTTCAGAGGTTTGCTTTTAACAAACACCATGGTACACAAACCTACTATGATGATTATTAATGTTACATCTTCTGGTTAAGATACTTATTTTAATCAGGAACACTTTGGGATAATTCCCTAAATCCAAAGAAGTGTTTTAACAGTGGGCTTTTTAAAACATGAGGACATGCAGGCTAAGGAATTTAACTTTGCTTACACAAACTTAAGGAGCTCTTCAATTTCTCCATGAAAGCAACTGCCTTTCACTTGTGAATGGCATCAAACTCAACTTTTAGACTGAAGCAGTCCTTTCCCCTTCAATATCCAGGCAGGGAGTTTTTATTTTCCCATGGAGAATAGGGAGAATATTTATATTTAGAAATATCAATTGATCAATATCATATCATTTATTTGAAATGGGATGGTTATGTATCATGTGTTCAGTTTTTAATATTTACTGATATATTTCTCTATTTACTTTGAAAGATACTATAATTCTTCAAGTAGGAGTCACGTTGTGAACTCCTTTTAATACTCAGTGAAACAAAAGCATAACAGAATCATAGTGTATACAACAGGTATTCAACAAATCCCTTGTTTGTTGAATAACTGAAGCTGAATTAAAATATCTGTTAGCAATGCATTGAGTGATAAGTAATAAAAAATTAAACTCATGGAATCTTAATACAGTTTTACTTTTTTCACATACAAAATATTTTTGATGTAGGTAGTTTATGGTTTTGGTTTAGCTGCTCAAAAGTGCTATCAGAGACTCATTTTCTTTATATATTTTTCCCCTGTCATCCTTAGTATGTTACCTTCATTCTCATGCTTGTGCCCTTATCAAAAATAACTGTCATGAACACATATCAGAACTGTGTCCAGAGGCAACTACAAACTTCTAAGAAGGCTTGGAAAATGGGTATTGTCTGTGGCAGAGTTGACTAGTTATGACAGAATGTATGGCTTGCTTGCAAGGCCTAAAATACTATCTGATTCTTTACAGAAAAAGTTTGCTGACACTGGTCTACACCACATCTAAGCAATTCCTCTCCTAAGGGCATGGTTCTACAAAATGAAATGTTCAAGAGAGTTCATAGAAATTTTATTATAATAGCTCCAAACTGGAAAAACAATTCTCACCAAGAAGAGAGAAAATAAACTGTGATATAGTCAAACAATGGAATACTTCACAGCACTTAAAAGGAGTAACCTATTAGTAGATATAACATGATTCTCACACATATATTGACTAAAAGACGCCAGACACAAAAGAGAACATAATTGTGTCATTCCATTTATATGAAATTCAAGAATTGGTAAAGACAGTTGACAGAAATTGGAATAATGGAAACTTCTGGTGATGAGGTATAGACAGGGAAGCCACCTAGAGGAAACTTGTATCATGCTGGAAATGTTCACTGTCTCGCCCAGTGTGTATACACAAGTAAAAAATCAAGTGGGTATACTTTATCATAATGCTCAACTAAAAAAAGTATGTTTATTGTAGAATACCTGGAAAGTATAGCAAAATTTAACAAAACATTTTAAAAACCAGGCATAATCTTGGTTTTCAGAGGGCAACTACTCTTCCTTTTTTGCTTTATTTTCTTCCAATCTTTTGTTTTTGATCTACCAAAAAATTACAGGAACAAAACAAAGAACTTCCTCCTTCCTCAAATCCAGATTTTCCCTTACCACTAAATATTGTGGGATATACTTCTCCTAAACAAGAATATTCCTTTACATTGTCACTGTGCCAACCTCTGAAAACGAGGAAATCAACACTGGTTCAGCATTACCCTCCCATCCATAAACCTCACTCAAATTTTACCAACTGTCCCACCAAATGTCTGTTTTCCTTTCTGGCCCAGCATCCTACCTAGGAATGTGTGTTTTATTTAGCGAACATGTCATTCCATCAGTCTGAAACAGTCTTGTTCTCATGCCTTTGTCAAGCTTAAAGAATACAGTGGTCTATAGCATTGACTACCAATCGCGGTTGGTCTTATCTTTTCTTCTGACCAGATGTGAGCCACATATTGGCAGAAATAGCACAGAAATGATGCTGGAGTCAGTATATCATGTCAGTGGTCACATGATGCTTACTGGTCCCACTAAGATGTTGATTGTGATCATTGGGGCAAGTTAGTGTCTGCCAGCCTTCCTCACATAAAGCTGCCATTTCCCCCTTTGTATTTGATCCATGTTTTGTGAAGAGATGTTCTGAAATCATCCTATCCCTCAAACCTCCATCCACCAAACCTCACATCCATTGACAACTCCTGCTGGTACCAAGTGCGCCTGTGATGGTTTGACTGTCAACTAATGATTATATTCCCCATTCCATCTACACATGTTGGCTGATATTCTATTTTAAGGATGAGCTTTCTCTTCTCCCCTTTGTATTTGTTAGCTTTAGGTTAATATGGACTCCTTGGTTATAATTTTATGTAATCGGTTGCAATTCCACATTGTATGTATATTTCTAAACAGGGGAGTAATTAAAAGCTGAATCTATTTGGATTATTTCAAAAGGGGCAATACTTTTCTCTATCAGTGAAAGAGGTCAGAAAACAACTTCAAGAACAGCACATGGCAGACAAATTTCCTTGACAGTCATAGTCACATTTATAGTACAGCAAAGCTCCACCCATTTTTATAAGTCATAATAAGTTTCATAAAATACCGGGCCCACTCAAGGAGAGAAAAGGCAACTTTCGAAAAAGACTGTGTGTTATTAAATGAGACATTACTCTATTATATTACTTTCTCATAGCACCACATAGGGATTGTTTTCCAAATTAGGTCTAGGAAGCAGAATAAGCAATCAATCCACACTCTGCTCAAGGGCTGTCCACTGGCTAATTAAAAACAAGACCAAATAAAAATTTCTCCATACATCTCCTCAAAGGAAAAAAAAGAAAAAAACAAAAACCAAAAAAGAGTTCACTAAGATGCACCAAATTACTCTCCAGAGTGTAACTAGGAAGCAGTTTCAACCTTTTGAGCCAAGAATTTTTCACGGAGTCATTACAAGCATGCCTTCCTTTTAAATGAATGAAACTTTTTGAAATAAAAAGACCAAAAAAATTATGGTATTGATCACTTTTCTTAAAATGCACAGCACTTAACATGAATAAGTATGTAAATTGAGTTAGACCATACCTATGGGCCTTGTCTCACAAAAGTACATGTGGGTGGATGCAGGGCATTTGTCATTATTACAGAAGCATATTTTAATTTTTAATCTTCTTTTCAACTTAAACATTGCTTTTAGTAGCATGTGGACACCACTGGTGCAGAAAGGGCTCTAAAGGGATGTTTGTAGCAGCACATACCTGTGGCTCTTCTGTTCTGGTGGTCTAGGACAGCTAATAAGTACTGCTTTGTCAAATGCACTCTTCTGGCCTTTCCATTTGAGTGCAAAACACCCCACACACTTGCGAGAGTTCGGGCCATCGCCTTGCTTTTCAGTAGTCTTCAGGGTGATAGTCTTTGTTCTTAGCGCCTGTGTCAGCAGTAGAGGGATCATTTGAGGTCAGTGTTGGTCCCAAGGAGCAAGAAAGGAGCCTGGAGACAGTGGTGTCTCAAGTACCCACTTTTCTTTCATATTCTCAAATGAAGATAGGGAGAGAGAGAGAGAGCAAGACCTCAAAAACAGACTAGGGATGCATGTTGTGGACTGGTGGAGGTCATACTTTGTTATAATCATCTTGTACTGTAGTATCAAAAAGTTCAAGAGCGTATGGCTCTCTATACCCTAACTGTGCCTGCACAGCTGTCAGGCATGGCTGGAATATATTCAGATGGAAATTTGGATAGGCTGTCAGGTGACTTCTCTTTTTTTTTACTGATGGCTCTTTCACTGACAATACAATTGTTTATGTTGCTAAAGTATTTCAGCACCCACCCATTTGAAATATTTCAAATATTTCAAATTTAATGTTGGCCTCAAATTCTCTATTAGGGTATTGACAGAACCTGTGGGGTCTCTGCAGCTGTTAGATAGTGGTATGCCCACTATATATTTAGATGCTCAAATTTTTCTAGATTTGGCCAGTGGAGGCCCCTTCAAGCTGGCTCTTATTCTTTTGTTCCAGTAATTCTTTTGAGTATTTTTGTATTTTCTGGTAAAACAAAACAAAACAAAAAACAAAACAACTCTGTTCTTCCTCACCCAGTGATAGAAACAGCTATTCCACTGAGGAGTTCTGGTTCCTTTTAGTGAAAGATGACATTTAGATGCTAAGTGTGATTTGAGCACTCAATATGCTCATTTCTACTAGGCTGTCATTGCTCCCAGGCCCCTTCAGGTGATGAAGTTGAAAAAATATATATGTATATACATGTACACACATATATATTAATATACACACACATATAACATCTGTAACTATTCCCATGTTTGCGCTTCTATGTATTAGAAATTCCCACAGTAATACCAATGAATCTAATTCTAATTCAATACCGTAATTTTTTTCTATCCTTTCCGTCTTCCACGTTGGTGAATCCCTTCTCAGACCTAATCAGAGGTTTTTTCCAACTGGGATTTAAGTTAGAGTAAGGAAAGTCAAGATTGCAAGCCTGGATGTCATAGATGCAATAAATACCACATAGCAATCAGTCATTATTGGCTTTCTGTAACTTGTTTATGTACAGGTCACCTTCTCTACGTACTTGGTGAGATCATAGTGGCTGAGTTGCATTATTGCACAGAATAAAGTGGGGTATGCTAGAACCCAGATGTGGGACAGAGTTTGTCAACAGCAGGCCAGGATCCAAGAGGTAATGAGAAGTAGAGCCCCCCCTGAGGCAGAGATTCTTTCTCTCCAATCTCTAGCCTAACCTTGGAATGTTCTAGACTGAATACACCTAGAAGGGGTATCCTCTTTCTGGCACTTTGGACATCATTGGCATACAGCATCTGGTATCTTTGTTTCAAAGTCAGGTTTATCAGAAGTGCTTCATCTGAATGCATTCCTCCCTGCCCCTGCCCCAGTTCCCTCCCTACTTATGATACAGGTTATTCAAGAGTGATGGAGGCTGAGCTCTTCTGATTGCTCTATGAGCAGCATAATGGTGAGGAAGTTAGAGTCCCTGGAGTCGCATTGGAGAATCCAGAGACAGAAAATGGTTAGTCTGTTGGTTGAATCTGGCCCATAGGTATTTTATTTGAACATTTAAAAAAAAGATTTTATATATTTATTTGACACAGAGAGAGAGATTACAAGTAGGCAGAGAGGCAGGCAGAGAGACAGGGAGAGGAGGAAGCAGGCTCCCTGCTGAGCAGAGAGCCCGATGCGGGCCTAGATCCCAGGACGCTGAGATCATGACCTGAGCCGAAAGCAGAGGCTTTAACCCACTGAGCCACCCAGGCACCCTGAACATTTTTTAATTAATTATTTTTCAAATAAAAATCTGGATTTCTGACTTTTCTTGAAAAATGTAAAGATCTGGCAACAAGGGGCCCATATTCTTAAGCACTGACACTCAGCTAGAATTTTAGGAGGGGTAAGTATTCTTTAGGGGACCCACTGTTCCCTGCCTGCCCTACTCATTCACATTTACTATGTGATAACCTTTCCTGGAATTATCAGCACAATGCATGGGATTTTCTTTTGCTCTATATTTGCTTTGATCCCACAGTCACCTCTCTTAATTCAGGGACATCTTAGAACCACCAGTCTCCTTGGAAACAGAAGTCCAGCCCTACAGGAAGAGGCCAACTCTGGGCCAGTCAGGGGAGATGAGGCAGGAAAGGATGGCAGCCTATACGAAGACTGGACTTCAAGTTCATTTTTGAGATGAAAATGGGAAAGAAACTAGGGTCTCTAGGCATCTGAACCTCTTCGCTCTACCACGTAGCTAGTAAGCAGAGGAAGAACAGAGTTGTAGCAGAGGAGCTCAGAGAGAGAGGCTAAAGGTGAGCTGCTTGTTTTTTTTCCTGGGCACACATCCATGGCACATTTCCCAGAGAGCCCTCTGGTCAGAGTGGGGTCAGGTGAACACATGATAGCTGGGCACATGTGGATGTAAATGATATACATCACTTCTAAGCCTAGCCATTACTTATCTCTCCTTCTCCCCATCTTTCATTCATAGGCTCTTTCCTGGTCTAAAGTGTCACATATTGAGTTAGAGGATTCTGAGGTCGTAAAGGATGACCCACATGCTAGCTGCTTAGCTCCATGAATGACTATGTGGAACAGAGGTTCTTCCTCCACAAACCTCACTGGACTCTAATGAGAGCAAGAAATAAACATCTATGGTTTTAAGCCACTGAAATTTGAGGGTTGTTAAAGCAACTACTGTATCCTGAGTAGTATACTGGCCTTAATGGTATATTAGGGCTTACTAAGGTGCCTCCAATAAGTTCAGTTTCCTTTCAGGTCAAATTTCTCAAATGCCACATATCCAACTACTTCTAATTTCTTTGCATCCAATCCCCATCTCATTACCCATAATCTGGTATGTTTCTGTGACTCTTTCTCTTCTTTTGGAAAATGTACTTTCCAAAACTTAGAACTGCCAAATCCAAAATCCTTCCCAGTTCTTATTTCACTTGTGTCCTTGTGGTATTTGACACAGTTACCCATATTCTTCTTTTTAAAGCTCTTCCTCCACCTTGCAGGGGTTGGGGGAACTTCCCCCATCTCCACATATAGGCTCTAGGAGTAGACTGTTTCATGCTCCAACTGTACCACTACTTCCTAGCTGTGTGACTTTGGGCAATTCCTTAAACTTCAGCAAGCTCACTGGGGCTCTTGTGAGGTTTCAATAATACAATGTCAAGTTCACTGAATGCATGCGATGAATAAATACAACAGCTCACTGAATGCTAGCCACTGTTACCACTATTAATAATGCAGTATCTTGATTTTCTTTTTTCTCTGGCTTCCCCTCTGTAATATTTTTTGGTTTTTCTTTCTCTCCTTGCTCACTGATTGTTGCTTTTTCCAAAAAAAGCCTTGTCTTGGAACTGTTCACATCTCATTTTTCCTCTGTGACTGACAAACCTTTCTGTCAGTTTCTGACTGCTCTATCAAACTTTATTTCCGGTTTGTATCCTCTATACCTCTTCCCTCACACATCATCAGAGCAATCATATATAAGCGAGAATTGACTGACTGAGCTCTTTCCTCTGAGGTTCTGAGGTTTTGTGGTGGATCCAGTCAGAGTGCATCAAAAAAGAAGAACTACTCAAGGACATGAATTGTGTCAAGTGTTCTGCTCATTAAAACTAAGTGACTAACCCAGAGACTTAGAGATTTCTCAAAGGAATCCTGACTGCCCACTAACTTCTGAGGTCCTATAAAGACCTTTAAGAGTCAAGAAGTATAGTCCTTCACTCATGGTCCTTCTAGTCTTCCATCTTACATATATTCCAATCTAGAATTATTTCAGTTGGCTTGTTTTTCTTTAGAATAGGCTTCCCTGGATGTGATCCACAGAATATTTGACATTTGGAATACTTCTCAAGAGATTTTCAGAGTTAAGTAATTTTTAAAAACTGTTAGAAATTCTCAGAGTACAATAGTTTACTAGAAACCTGAGGAAACCCTGCAGTAAAGAAAGATGAAACTTAAGTCAGCCTAGCATCTTTCAAGCTTATTTGGACTCAGAACCCTACTGACATTGCTCTTTGGGTCGAGACCAGTTTGTAGGAGTCCTTCAACTGAACAGGGCAGGGTAGCAGAGACACAGAAAGAAGAGTCCTAATTGCCTAACATCTACCAGAGGGGTAACTAAGAGGAAATAGGCCAGAGAGGGAAGAGCTGGCACTGTGAGAAGCAAGGAGATATGTGCTGTGTTCCAGAAGTCAAGGCATCCTAAAGATTAAAAAAGAGATGGTATGGTCAAGCTATATAAAATGACAAAATCTCAAAGAATTTGTTTGCTCTTACACTGAATTATTCTAAAATAACTTCTTTCAGATTATTAGCACCTACCTAGGAATTGGTGTTGGATATATGGCCAGGGTTAGTTTAGTAGCAGTGACCAGACATATTCCAGCTCTTGTGATAGAGGGGACTGGTGCGACAGCCAAGACTGATGCGAGCCACTGGACTGAGCAGTCCTTGGAGTTCCAGGAATGGAGGAGCATCATGAAGCAGAAGCTAGCATGAAATTAAGTTGTTCTGAGTCTTTTATGATAGTTTCCAAATGGAAGAAGAAAAGTCAGAGAAATTGGCAAAGACAAAAAACCAGGCACGTTGGGTACACTGGAGCTAATTAGAGAAACTTCAGAGCAATCTTGCCTTTTGATTACTGGTTCAAGAGAGTGACTGGGAAACAATTATGCTGTGTACTGTTTATTTCCTCTTGCTCAGACTCCACAGGAATAAGTAAGGCTGGCGCTTCTAAAGAATCCTTTCAAAATGTTTTGAAAGAAATTCCAGAGAGGAAAAAAGAAAGCTCTATGCCAGATGCAGCTCAGCAGAGGGAGCATGATTTGCACGTAAGTTCGAGCCCTTGACAGGATTCTCATTTTCTTATAAGGACATTCTCCATGTAGCCATGGTGCAAAGGCCATGGAGCAGATATTGCACAATAGATACCCATGATCCAGGAAAGACTAGGAAAATTGCTTTGTTAACCGACATGGTGTTATAAAAAATTGAATTAGTTGCAAATATTTAAAAATAGGGAAATTTAGCATAAAATATGGATTTCTAGCTTCTCTTGAAAAAATGGAGAGTCTGAGCAAATTGGCTGAATATGAGAAGCTGCCTCCCCTTCTATATGGGGCAGACACTGTATTTCTACACCAGAGTAGATTCATTCACTTACATTACCTGCCTGGTCCTTAAAGAGATCTGACTTGGTGACTTCTGCTAGAAAGTATTATTAGGTGTTGGGAAAACTGGTCAGCCACATGCAGAAAAATGAAACTGGATCATTTCCTTACACCACACACAAAAATAGACTCAAAATGGATAAAAGACCTCAATGTGAGAAAGGAATCCATCAAAATCCTCGAGGAGAACACAGGCAGCAACCTCTTCGACCTCAACCGCAGCAACTTCTTCCTAGGAACCTCACCAAAGGCAAGGGAAGCAAGGGCAAAAATGAACTATTGGGACTTCATCAAGATTAAAAGCTTTTGCACAGCAAAGGAAACAGTCAACAAAACCAAAAGACAACTGACAGAATGGGAGAAGATATTTGCAAATGACATATCAGATAAAGGGCTAGTATCCAAAATCTATAAAGAGCTTCTCAAACTCAACACCCATAAAACAAATAACCCAGTCAAGAAATGGGCAGAAGACATGAACAGACATTTCTCCAAAGAAGACATCCAAATGGCCAACAGACACATGAGAAAGTGCTCAACATCACTCGGCATCAGAGAAATACAAATCAAAACCACAGCGAGATACCACCTTACACCAGTCAGAATGGCTAAAATCAACAAGTCAGGAAATGACAGATGTTGGCGAGGTTGCGGAGAAAGGGGAACCCTCCTACACTGTTGGTGGGAATGCAAACTGGTGCAGCCACTCTGGAAAACAGTATGGAGATTCCTCAAAAAGTTGAAAATGGAGCTACCCTACGACCCAGCAATCGCACTACTGGGTATTTATCCTAAAGACACAAAGGTAGTGATCCTCAGGGGCACGTGCACCCGAATGTTTATAGCAGCAATGTCCACAATAGCCAAACTATGGAAAGAACCTAGATGTCCATCAACAGATGAATGGATAAAGAAGATGTGGTATATATATACAATGGAATACTATGCAGCTATCAAAAGAAACGAAATCTTGCCATTCGCAACGACATGGATGGAACTGGAGGGTATTATGCTGAGCGAAATAAGTCAATCAGAGAAAGACAATTATCATATGATCTCTCTGATATGAGGAACTTGAGGGGCAGGGTGGGGGGTTGTGGGGGGTAGGGAGGGAAAAATAATGAAACAAGATGGGATGGGGAAGGAGACAAACCATAAGAGACTTCTAATCTCATAAAACAAACTGAGGGTTACTGGGGGGTGGGAGGGTAGGGATAGGGTGGATGGGTTATGGACATTGGGGAGGGTTTGTGCTTTGGTGAATGCTGTGAAAGATGTAAGCCTGATGATTCACAGACCTGTACCCCTTGGGCAAAGAATAAAAATAAAATTAAAAAAAAAGAAAGTATTATTAGAACTGATACAAAGATATTACTTTTAATTATGTTTTCAGGCAACATTATGAAATCTGGGTTTCTTAAATCCCTGGGACCAACAAAATAAATGAATAGGCTAATCTAGCTCCTTAAAATTCTTCCCAAATATACTTGGAATAACTTTGGACGTGTGTCTCATGGTCGTATGGCTTACTGCATTCACTTTCTTCTCATTTTTGTTCCAACTTAAAGGGCACAGTGCTATAGTAGCCTTTAATACCCAATGAAATAAGTATTATGGGTGGTATAAAATGGCTGAAAATCCCCATCTGAAGTGGAGATAAAGATAATATTTACTTCACAGAGTCATTATGACAGCTTAAATATTTGTAAAGGTTTCAAAACACGACCTGGTAAATAGTAACTACTATAGCTATATTTAATAAGAAAATTTATTTATTTTTTAAAAGATTTTATTTATTTATATGAGAGAGAGAGAGAGGGAGAGAGAGAGAGAGATCACAAGTAGGCTGAGAGGCAGGCAGAGAGAGATGAGGAAGCAGGCTCCTTGCCAAGCAGGGAGCCTGATGCGGGCCTCAATCCCAGGACCCTGAGATCATGACCTGAACTGAAGGCAGAAGCTTTAACCCACTAAGCCACCTAGGTGCCCTAATAAAAAAAATTTAAATGTTGTCAATTTTTAATTTGGTTGCCAACTCCTATTTACTTTTTCCTATTATTCTCTCTCTAGCCTGGGTTCATGCAGAAAAATGACTTATTCCTCAGGTCTCTATGTCTGAAGGACCTGCCACCCTTACATATTTTATTTTGTTCTCTGTATTCCTAAGCTACATAAGACTACACCCCTGAGTCCTCAAAGGCTTACAGAGATTTTTATTGAAAGAGATCTTTTAGTCTTTATTTGCTCTTGATTGTGCCCTTTCCTGCTGCCCTACATACACCAGATATAAGGACATGGTGCCTGGACAGAAAGAAACTAAATCACAGAGACTGAGTAACATTCAAGTTTATATTTCTCCTCTCAATGTATAAGCTTTATTTCTACCTTATTTTTCCTGTAGGAAGGATTTTATGACTTTGAATCTAGATCATGTAGCTAGCCCAGGGTGCTTCAGAGATCCCAGCTCCTCAGAATCCAGTGACAAGCACAATTTAGGGCCCCAGAATAGCTCGAACCACTGCACCCTTGGTTCAAACTATGAGACATCCTCCAGTGGCTACTGTGCCCTAGTCATCTTCACAGCTACAGCTGTACCTATTTCTGATTTTTAAGTGATAATTCTCTCTGGGGTAGTGGCCATATCATGTCTACCTTTGAGTGCCAGTGACTATAGTTGGAAGAAACTTCAGCAAGGAAATTTAGTATAATCTCTATTTTCGGTCAGCCCCCTCCTTGCCATCCCTACCCATGACCAACTAATGACCAAATACAAAAATAAAATTTCATCAGTACTCATCAAACATTGTTTGAAGAAGTGATATTACTGCTATTCTGAATAGGCCACACAAAATACTAATTAGTCAAGTGTTTTCTACTTTCAGGCACTAAATAGTTTCTTCCTTTGTCCCTCCCTTCCTTCCTTCCTCCCTCCCTCCCCTCCC